>CAXKVX010000139.1:0-23654 GCA_964058865.1 Eleocharis quinqueflora | reverse complement strand
GAGGTGATAACGTCGTCAAACATGCTTGGATCTCGAGTGTGATCTCGGTTCCTTGGCTTGAGCTATAGCTCCATTGTTGTCACAATAGAGGTCCACAGGTCCTTGAGCACTGGGAACCACTCCAAGTTCGAAAGGAACTTGTTGATCCAGAACCCTTCTACTCATTGTGCTTCGCTCATTGTCTTTGAGCACAACATGACGTACATGATAGAGCCTATAGCCAAAGCATATAAAACTCTACTCATTGTGCTTCGCTCATCAGTTGTCGAAGGACACTGAGTCTTGCTAAGTTGCGCGCCATGATTCATTGGCAGGAATCCTTTCTTAGAATCCTACATGCTAAACCTATTTAGCACTTTGTCGATGTACGTGCTCTGACTTAATCTTATAAGTCTTTTCGATCTTTCACGATAGATCGTTATGCCTAGTATATAAACAACCTCGCCTAAGTCCTTCATTGAGAACACTTTCTTTAATGAAGACTTAGCCTTTCGCAACATCGAAATATCGTTTCCCATTAGGAGTATGTCATCTACATATAAGATTAAAAAGGCGATGGCACTCCCACTAGTTTTTCTGTACACACACGGTTCTTCTTCGCATCTGACGAAGTCAAACTTTTTGACTTCTTCGTCAAAACGAAGATTCCAACTCTGTGATGCTTGCTTCAATCCATAAATTGATTTACTAAGCTTGCATATCTTTCCAGCGTTCTTTGGATCCTCAAAACCCTCAGGTTGTGTCATATACACATCCTCTTCTAAATTTCCATTTAAGAAGGCAGTTTTGACATTCATTTGCCATATTTCATAATCATGAAATGCGGCAATTGCTAGGAGTATCTGAATTGACTTAAACATAGCCACGAGCGAAAAAGTTTCACCATAATCAACTCCTTGAATTTGTTTGAAACCTTTCGCTACCAGCCGTGCTTTGTATACAGTCAACTTACCATCCATGTCTGTTTTTCTTTTAAAAATCTATTTGTTTACTATGGGTTTCACCCCCATCAAATGGCACAACTAGGTTCCACACTGTGTTGTCATACATGGACTATATTTCGGATTCCATGGCCTCTAGCCATTTATCAGAGTCGGACCTATCTATTGCTTCCGCAAGGTCATAGGATCTCCAGTATCATATACCGAGACCTCATGCAGTCCCAAGTACCTCTCGGGTGCTCGGACTGTCCTTGTAGACCTACGTAGCACTTGACTTTCGGTCTGTTGAACTTGATCTGCAACTATTTGATTCAACTTGCGTTGAAGTACTTGAGCTCGGGACTAGAACCTCCTTCACAACTACTTGTGGATTTGATTCTTCCAGATGCTCTTCAACCGAAGTATCAAGTGGTGGGTTAATCTGATCTGGTTCAGATACTGTACTATGTGATGTATCTCGAATTTCTTCAAGTATTGCATTACTCCCACTACTTCCTTTTGCGAGAAACTGTTTCTCCAAAAATACACCAATACGAGCAACAACTATTTTGTTCTCGGCCTAGTGATAGAAGTAATATCCTTTCATTTCCATAGGATATCCTACGAAAAAGCATTTGTCAGACTTGGGATCAAGTTTGCCAGACCTCGGACGTTTGGCAAATACTTCACAATCCCATATTTTAAGATAAGACATATTTGGGGTTTTTCCAAACCAATGTTGTAAAATGCGGATTTGAATATGCGTGCGGATGGGTACCGCATACCGCATATGCATCATGCGGGCGCATATGCAGATTTATGTGCGGTTTTATATATGCGGTCAAATTTACGATTTTATTATGTATTTCATACAAATTAAGATGAAAGCTACAAATAAAAGTGATTAAAAAACGTTATCTAGTGTAACATTCAATATTTTGAGAAATATGGTACATAAGTATGTTAAACCATTTGTAATATTTATAGATATGATATTTATTAAATTTTAAAATTTCTATGTCTAACTTAATTATTATAAACTCAATTCCTAAGATGCAAAACTGTCATGCATCCACATGAGATTTTTTTGGTCTTCACTCCAATTCCACGTGTCTCGTGCAGAAGTTTTAATACATGTAAATAATGTCTCTCTTTGTCGGTTGTCACCTCTCTTATAGTTGGTGCCACATCAGAAATCAAGAAGACCAAAAGAAAACTAAAAAGTTTCCACATTTCCGCATAACAAAATACGCATATTATTCTGCGATACTTCTATGACGCATACGCCTAGGCGGCTGCATAAGCGGCCGCACGAAACGCATTTTACAACACTATTCCAAACCATAGCTCGTACGGAGTCTTTTCTACTGACTAAAACGAAACCATATTATTGTTCGTGCAGCAGTTTCTAGTGCGTACCCCCAAAAGGATTTCGAAAGAGTGGCATTACTCATCATAGATTGAACCATGTCAAGCAAGGTTCGATTTCGTCTCTTAGAAATACTATTCCATTGTGATGTCTCCGGAGGTGTGAGTTGTGAAACTATTCCACATTCTTTTAAGTATGTTATAAACTCATGACTTAAGTATTCGCCTCCACGATCAGATCGTAAGGCCTTAATACTCTTGGTTATGTGATTAAGGTCTAAAAGCTTTAATTTGAAATTATTGATTGAAAATGCTTTCGCCTTATTATTTGACCTTAGTCTTGTGCTTTAAGCCCTAATATTTCTAACAATGTCTTGGTTGAAAAGCACCATTAAACATATTCCTATGAAAATTGTTACCAAGCTTATTATTATCATGTATCACATTGAATTTATCATACCTATCCATACATAAAGCTTTGATGGTTGAGCTCTATGTTGGTTGGTAATCCTATAATCGTTTCTAACTCTAGGTTTGATTAACCTTTTTAGAATTAGGTTTAGTGAACTTGATTTTCTTAGTGTATCTCTTGTTCTACATATATACATGTAGTTTAGCTTGAATCGGTTTATCATTTGGTTTAGGTTACTTTTCAATTTTAGAAGATTGTTCCTTTACAAATTCAAGACCGATTTTATCATGTGGACCTTGACCAATATACAACTTATCATAGTCAATTTTAGTGTCATGATTTGAAGATTTAACAAACTTAACAAATTTAGAAGCCCAAGAATGTATTCTTTTAATTCATTTTCTTTATCTAAATTGACTTTGATCTCAAGGTCATTAACCCTAATTTCTAGCAATTCAATTTTAGACTTAAGATCATTAACCATAGCATCTTTAACATCCAAACACTTTTTGGACTCGTCAAGCAATTTTTTTAGCTTAGTCACATTAAAAGACTCTTGATTTTTGTCCAAATCATAAGACTCATCATCACTAGACTCATCATGATATTTAGAAAGATCAACTTCTACCGTAAATAGCTCGGCTAGGAGCCTCCATTTCTCGAGCACTTGTATCTTTTACCTTTGGTTAAGCTATCTTCTCTTGTACACAAGCACCTATTCTTGCAAGACTCAAATGCTTCTCAAATCGCTTTGCAACATCCATCTTTGGAAGTATCAATGACTTCTCCATCTTTTTTGAATTTGAGGGACTCAATGACTTCTCGATCATGTTGGAAGCGTATATCATTGGGATGCATGTTGGGATTTCACTTCTCCTTAAAGCTTCTTCTTGCTCTTTAGCATAGTCATCTTTAGCTTGAGTCATTCATTTTATGAAAAGGATCTTTTCCGGATCTGTCATGTCTTGCTCCTTTATGACTTCAAGAGCTATCTCCATGCAAGTCCTTGGTTTCTTTCCAATGAGGGCTAGCTTATTCTCTACTTCACTTCTCCGAGATTGACTTCTTCTTCCTCATCCTCACTCTCTTTGGATTCACTTAGCTAAGTAGCTTGCATTGCTTTCTTGTGAGTTCTCTTGAAACGTCTTTCTTGTGGTCTTCTCCTTTGGGGAAAAATGACATAGCAATTTTGAATGTTATGTCCTTCTTTATTGCACGATAAGCAAACCACCTTCTTGCCTTGAACTATTCTCTCCTCATTTACCTTTCTTTCAAATTCAATACCTCCTTTCACGAGTTTGGTGAGAAGTTCTTTGTTCTTGGAGAGTATTTGATAGAGGTTTTGATAGATTACTTTGCTTGTTCGAACTTGTAGGGAGTGTTGTATGAAGAATGTGCGGGTAAGGCCAAAGATTTCGTTGAGGCTGAGAACTTCACTTTCTTGTGATTTTTCTCATGTGAGCATAGTTGTACATACACCTCATCGGATTGATAAGTAAGGCCTTTAACTTGTAGAGCTTCAATTGAGCTCACGACGCCATCTCATCCGAGTTTCTTTGGCACCATCCTTAAGAGATTTCCTACAAAATCTTCATCACAAATATTATAATCCACTTCTACAAATTCATTTCTTAAAGATACTAGTCTATGATAAAGACATTCAAAAGACTTGTTTTCTTCAAACTTCATGTTATCTAATTTGTTGCCAAGCCAACTTTATGGGTCTTTTTCATATGTTCATTACCATCGTATCTAAGTACTAAAGCATTCCAAATTTCTTTGGCATCTGTAGAGTGAGTGAGAGATAGTTCAATAGTCTCATGAATTATGATAAGTATAGTGTTCATGGCATTATCATTTGTATATATGAGGTCTTTGGACTCTTTGGTCAAGGTAACACCACCAATTTTATATTTGGACAAGTAGACTAAGGTAGTTTATCATATATCTATTCCAAAAAGAGAAGTTCTTACAATCTACATAAAAAAATGGCGGTTCTTTCGCAAACTTCAATTGTGACATTTTTCACAAGACAAGGTCAAGAATTATCAAATCTGGACAATTAGCTAGGTATGAATCTGTGGGCTCTAATACCAATTGTAAGAATGTGGTCCTAAGATCAAGTGCTAGTGCAAAAATATTTTTAACAATTACAATTCAAACCTTTTAAACCTTAATCACCTGGCTAAATTCACAAGCAAGTAAATACTAAGAGTAATAGAGCAAATCAAGATAACAAAGTGCAAATATAGTAAAGAGAGAGAGTAAAGAGCAAAGCACAAGAGAACACAAGAACACACGATGTAAAGTGGTTCGGCCTACAAACAAATTAGGCCTACGTCCACGGGACTCCCGGAACCAAAACTTCCTTCTAGGACCGAATCCACTAAACAGTAAGAGTTTTTACAATTACAGAATCTATCTTTGGTTTCTTCTCACATAACCATACCAATCTTAGATTCCTAAATCTATGCAAGGGGCTACACCACTCTACAAGATAAAATGTCTGATTGACAACATAATCAAGGACATTGATGAACTACTTGACAACACAATGTAGTGCACCAAAAGGCTAACAAAGCTAGCAAGAATAAGTGTTCACGGATTACAGTTAGATGATTGCAGATATCCTAAGTCTCTCAGGTTAGGCAGTTGTAGGAGAAGGCTTTAGTGCTCTTTCTGATGCTCAAATGTATGCTTGAAAGCTTGGGGAGGGTATTGATTATCTTCTTGGTTCGTATCCCCAATGTATATATAGGCTGGGCACTCCTTAAAGTCTTGCAATTTTGAAATATTGTCCTTGCGTTACAGATTCATGCAATCCGTTACAGAACCTGTTATAACCGATTGACAATTTTCCAAATTGGCCCTTCTCTGCTTGATTTACTGACTCTTGGGCTCTCTTGAGCAGAAATCCGTTGTGACAGATTGTGAACCTGTTATATCGGGTGAGGAACCCGTTGTGACGGGTTGAGCATGTGTTATGGTAACACATGGCTTTGGAATTCCTGCAGAAATCTTCTCTGCTTCAACACTTCTCCTCTTCAACCCATTATGACGGGTTGGATGTTAGTTTGTAATAATGTAGAAGTCAATAATACGATAAATTATCATAAAACTTTGTTCATGAATTGAGTAATTAATAAATTGTCATTTTGTTACCTTGAGTATTATTGAATTTATGAATCATTTCTTTATCTGACTAGTGTCAATAACTGGAATTGTGAAACTTCATAATATAGATGATATATATTCTTAAAAGTCTCTAACCAAGGTAATTAGCAGGAACACTAACTTACCGTTACAAGGTTAGAATGTGGATTAAAAGATGGTTAAGTTTTACAGACCATAGACATGAGATGTCGTTTTAATCACATGAATACATGTTAGAGGAACATGGTTATGACAGACCTAGAATTAAACATTAAATGAAATTGTGTACGTGTCATTAATGTTTTCATTCAGTATTTAAGTTTTAAAGTATGAGGTATTCATCTTTCCTACTAAGACATGTGTATGTGTGATTGTTATCTAACGTTGTCGGTAAAATGCAGTCATAACGGTAGCTTTTCAGTATACATAGCTTAGTTGAGGTAGTGATGGTTTATCGAAAGTACTATTTGTCCCTCGTATCTCTATACGAGTTACAGTATCACTGGGACCCTTGATAGAGTAAGATTATCTGCATGAAGTATAATTACAAGAGTAATTATATTTGATAAGTCTGCTCAAGATCGAGAAAAGATTAAGTTTGCAAGGATGACACACACCTGCCTTGAAACTAATCTGACACTGTGAGACGAAAGAATTAACACGACTAAAATGTTTAGTGGATCGTGATATTGCATAAGTACAACATCATCTGTGTAATTGGATGGTCATAGGGCATATGTCAGATGCCTTCTATGATTATAGAAATTAAAATGATTTTAATTCTATTTATCAACATAACACAGATCCTATTGGGTCACATCGTATAGAAGCTAATCAGAGAATCTTAATGATTAATTATAAATAGGTTTATAATTAATATTAAGATGATTATAATTAATTATATGTGATATGATTAAATTATATACGTCATATAAAATGACAAGCAAAAATAACAGTTGAATTTATAAACGTATACGATACGTTGTATAAAATCATACCGCAACCAAACCAATACCAAACCCTGAGAAATATAATTGTTGAGAACAATTATATGTTTATGTATATTTATATGTATTTGATTTAGATTTTAAATATTAATTATGGTTTTGAATTTGGGATGAAAGTCATTTATCAAAGTAAAACCTTAATTAAAAATAATTAAAAATAAATAAATAATTAAATAAATATCTCAAAGAGGTCGACAAGGGGCAAATAGGGAATTTCATAATTTTGGATATTTTGTTCTTGCCGACCTCAAGAGGGATATTTTTGGAAATTCACTTTTTCCAAGGGTTTTTTGGTAAAATGTACACCTCCTCATTTTGCTATAAATAGAGGGGTAGGGGGAGAGAGAAAGAAGCACCAAAATCGACTCGTATCTGTTAACTCAGGATCGTATCGATAAATATACTTTCTCTCTTTATCGTATACGTTTGTTTACGAGATTCGGAAAATAATATTTTTGTGAAAGAGCGGTATTCCATATTTCGGATAACTGTGAGTCACAAAAATATTTTATTTAGTCCGTATCTCGGTGAATAGTGTTTTTGCGGGATATCGCGACTTTCGGTATTTTTGGCAGAAGAAGTAAGCCGCTCTCTGGTCATCCTGATGGACATCCGATAGAGGTATCAGACGTCTGATACTCCGAGGAGAAGAGCGTCTGTGATTCGGCCTTCCGAGTCTTCTGCGGTCCAATTCGAATTTGGATCAAGGTATTAATGTTATATTAATCTATTTAATTTGTAAGTAGATTAAAGTTTTAGAATTCAGTTAAGGAGTAGATTTGTTTAGGGATTAAATAGAGTTTTAATGTTAGAGATAAACGGGTGGTGGACACCCTCCGTGGTTTATTTGACATACCTCATTTAATCCCTTGCTTAAGTTAGACGTACAATTTTTGTTTTACGGTCTTTCTGCTGCTTAGGCCAATTGACGGGTTTTGAACTGTTCGTAACCCAACATTGGACACCTGTTGTGATGGGTCGGGTACCCGTTGTGACGGTTTGAGCATGCGTTATGGTAACGCATGGTTTTGAAAAAGCCCAAATGACTTGCTCTTGATGTCTATGTGATTGTCTTGACTTATGCATGCAGGTTTAAGTATTTGCATTATGAATATGTACATGTATACACATGCAACTCACGCCAACTAAATTTTGTAAGGTTAGTACTTATTTTTTTGCAAATTGTCAAACAATAGATGAGTTTAATCCAACAGTTTACACTTTACATGATGTTTTTGTTTGTAATCCTGACTTGTTTGAATGTTTGATGTTACAGAAAAACATTTAATGTTTGATGTTATAAAACAATTAATTATAATGTTAACATGTCATGTACTTGTGTTTTGATTTGTTGTCGATGTAGCTTTAATGTTGATGTGGGTTTACATGTAATTTTTTTATTTTTCAGGATTTTTTTCATAATTGTTTGGCTCTGTTGTGCACCATTAGTAGCAAGTTAAACGTTCAAAAAAATTTAATATTTTTAACACTTCTTATGTTTAACTAAACGCAAACGTAAACACAAGAAAAAAATCTTACATTTATTAAACGCAACGTAAACACAACGAAAAATCCTTACGCTCTTAAAACACAACGTAAGACTCAAGAATGTATTTGTGTGATCGTTTCGTGCGTTTGAATCGCTACTTGTTTGTATATACTTGGGGGCTTTTATGGGGATATTTTGAGAGCTTCATTCTTTTTAGCATTATGAACAATTACTTTCGTATGGATTTATGAGATTTCGAGAAAAACTGGAATTCGAAAAAAAGGAATAAAACAAACAAGCAGTATTTCTGAAATAAAAAGTGCATTTAGAAATTTAACTCAGTAAAAAACAATATTTCTTTTGTTCAGAATAATATATATTTTAGGATTAATTGGTACTGTTTCCATCAAAAGTTAAGGGAGTCTTGTTTCTCCATTAAAATTTTACATCATTTCTCATTTCTCCAAATTTGCATTTAATCAGTTTTAGTCTATTATTACAAACTGAATTGATTACTATACCCCTCTTCTTAAATAGACATGATCATTATATTTCCTAGCATGAGAGCAAGAAAAGAAGTGTCACATTTTTGTGCATATGTTCTTCTTCCTCTTCCTTCTAAAAAAATTGAGAGAGCAATGAGATTGAAAGCAAGCACAATATTTATATTATTGTCTTATCAACTTCCACAATTTATTTTTCTATTTAGAGAAACTTAAGAAAAATAACTATTCAAAGTTCAACAGTATCAACAAAATTCTTGACAGTAATTAGTCTTGTCTCTTTCTCTGTTTCTGTTTATCTCCGATCTTGTTCTTTAAAGAAAAACAAGAATGACGTTGTTATGCCATCACTGGAGACATCAGAAAGCAACACAAATGGAGAAGAACAGACTGTGCAATAACAAACCAGCAGTTGGTTACTGGGCGTCAGCTGCACAATGACAACATGTCTCCAATCGTTATAGCAATAGATGAATAGGAAAAAATAGAACAGGAATCACAAAGCTGTACACATGTGTATATATACAGGGTATTATCAATGTATTGAAACAACAATCAATATGCAATAAAACATTTCATTCTCTTCTCTGTTTTCTAATTTCATGGTATCAGAGCCAAACAGGCTCACGCCATGGCTACCTCTCCTCCAACCTCCAATTCTCTAATTACCTCTTCCCAATCCGATTCTATTGTCTTTCTTAATTTACCAATTTCAATTAAACTCACTCGTACCAATTTCCTAGTATGGCAATCCCAGATCACTCCTTTACTTCATGGATATGATTTATTCAAATACGTTGACAATCCATCTCCTCCAGATTCTGTTCTCATCACCGGTTCCTCTATTCAAGTCAATCCTGAATTTCTCAAATGGAGAAAGCAGGATCAATTACTGCTTGGCTGGTTGCGATCATCCCTTTCAAAATCACTTCTTGCTCAAGTGGTTTCATGCTCTACTTCAGCTGCCTTGTGGTCTTATGCTTCATCGCACCTTCTCAGCAACCTTCCAAGCTCGTTTGATTGAACTCTAGTAGCAGCTTCAGGGAATAACGAAAGGGGGCACCAGCTGTGCTGATTACATACAGAAAATCAGATCTGTTGCTGACGAACTGGCGTTCATCGGCTCTCCAGTCTCTGATTCAGATTTGGTGAACTATACACTCTATGGCCTTGGTAGTGATTTTAACCCGCTTGTGCTAGCAGTGACAGCTCGGTCTGAACCCATCTCCCTATCTGATCTTCATGCTCTCCTGCTGACCAGTGAAAATCGACTCAATACACAAAACTTATCTCCAGCCCCTTCTTTGCCTGCCACACTAGATCCAGCAGCCTTTTACACAAATCCCAGAAACAGATTTCCAAGTCCAAGACCCACTAAATACTACTCTTCTTCTCCAAATGGACCTCGTTTTTATAGGCCCAATTCATTTACTCCTAGATTTATGAATCAAAGCTCCAAGCCTATTTTCTCACAACAGCAACCACTACTTCCCAGACCTACTGTGCCAATTCATCAACAGGCGCCAGTTTACCAGCAGCCTCAACCTTATGGTTCTAATCAGCCACCTTGTCAAATATGTGGGAGGAGAAATCATCAAGCTCATACCTGTTATCATCGTTTCAGTACCGATGCCAGGTACAATGAGTCACCTCCTTCTCGGCCCACTGTCACTACACCTTACCAAGCTTTTGTAGCTCAGCCAAATGCATCTGCTGCTCCTCATGATTGGTGCATTGACTCAGGAGCCACTCACCATGTCACCCCTGATTTGAATAATCTCTCTTCCTATGTGGCATTTGAAGGTACCGATACACTTCATATTGGAAACGGAACGGGTATGACCATTGAACACATTGGAACCTCTTCTCTCACTGTCTCTAACTTTTCAATTGTCCTAACTGATATTCTACATGTTCCACATTTCTCTAAAAATCTCTTAAGTCTTTCAAAACTACTTCTTGATAATTCATTACTTATTGAGTTCTCTTCTAATCTTTGTATTATCAAGGACCGACAATCCAAGACCCCTCTTCTTCGAGCACCACTCACTAATGGACTCTACATCCTTCACATCACTTCTTCACTATCACCGCAAGCCTATCTTGGAGAGAGAACTTCAGCTGACTTGTGGCATGGGCGTTTCGGCCATCCATCCTCCTCCAACCTTGCATCTTTTACACAAATTTAGTCTCCCTTGTTCTTTACATAAATTAAAACTTTGTCAAGATTGTTGTATGGCAAAATCTCACAAATTGCCATTTCATAGTAGCACTTCTTTGTCGAAAGCTCCTCTTGAACTTGTACATTCGGACCTTTGGGGTCCCTCACCAATAATTTCGAAGGATGGTTATCGTTATTATGTTATCTTTGTTGATGATTTTACACATTATTCTTGGATTTATTTTCTTAGAACCAAAGATGAATTGTCTCAAATATTCTCTTTATTCAAACAGAAAGTTGAAAATCTACTCAACCATTCTATCAAGACACTTCGCATAGATGGTGGTTCAGAGTATAAACCTCTTTCCCGATTATTTCCCCAAATTTCATTTCAAATAACATGTCCTTATACACCTCAACAGAACGGTTTGGCCGAACGCATGCATCGCCACATAGTTGAACACTCTCTTGCCACAATGATCAAAGCTTTTATACCATTTTCCTTTTGGGATGAAATATTTGCAAGTATTGTATATCTAATTAATAGACTCCCTACAATAGCCAATAATTCGATACCATTTCACAAAATTTTCAATAAGAATCCAGATTTTACTTTTTTAAAGGTTCTTGGTTGCCTCTGTTTCCCTTACTTGAGACCGTATAATGACCACAAATTACAAAACCGATCTCTTCCATGTGTGTTCATTGGTTATGCTAGTTCTCAAAAAGGTTATAGGTGCCTTCACTTGCCTACCAACAAAATCTTCATTTCTCGTCATGTTGTGTTTGATGAAACCGCCTTTCCCTTCAGCCATGGTGCTCATTCATCTAATAATCAACACTCTCAATCTTCCAACTTTACTTCCTATCTACCTCTTTGGCTAGATTCTGTTTCTGCAGCGACTCAAGATGAAAGAACAGTTGTTGCCCAACTTTTCAATACAGATACTGGTGACCGTTCATCTAAAGAGATCATTGATCATGATGTAGAGTTGGCTGCCCGTAATTTAAATCATGCTGCCAGACCGCTTAAAGAGGTCGCTGACCATACCTTTACAACAAGTCCTGCCCGACCTTCTTCAACTGAACACTTCTCTGACTAATCTGCCCCACTGTCATTTCAAACACCAAACACAGCTGTTGGTACTTCAACTCACACCATGACCACCAGAACTCGTGACAACACTAGAAAACCTCGCATCTTTCCTGATCATATTGCTTTTCTTGCCTCTAGACCTTTATCTGCCGATGAAACCGAACCATCTACCTTCAGACAAGCCGTGAAATCCCAATTTGGCAACATGCCATGGATAAAGAAATTCAAGCTCTTCACAAAAATCACACTTGGACACTTGTCCCTCCACCAGCAAATCAGAACATTGTCGATTGCAAATGAGTTTTTAAGATCAAACGTCATGCTGATGGGTCTATTGAAAGACATAAGGCTAGGCTTGTGGCTAAGGGATTCACGCAAGAGGAAGGTATTGATTACTTCGAAACATATAGCCCGGTAATTAGACCAACCACTATTAGACTTGTGCTTTCCATTGCTCTATCTCGTGGCTGGGTAATTAAACAACTTGATGTTCAAAATGCTTTTCTCCATGGAGATTTGCATGAAACGGTCTATATGGCACAATCTCCCGGATTCATTGATCCAACCAAGCCAGATTATGTGTGTTGCCTTAAGAAAGCTTTGTATGGCCTTAAACAGTCCCCTAGGACTTGGTTTCACACCTTGAGCTCTGGCTTACTAGCCTATGGTTTCAATGCTTCAGATTACGACCCATCTCTCTTTGTTTACAATCACCTTGGTTCCATTATTGTGATTTTGGTGTATGTTGATGATATCGTAATCACTAGCAACAACCCAACACATCTGGAATCCACCATCAAGCACCTGCAGGCTCATTTTGCAATTAAAGATTTGGGGAATCTAAGTTTCTTTCTCGGCATTGAGGTCACCACCAGCTCCTCTGGCCTTCACCTTTCTCAAACTCAATACATCAAAAGCATTCTACACCGGGCCAATATGCTGGAATCAAAACCCTCTGCATCACCCATGGTAGTCCATACTTCTCTTTCTGCTCACGATGGTGATCCAATGGATAACCCAACCCTTTACAGAATGATTGTTGGAGCCTTACAGTACGCTACCATCACCCGACTCGATATTGCCTTTGTGGTTAATAAGGTCTCACAGTTTATGCACTCTCCGACCACTACACATTGGGTGGCAGTCAAGCGTATTCTACGCTACCTTAATGGGACGTTAACACATGGTTTTGCCTTGTCTCCTGCCACTCCTCTTGTTCTTCATGCGTACAGTGACGCTGATTGGGTCGGGTCACCAAATGACCGTCGATCAACTTCTGGTTTTTCAATCTTCCTTGGTCCTAATCTAATCTCATGGAGTGCTAAAAAGCAAGTCACTGTGGCACGATCGAGTACAGAGGCGGAATACCGCGCCCTTGCACATGCTGCTGCCGAGCTTATTTGGCTTCAGTATCTGCTAGCTGAACTTCATGTTTCATGCTCTTCTCCTCTTATACTCTGGTGTGATAATATAGGCGCAACCTTCTTAGCCTCTAATCACATGTTTCACGCTCGTACCAAACACGTGGAGATAGACTACCATTTTATTCGGAAAAGGGTTCAAAACAGGCAACTTGTAATCCAATTTGTGAGCTCCAAAGACCAACTTGCTGACATCATGACAAAGCCACTTACCATTCCTCATTTCCTTTTTCTTCGTACCAAGCTAACAATGCTGTCATCACCATTAGCTTGTGGGGGGGTTGTTATGCCATCACTGGAGACATCGGAAATCAACACAAATGGAGAAGAACAGACTGTGCAATAACAAACCAGCAGTTGGTTACTGGACGTCATCTGCACACTGACAACATGTCTCCAATCGTTATAGCAATAGATGAATAGGACAAAATAAAATAAGAATCACAAAGCTGTACAGATGTGTATATATACAGGGTATTATCAATGTATTGAAACAACAATCAATATGCAATAAAACATTTCATTCTCTTCTCTGTTTTCTAATTTCATACGTTTCAAGTATGGAAATAAGAGAATATCTAAACAAAGTAAATGAAATGAGCACATTATGATAAACAGGATATTTCCCTTAGTGTTTCAAAAAAATCCGGGCGGGTCTACCCGCCCGTGCCCGGATCCACGGATCTATCACGGGTCGGGTTGGCTCCAAATCTTCCAAACCCGTCTAAACCCGTGCCCGTGTAGACCCGTGCCCGACCCGCCCCAAGATCCGTTCGTGCCCGACCCGTGGAACCATGCAAAAATTCAAAAAAATTCAAAAAACTCCAGAAAAATTAAAAAAAAATCAGAAAAATTCGGAAATATATATATATATATATATTAAAATAATGTGCATTTTTAAATTCAAAAATTCGAAAAAAATAAAAAAATTCGAAAAAATTCAAAAAGTTGGACGGATCCGACCCGACCCGACCCGTTTGGACCTGTCCGGACCCTACCCGCCCGGGTTTATCACGGGTCGGGTTAGGGGTTTTGGGTTCGGACCCGTGCATATCCGCCCCGCCGTACCCGTGGACCCGCCATACTGAGGGAATTAAAACCCTAATTTCCCTCAGTATTGTTTTTCATGTTTGGAATGAAAATTTTTGTAGCCATTTTAAAGAGAGGGTAAAGCTATCAATTCAATTTTAATACATATGTTGTAACAGGTAAAATAGTGAAATGAGAAGAAAAAATAATGTTAAAATTTAATTGAAAAATAAGATGCTTTGATGGGATAATATACTTGAAAAGTTTTGATGGATACAAGAGCAATTCACTGTATTTGGGGACGTAATACTGATCCAGCTACTTTTGATGTATACATAAAATTTAACTACTTGAATACGTGGTTTGTGCTGAGATCTTTTTGTTAGTACAATAGATGTTGAGATCGTTGAGAGATGAAAATTTGGATTAGAAATATATAAAAAAATGAACAGCATGTTACCCGGTAATATCACAGATCAGGACAATTAAAGATGCAAAAGTTCTTCAATCTCTCGTTGCAAGTATCTGATACCTATCAGTTTTGACATTTAAATCATGAACTCAGTCAGTCAGTCCCATTTCAATCTTTCAATTAAGTATTCAAGTAGCAAAACCAGAACACTACCTGTTCTCCCCAATACAGCATAAAGAAGTGATCGTTTGCTCAATGAAAATTAATGTTTCTTCTTAACAAAATTATATTATCATGAGACGCATAAAAAGAATATTAATTCCCAGCTTCATCACATAATGAAAACAACAGCCAACCCTCCAAACAGTATTTAACAACACAAAATTCAGTAACAAAAACAACAAAAACAATATTACTACCAGAAAAAAGGTCAATAACACTAGCTAGCTCCTCCAAATTTCCCTTAACAACTAGCCAATAGTGGCTATTCACCGCCTACAGATTAAATCCTACATTTTCCTTCAACACTGTTTTTCTGTTTCCTCGGCTCTTTCAGTATTCAACCAACAAATTTACCATCTATGAGCCAGCCCCACCAGTCTTCCCTGACTCTGACGAGACGTGATCACCAAAAATACGAGTTTGGAAATCGGTGACCATGAGGGGGAGACCTTGGCGAAGCGAGACCTTGGGCTCCCAGCCGAGCAGCTCCTTAGCACGGGTGATGTCAGGCTTCCTCTTGTGAGGGTCATCCTCTGTGTTCGGCCTGAACTCAATTTTCGCATTCGGGTCGATTGTGTCTTGCACTACCTTGGCCAACTCAAGCATGGTGAACTCACCTGGGTTACCCAAGTTGAATGGGCCCATGTGCTCACCTTCCATCAGCCTCATCAATCCTTCCACCTGTTTATTTTTGAAAGGCATGTTAATTCATATGAAGGTATCATCTGTAAAGTTTTTGGGTTTGTAATCTATGTGAAGTGATGTTATTTAGGTTTCAAAACTAGATATCCTGGCCCATAATATTGGATGCTATTTTTGGATTTTTTTTATTTGTAAGCTAGGAAGTAAGCAATAGTATTGTAAAGAATTATGCCGATTTTTTTAATAACCAAATGAAAACACCAACTCAAGCCAAAAAAATAAAAAATGGTAGTTATTTCTGAAAAACAAAATTTTGGGACACGTGGATTGAGTAACGGGCTATTTTCAAGAGCGTTAGGTGAGACCAATTACGGTTTTATGATATAGATTTAAATGAGGTATCAATAGATGGTACCAACCTAGTGCGGCCTAACAACAGCATTTAAATAAAGTTATGTTTGGTACATGCCAAAGTTATAACAAGATAACTTTGGTGGCAACCTGGAGTTTGGATATTATAAATCTACAGAAGAAAAGTATAGAGCAATTTGGACAGACAAACAAATATAACACTCCTTGAATTTGATATCTTGTATTTGTTCAATAAATGTTCAATCAGGATCGTCTATTAGAAGATGAGATTTGCCTGAACCAGGTAACAACACCAAAATTAAGACAATAAATGCCCCCAAAAGATAGGGGGTCCTGCATCTGACTTTCTATTAAGAGACTGGTCCCATGCACATGACAATTGTACCTAACGAATGCATGGGCTTAACTACACAAAAATACACACTCCCAAACTCCATGTGAAGAAATAGTTGCAAACCAAAAAGGCAACAAAGCTAACTAACTTAAATAGAGTTTGCATGAGACATCACAAGGATGCACGTGGTCCAAACATGCATCTGCAGTTGGCAACTACACGAATCTTCCTAGATACAAACCTAGTACAAGACTAAAGTATGAAGATACAGATACTGCGTTGTAAAATACTCTACAATGATAAGGAAACAATTCAATAGAATTGAACAGTCTTAGGCAGATTAACTTATTATCAATCATATGTTGAATCACATGGTTAACATCAATGAGACAATGACTACATAGTGAGGATGTGGTCGATGCAATGCAATGTTGATATCTGGATTCAGGGATATTTTAAGCTTTTACACAATTTTATGATATCCAGCTCAAACACTCTGTATGAAGTCTAGGCACTCCGGATAAAGTCAAGGCCAGGCACCTTCTATATATTATAGACTAAAGTTACTAGACTTTAGCAAATTCAACATAACAGTGCAATTTTTTTAAATCAAGCCCTTGCCTTAATATAGAGCCGCCCTTGGTTGATCTTGATACATCATGTACAAGTTTTGCATTGTTTAAGGTGCAATTTTATTAACTCACATAACTGTTATTTTTTGCAGTGCAAGCATTAACTTAATAAACGAGGTAAGCACATCAAAGTCACGTCTCCCATGCACCGTATTATTTAGTACAATAATGGAAAATAAAGTGTTACCCACCCCCACTGATAAAGGAGTTCAGTTGAAAGAAATGGACACCGACAGTCTTCAAAGCAATGGAGAGGACGAATAAGATGTTTTCAAGATTAGTTAAGTTTGTTAGTTAGTTGACTGAGCTGCCAAGTCTTGATTGGATAGGTTAGTTAGGTTGTTAGAACAATATAATTCAGAGATATTATATATACTGTAATAGTCATGTGAAATTGATTAGAATGAAATAAGAATGAAATTCATTACATACTCTTCTCTTGAAAACCTTTTACCCACCAAATCAGCTACAAACAAGAGAGAGGAAAATAAAAAGAAATGATAATTAAATAGATACAGAAAAAGAGAGCCTACCAGATCAGAGACGTACTGGAAACTCCTTGTCTGCTGTCCATCCCCATACACTGTCAGCGGCTCCTTCCTAAGCGCCTGTTTTTTTTTAGATATTTTCATTATTTTTTTTCTTACAAATAAGTTGGAGACGGCAAAGGAAATATAGGTTCCACTTGATTGGTTGATGCTTTTATTAAAAATAAGCAATTACATCAAACTAAAATTTTCCAATTCACATGGGTTAACCACAGCATGTGTGCTTTGCTATATCGAAGGACTAACATTTTAACAGTAATAAAAGTACTAAAACTAGTCTATATCATTAATTTAATAACATACAGCTGCTGATCTGATCTGAAAGCAGATGCGTGTAATTGCAAAAGTAATAAAAAGTAAAAAAAAAAAAAGAATAAAAAATTGCTCCGGAAACAAGGCCGCATAAGAGGAAGGCTTTACCTGAGCGACAAAGTTGCTGACAACGCGGCCATCGTCTATGCACATGCGTGGCCCATATGTGTTGAAAATCCTTGCAATTCTCACCTATTTTCCGAGATACTAATTAATTAGTAGATCTTTGAAGTAAATAATGGTAAAAATTACGGACTTATACAGCTAATTAATAAACGATACACTGCTGACACACATTAATTGATTCCAAATAAATTAAATGGCGAACCTCTAAGTTGGCGCCACGGTGATAGTCCATGGTCAACGTCTCCGCGGTACGCTTACCCTCGTCGTAGCAACTCCTCACACCTGCAACCCAATTCCATGCACATTTTTATGCGCTCGTGTTTTTTGTTTCATATCCTCGGAAAGACGGAAATTAAATATTTCTACAGTGTTTTCTGTGCGAGCACCGAAACGGACAAAGCCACGCATTTTTCGGGAGGATAAATTGTTATTTAATTGTTCTGGTAATTTTGCGCTTGTTCCCAAAACATACTTCTTGTTACGGATTACTAGGTCAAAATTTCAATGTTTATGGACATTTCCGTTATTTTTTTAGTTTTCTTTTAATTTAGTAGTAACCGTAGTTTTTTTTTCTTAAGCGCCTTATCTGGCTTTACTTTTAAACCTTTCCTTGAGCCTCAAAAAAAGAAAAAATCTTTCAAGTGTCATACTGAAATACTGTCATAGGTAAGAAAATTACGAAAATTCTACCTAACCATTTGTTTATTTTACACAAAAGGCAAATCCTGAACACTATAATATAGCAAAAGTTAATTATTCTTATTGCTTTAAAGAGTTTAAATGATTGAAGAAGCGTACCAATGGGATTGACGTTGCCCCAGTAGGTCTCGACCTGAGGATGTTGTAACGGGTCACCATAGACCTCGCTGGTACTTGTCAAAAGAAACCTCGCACCGATCCGCTTCGCCAAACCAAGCATGTTAAGTGTTCCAACCACATTTGTCTTGTGCGCACGCCAACTGTTCGAGTTAAGGCCCCACAGAGAAAATAAAAAATCGGCAAACTATTCCATAAGAGACATTAAAACTAAAGAATGTATAAAATGCTCTCAAAAGCTGCATTAGATCTGTTCAGAGCTTAAACTAAGAGCAACTTGAAAAACTAATGGAATTAGTATGTTTTGGTTTTTGAAAGTGATACCCACCGGATCCAATTCCAATATTCTTACCAAAGTTTGGAAACTGCAACCAAATTTCATCCCAAAAATCAGCAAAATTCAAGCATAAAATGGAATTAGAAAAGGATATGATTGTCTTGACGGGATTAAATTTGTAATGAACAGGCGAAGCAGGGCATGCAAGGTGATAGATCTGATCAACCTCCAACAAGATCGGCTCGACCACATCATGACGAATCATTTCAAAATTGGGATGTCCGTAATGGTGCATGACGTTCTCCTTCCTCCCGGTGAAGAAGTTATCAACAACGATCACGCTGTCTCCCCTCTCGATCAATCGGTCCACCAAATGGCTTCCAACGAAACCTGCTCCGCCAGTTACGAGAATCCTCAACCCCTTGCTCTTCAACCCCAAGGGGATCTTGCCGCCGACGAAGGTTCGTTCGTATACAGAGCGATGGACCAGATCCATGGAAGAACTGTGAGTGGAGAAATCGGTAATGGCATGACGAGCAACCGGGTCAGCATGATCTGTCATAGGTGCACCCGATTTATGAGCAAAGAGGAAGACGATAGTGGTGAGGAACATGCCCAGAAGAGCGAAGGCGAGTCTCTGTTCGGAGAGGAGGTATCGGAACGGACGAGACAGCCATGGGAGACGCTTCTGGGATTTGGGGGAGTAACTGGATGCCTCCTGTGGTTGCGAATTGAGGCCACGGTAGATTAGCTCGGAACCCATGGCGGGATCTCGAGACAAGAACGGTTGTTAAATGAAAAAAGAGAGAGATGGACTGAAATGCAAAAATTCAATTTTGTGCGGAACGTTATGTCAATATAACCCGGCCAGAGTGATTTGTGGCCGCTGCGAGAAAATTGAGGTGGGGTGGAGAAGGTTTATATTCAGAGAAAGAGAATCGCGGTCTGTTCACTCGCGGATACAGGTTAGTTTAAACTGATCCGCTGTTTTTAAACGTGTGAATGTGTGATTATTTCGTTTGGCATGGTTGACTCTTTGTTTATAAGGTCAATGACGGATTTACCCTCATGCCTGAAAAGGAATTTGAAGATAACGGAGGGGTGATGGTGCAATCTTTGAAATTCTTTACGAGGTGGAATCCCACATGGAGCTCATGGTGTTATTCCAAGTGCTGTTCTCCGGCTGAAGCATTCACAGAATAAAATCTTTGAAATTGATATCTCAACGAAATTTTCTAAAAGAGCTATCTGAAGAAAATAAGACCATAATATTTTTTTGTGTGTTGGGGGATATAAACGGGAAATTAATTTTAACTTAAAGTAGCTTGAGTCCACTTTGTATCATTTTCGCTTATTATGTGTAGTAGTCGTATTAACCAAAATCATTTTCACTTTGTAACATTTGTTCTCGAATAAATTTTCTTCGAATTATTCAAAATTATATGAATTTTATGAATAATATTCGCTTTTGTTAGTAGAATTAATTTTTTTTTGTTAAAACTTTAAATTTTATTTAGTGTTTATGTGTAAATGGATTATTGTGAAATTACATCTGTATTACTATATATTCATGAGTTTTATATGGTGTTGAATTATTTCTTTGTCACCGTGCTGACGGTAATTACATAATAAATGGGCACGGAGCAGATATTTTGCTCACTTTGGAATAACTAATTTTCTTTTTCTTTTTTTTCAGCCTGCCACTTTTATTTTCATTGAAAAAAAGATATTTTGCAACGAGATGTGTTTCTGATCCGAATATTTTATTTATGAGTGATAAACATTCAAGAAAAAATCACAAATCATCTTATCCAACTAGAAAGTGTTTCTGATCTGATTACGTTATTTATGAGTGATAATTTTTCAAGAAAACTCTAAATCATTCATGAAACCACCACAAAGAAGCATATAATACCACTTTAAGTGTTTCATGTCTGATTACTTCATTTATGAGTGTTAAACATTCAAGAAAACACAACAAAGCATATTATCCTACTATTAGAAGTGTTTCTGATATGATTACTTCATTTATGAGTGGTAACATTGCAATGCAATTCTAAACCTTTCATGAAACCACCAAGAAGAAGCATCGAATACCAATCTAAGTGCTTCATATTTGATTACTTCATTTTTGGGTGATAAACATTAAAGAAAACATCACAAAGCATCTTATTGCGCTACTAGAAGTGTTTCTGATCAGAGTACTTCATTTATGGGTGGCAAACATTCAAACATTTTAGGAAACCACCACGAATAAGCGTAGAATACCACTCTAAGCGCTTCATGTCTGATTACTTTATTTATGGGTGGCAAACATTCAAGAAAACACCACAAAGCAATTTATCTTGCAACGAGAAGTGTTTCTGACCCGAGTACTTCATTTATGAGTGGTAACCATTCAAGAAAACACCACAAAGCATTTTATCCAACTAGAAAAGTGTTTCTGATCTGATTACTTCATTTATGAGTGGCAACCATTCAAGAAAACTCTAAACCTTTCATTAAACCACCACAAAGAAGCATATAATACCACTCTAAGTGTTTCATGTTTGATTACTTCATTTATGAATGGTAAACATTTAACAAAGCACCACAAAACATCTTATCCTGCTATGAGAAGTGTTTCTGATCCGAGTACTTCATTTGTGGGTGGTAATCTTTAAAAAAACTCCAAACCTTTCAAGAAACAAAAACGAAGAAGCGTAGAATACCACTCAAGTATTTCATGTCTGATTACTTCATGTATGGGTGGTAAACATTCAATAAAACATCACAAAGCATCTTATCCTGCTACGAGAAGTGTTTCTGATCCGCGTACTTCATTTACGAGTGATAACCTTTCAAGAAAACACCAGCAAGCATCTTATCATATTAAGAGAAGTATTTCTAATCAGAGTACTTCATTTATGGGTGATAACCATTCAAGAAAAATCCAAACATTTTAGGAAACCACCACGAAGAAGCGTAGAATACCACTATCTGCACTTCATGTCTAATTACTTCATTTATGAGTGGCAAACATTCAAGAAAATACTACAAAGCATTTTATCTTGCAACGAGAATTATTTTTGATCCGAGTACTTCATTTATGAGTAGTAACCACTCAAGAAAACATCACAAAATATCTTATTCAACTAGAAAAGTGTTCTTGATCTGATTACTATATTTATGGGTGGTAGCCTTTCAAGAACACTCCAAACTTTTCAGGAAACAAACACTAAGAAGCGTATAATACCACTATAAGTGCTTTGTATCTGATAACTTCATTTATGGGTGGTAAACATTCAAGAAAACACCAAAAAACAACTTATCCTACTACGAGAAGTGTTTATGATCCGAGCACTTCATTTGTGGGTGGTAATCTTTCAAGAAAACTCCAAATCTTTCAGGAAACCAGCATGGAGAAGCGAAAATACCACTCTAAGTGCTTAATGTCTGATTACTTCATTAATGGGTGGCAAACATTAATGTCTGATTACTTCTGATCTGAGTACTTCTTTTATGGGTGGTAATCATTTAATAAAACACCACAAAGCATCTTATCCAACTTGAGAAGTGTTTTTGATATGATTACTTCATTTATGGGTGGTATCCTTTCAAGAAAACTTCAAACCTTTCAGGAAACCAACACGAAGAAGCATATAATACCACTATAAGTGCTTCATGTCTGATAACTTCATTTATGGGTGGTGAACATTCAAGAAAACACCAAAAAACTTCTTATCCTGCTACGAGAAGTGTTTCTGATCCGAGTACTTCATTTATGGGTGGTAACAATTCAAGAAAACACCACAAAGCATCTTATCATACTACGAGAAGTGTTTCTAATCTGATTAGTTCATTTATGAGTGGTAAGCTTGCAAGGCAACTCTAAACTCCATTCTAAGTGCTTCATATCAAATTACTTCAGTTATGGATGATAAACATTCAAGAAAACACCACAAAGAATCTTATCCCACTACGAGAAGTGTTTCTGATCAAAGTACTTCATTTATGGGTGGTAACCATTCAAGAAAACACCACGAAGCATCTTATCCTACCATAGAAGTGTTTCTGATCTGATTACTTCATTTATGAGTGGTAACCTTGCAAGGCAACTCTAAACCCTATTCTAAGTGCTTCATATCTGATTACTCCATTTATGGATGGTAAACATTCAAGAAAACACCACAAAGCATCTTATCCCACTACGAGAAGTGTTTTTTATCACAGTACTTTATTTATAGGTGGTAACTATTCAAGAAAACACCACAAAGCATCTTATCATGCAACGAGAAGTGTTTCTGATCCGAGTACTTCATTTGTGGGTGGTAATCTTTCAAGAAAACTCCAAACCATTCTTGAAACAAGCATGAAGAAGCATAGAATACCACTCAAGTGTTTCATGTCTGATTACTTCATT
>CAXKVX010000138.1:0-76391 GCA_964058865.1 Eleocharis quinqueflora | reverse complement strand
GCATTAAGAGCGCGAGGAAGAACTGAAAATCCATCGATGTTATCAAGCTTGCTGAAGGTATCTTTCTATTTATTTTGAATAATGATATGACTTGTTATATGACTTTTCAATAATTAAGTTATGATTTATTAATAATTATATTTATTTCATGGGGCAGGATCAGAGTCTGAAGTTGTGAGCCCATCTATCGTTGATAGGAGTATGTCATTCCTTAGAGCTCATGCTAGACGAGTAAAGGAAGGGTAGTACATAATTGTTAATGAGGCGACGAGAGACGTCGCTAAGCGAACGGTATGCCTTTTTTGTACTAATTGCAAATGCTTTATACTTATTATTGTCTGAACTTCATAGTTGTTGATTGAATTGTTTAGTTATTAATTGAATTGCCGATTCTTGATTCAATTGTTTAGGGTTGGGGGGTTTATTCAGAATTTACATTATTTTATGTCAGGTAGCAAGATCTTTGGAAGCCGCTCAGGGAGCGTTTCAAGAGGATCGTCATCACGACATACTCATTGTTGTTATCGGGACCCAAGAGAACGAAGGGAGGGTGCGCGGCTACCCGGACAGGTCGGGCTGACGAATGTCTTCAGAAAGGGGCCAAGGAGGAAGACTGCCCACGAGAAATGCATCAGTAAGGTGGAGGAAGACTACCCGGTCAGGTTAGTGTGAGCATCGATGAAGTGGTTCAAGACCAAGAACACACGATTGTTCCTAATCCACTAGAAGGATTAACTAAAGCTGGTAAACTAGTCGGTTATTTCCTCACTCGGCCTGCATTGTTAGTCGAATTGTATACTCCCGAGTAGGTATTCAATTATTTCCCATTTGTTATGCATATAGTGTGAATTTCATACTTACAAGATTTAAGCGCAAACTCCCGCACACAAGAAGCAAATCGACGAATAGTGTGAATTTCAAACTCCCGCTTAGCGACGTCTCTCGTCGCCTCATTAACAATTATGTACTACCCTTCCTTTACTCGTCTAGCATGAGCTCTAAGGAATGACATACTCCTATCAACGATAGATGGGCACACAACTTCAGACTCTGATCCTGTCCCATGAAATAAATATAATTATTAATAAATCATAACTTAATTATTGAAAAGTCATATAACAAGTCATATCATTATTCAAAATAAATAGAAAGATACCTTCAGCAAGCTTGATAACATCGGTGGATTTTCAGTTCTTCCTCGCGCTCTTAATGCCACCCGATCCAGTCGTGTGGTGGTGCGCCAATTTTTCTACGTTTGATTTATTCCGCTACATTAGCGACTGTAAAAAAGAGATTCCAATATAATAGTTAATATATGAAATAATTTATTGGTTCTCAATTGAAATTACAAAATATAGTTGAAATAAAAAATAAGTCATACATTGAACTCCTTGCTGTGTGCGTACTCGATGAAGTCCTTTCATTGCTCTTCAATGATCGGTTCCTTCTTATCCCACGGCATGTGCGGATTGTCATGGTAAATATATTGCGATCTCAATCTGACCTTCCAGCCCTTCCAAAGCTCGCACATCTTTGCAAAGGTCCTATTCTTCTAGGAGTCATCATTCATATTCCATTCATTCTGCACAAGACAACAAAATTGCAATGCATATATATATATATATATATATATATATATAGAGTTGGATTACGGTGGAACGCGACCTAAAATTCAATTGGTGCGTCGAGTGATTCAACCGTTCGATTTTGCATTAAAAGTCGTGCAGCGTTATTCAATTGATCAACGAAAAGATTAAAGCGACTTCTCCTCCGTTTCGCCTCTTGTATTAAAAAATATTAAATATGCTCCCTCTTCCCTTCTCCTTTGTTTCCTGTTTAGCAAACACGCTCTCTCTAGGGTGCTAGGGTTTGGAGAGAGAGAATCCTACTCTGGCTAGGAGGTGACCTTGGCGGCACGCTACTCGAAAGACAGAGACGTAGGACATCTGGTGACCTCTCTAAGGTTTGCGATAGGAGAGAGGGAACCCCGCTGTGGCTAGAGGCGATCTCTCTAAGATTTTAGGCTTTGTCTAGCTCACCGCTCGGCCTCGCACCGTCTCTTTGGCTAGATGGCACATTGCCCGACGTCGCATCGTCTATTTCCTTTAATTGCTCGATTTTGCTCTAACTTCGGAAAATAAGGTACTTTTATTTGTGACAGGTATTTGTCTAAAAGGCAATTGTACTCGACGAAATGTTTGGTTAATTTGGTAATTTTGTATCAAGGTAATTTGTTAATTTGGTTTTTCAACGATCTCTTTCGTTTGTTTATTGAAAGAGGACAATCTTTTTCTACTCTGCAATATCTGTTATTTTTCTCCTATTTTAGATCCAATTTGAATAGTTAAAAATCCAGTCATTTTGTTATGGACTTTGTACCTATATAGATATTAAAAATATCCTGGTCAATTTCTTAGATTGTTAAAAGATGTCCGCAATTATTTTAGTTTAAAGTGTCGAACAATATGCATTTATACAAGTTGTTGAAAGTTACTTTAGCCATACATTTATAATTGTACCACAACATTTATCCCTAGTCAGAATAAGCAGGTTTCATATACAAAAATATTATTGCTTTGTTTTTTATAAAGTTCGAATATAATATTCATCAACTTGCAAGTTCTTCATATATTGATTTCTGTACTTACAATTATTGATTTATAATTGTATATATTCATCAACTTGCAAGTCAGAATAAGCAGGTTTCATTTATACAAGTTTTTTTTATTCCTTTGCTTCAAAAATAGATGAGAAGATCAGAAGCAAGCCTGTCGAGAGATTGCAGGGTCCAAGAAGGAGGAGACCAAACAATTTATTACTTGTTATTTTTTTGGATGCTACTTCCTACTTTTTGGGATAATTGAGTTGATGCTACTTATGTAGTTTGGACATGTAACTTTGTGCCATTTGTTTTGGGGAAAATGAAAGATTTTAGGTGCTATTTTGTGTTCATGATTTTGTCATTCTATTTTGTGATCATTTGTGCTACTCAGATAACATAGGGATGGGACATAATTTGTAGGTTGGATGCTATATAGGCTTGAAAGTCACAAGGACAACTCCAGAATGTATGAGATATATGCTTGTAAATTCTGCTCTTTTTTGTAGGATTTTTGTTGCGGTGTGTTACTGAAATTTAATAGTTTTTGCATCTAAATCATCTATTTAAGTTTAATTGGGACTGTATTTGCTATTTGCAGTTGCATAAAATCATATTCAGTTAATTCTATTAGCTTTGACAGTTTAATCTCAAATAACATTAAAAACTGAAACAAGAAGCCCTAGAATAAGCATAAACTTTGACTCCAATTATCGTAAAAGAAAACAACAAAAAAAAAAAAAAAGAACTGACAAAATTAAGTCAGTACATTCTTACAACCTTCTATTATCAGTGCATCAACACATAAATTAATCTCACATAACATGGTCATAACACAATTAATTGATCTTGCATTACATGGTCCATTCTATTTGATAGTAATAACATAAAAAAGACCATAATGCTACATTGTTTTAAGTAAAGAAAAAAGTGTTGTATTTGGAAGCATGACGAGCCGTCTCTTTCTTCTGGTGATCTTCTTGCTTCCAAAAAATCAGACAACCAATATTTAAAATCAGATACTGGATCATCAAAATTTGAGTAAGATAAGATGTGAGCAAAAGAAATTTTTACTAAACAATACGTGTCACTGAAGTAGACATATGTGAGAGAAGTAAGAGATGATAGTAGTGTTACAAAAATGATTAAATTCAATGAGAAAAAGAGATAGATACCTATAACAAGCTTGTCAATTGAGATCTCATTACACCGATGAGTGCAAGCATTGTTAGGATTTCGGGAATCAAGAGAGGGGCAATAAGACCAAGATGCAAGAGAGGAGAGAGGAAACCAAGAGGAGAGAGATGAACAGAGGACCAAGATGCGAGAGAGGAGCAAGATCAAGAGGCGAGAGAGATGATTGGGTCCGACGAGGTATAGAAGTGGACTTTCTTCTTTTTCCTATCGAAGAAAAGAAAAGAATGAAACTGGAGAGCTTTAGCGGTCTGGAGCAAATGGAGAACAAAGAAATTTTTTTTTTTGTTGATCAAGAGCACATATCTCCGTGTGAATCGGAGGGACCAAACATGCTACGCAAAACAACATTTTAGGTCGCGTTCCACTGTAATCCAACTCTCTCTCTCTCTATATATATATATATATATACGCTAGGGTGCTCCATGGAGCACCAAACCCCTAATGCTCCACACCGTATCTCCAATTTAAAAATTCCAACGACCGATCTGAACCGTTGAACATGATCTACATATTGAAATCTACTTGGAGATTGAATTTTACATTTTTTTGAATTTTTTTGCTATTTTTTAGAGAGGTAGGAAAATTGCAACTTTTGTTGGTCTAGAAACCGTTTGATTGACAACTTTTCTACCTCTTTAAAAAAATAGCAAAAAAATTTCAAAAAAATGTAAAACTCAATCTCCAAGTAGATTTCAATATGTAGATCGTGTTCAACGGTTCGGATCGGTCGTTGGAATTTTCAAATTGGATATAACTGATGTGGAGCACGAGCGATTTGGTGCTCCATGGAGCACCCTAGCCTTTCTATATATATATATATATATATATATTAATGCAATGTAGGGTTATGCAAATGTAATATGATTAAAGAAGGGTTTAAGATTTAACCTTAATTTGTTGCCAAAGATTCTTTTACAAGATTGTCCAAATGCTCCCATCGATTTATGTTACATGGCACGTGTGTTCTAACAAACACACCTAGCCATGTTGACCAATTACTGGGGTACTCACCAATATCTATACCATTTTCATCAAACTCGATGTGCTTACTATCGTCATGGCGTACATTTTTGGTCGTAGCCTTCGATCTGACCTTTGGATTGGAACTGCTAGCAACTGTCGACATGACTGTTAATACATTATATTCAAGTTAAATCATATCTTTTATACAGTAGAGGACCATATTTCATACAATTGCAACCTCTCAATTCCATACAATTTCTAAAACCTCTCAGTTAAAATGGTACAATTTCAACTTTAAAATGGTATCTATAGAGCAGTGGCGCAATGGAGCAGGGAAGCAGCGGCAGCGACGGCGGAAGTGAGGCTTGGGAGGCAGGGAGGAAGTGAGGCTGTGAACTTTAGGAGAGGGTTTGAGTAGTGAGGAAGCGCGAAGTAGGGTTTGGGAGAAAGAAGGGTTGCGCGATAATTTTCTATTTTTGCAGACCTTTAAAACCGGATCCCCTGGTCCATCCAGTAACTTGTCAATCTTGAGTTAGTACGTTGTTCTTGGAGATGATGGCATCCAAGTTGACATTCCCTTCATCCACCAAGGCTACAAAGGCATGGTGGTCATCCCCTTGATAATCTCCACTCGATCCTCCATTATTGAACATTTGTTCTAGCAATTTGGTTAGAATTGGGATGTCTTTGCTTGCATCTATCCCAAAATCTCGAAAGGGTGAGACAAATTGGGATTCTTGGTTGGATGTGGAGGTTGTGGCATGGTGATGATAGTTTTGGTTGGAGGTGGAGGTATGGTAATGGCTCTCGTTTCGGGCCGCCAATGATACGGCTTTGGCTTGATCATCATGTCCTCTAAGTTGCCGAAGGGTTTCCTCATAGGTTTTTGAGAAAATAATACACTTCTTCCGAGTGTGAAGGGGACTTCTCTAGCATTGTTCATGGCCTCCAACGAGTTCATGTACGCCCTCCATGACAAGCTCCATTGCATCACCCTAATGAGCTTGGTTGTGATCTTTAATGGCTCCATTGGATCACTTATTTCAACCAATTCACTAGTTAGTATTGTGAGTCGTGTGTACATGTCCTCAATAGACTCACTTTCACCGATTCTAAAGTTTTCGAATTGCGATTGCAATCCGGCTCCTCTAGATCGTTTGAGCAATGCATTGCCTTCATATTTGTGAAGCAATGCATGCCACATGTCATAGGCATTTTTTGCCTCCCCTAGAATTGGGGCGATTGACTCATGTATGGATGTTAAAATTACATTTACGGCATGGTCATTTTGCCTTCTTCTAATTAACGAATCATTGGTCAATTGGTTCGTTTTGGGTTCATATATCGGTGTGTATCTAATGGTGACCAAATCCCAAAGATCAAGGAGATTTAAATAGTTGATTATCCTAATTTTCCAATACCCGAAATTTTGGCATTTTGGTCCTAAAACCGGGGGTAGCGAAATTTGCCAATTAGTTGCCATAAGATTTGGACCTTTGCTTGCAACTAACAATAATTAATTAGCAAGCTCAACTTTCTCTAATACCACTTTGTAGAACCTAAGGGGCCTAGGTGCTTAATTAATTTTTGCTCGGTTCAACCTAATAGGGACCTAATTGCAAATTTCACAAACTATGGCAAGCAATTCAATTTATGCAATTCAACAAGCACTTAATCAATTCCCTAAACAAGCAATTCAAGCACAACTCAATTCAATTCACAAACAAATCAAGCAATTTAAACTAATTGAATTGAGATAAATGTAAATAGAGAAAAGGGAAAGAAATACTCAATCGCGTGTTGACGAAATTCGGCTTGCACAAACAGCCACGCCTACTCACCAGGTTCCCGGCGCCCCCGCTTCTTGCGGTAACAAGCCCAGTCCTCTACACTAAACAATAATCACTTGCTTAGCGCTACAACTTCAAAATTGGGGCTCTCTTAAACACACCGGTGGAATCGCCAATCCTAACCCAACGCCGGACTCTATCTCTCTTACACACATCGGTGGAGAATCGAGCTGACTTCCTTGAACTCACTTACACACTTCGGTGGAGCTCAAGGAAACACACACACTCACAATTTGACAATATCTAAATGGAAGAGAATCAAAGATAATCACTCAAACAACTAAACTCTCTATAATCCCTAGATGAGATTTAGCTAATTAAACTTGGGACTAGAGTAAGGATTTGGCTATTTGGAACTAAGCTAAACAATGGCAGAATGGTTTTTGATTTAATAGAACAACAGTTCCAATTGTTGAGGGAGAAGGGTTATATAGGATTCAGCCCTGACCTAAAGCAGCTTTGCGCCAGATAGCGTTATAACGCTATCTTATATAGAAAAGATAGTGTTATAATGCTATCTTGGATATGGGCAAAAAATATGACCGTTAGAACCATGTTCCTGATAGCGTTATAACGCTAAGCTATGTACAAAACATAGCGTTATAACGCTATCTAGTGCCAGGACAAGAAATATGACCGTTGGAATTTGTCTGGCGTTATAACGTTAAAGTTAGTGTTATAACGCTATACCAAATTCCTATAGAAATTTCCAGTACTTAGCCAGTTTTTGGCACTTATTTCGATGTTTTTGATCAAATAATGTTTATATTCCTAAACTTAAATTATATCTAAGACATATTCTTGATGTTTTGAAATTTTATTTGTTCATTTTCTATTTTAAAATTCATTTTGAACATTTCAGCATTCTAGCGTTATAACGCTATATCTAGCGTTATAACGCTATCTTATTTCGATGTAGGTTTTTGGCCAGAAATTACCATTTTTGACATCTAGCGTTATAATGCCAAGTTTAGCGTTATAATGCCAAGTTTAGCATTATAACGCTATACACTGTTTGGTTTGGATTTCCTTCCTCTTTTGTACCCAAATTTAAATAGAACTAAGATCTAATTAATCTAAGCAAGTCTTCATCTTAATTTTGATCTTCTAAACTTGCTCTTGGGTCATCCTTGATCATTCCTTGTGTTATTTTGCTTAAATGCCCCTACAATTCAACTTAATACACAAGAAATGGTTAAATTCAATTTGGTTTTGTAAATCAACAAACTTAGGAAAGTTTGAGCCAACAGGAATTTTGTAGGCTATTCATCTATAAGTAGACCTTATATGGTGCATTTACCTCACTCTAAAACTATTGTTGAGTCTATACATGTCAATTTTGATGAGAGTATCACTAACATGGCCGAGAAGGATAAGAATGTTGTAGGTACAATCGATTCACATGATGATGAAAATTCTACACAAGAAGGTGCAAGAGTTTAGAAAATTACGTATGAAAGGGTTATACTCATAAGAAGGTGTTGAAGAACTTCATGGTGATAGAGTTGAGGGGAGTCAAATGTGTTGAATGAAGAAACTACAATGGATTTGAAACACAACGATGAAGAAGCAAAGTTGCTAAATGAGGATATTCAAGGAGATGATATCTCACCAACTCGACAGGAGTTCCAAACACCCGAGGTGCTTAGGGAAGTTAATGCACACCCTTTAGAAAATGTTATATGTGACCCAAGAAGAACTAGGTTAAGTCCAATGGTATCTCATTTTGCTTTTGTGTCACAACTTGAACCTACTCTTTTTAAGGAAGCCAATCAAGATCCTAATTGAATTCTTGCTATGCAAGAAGAACTTATCTAATTTGAAAGGAACAAAGTATGAACTTTAGTACCAATACTTTCAAAGTGGTCCATTATTGGTACTAAATGGGTTTATGGAAATAAAAAGGAGTTTGGTAACATTGTTAGAAATGATGAGAAATTTGCCCCTGTTGCACGTTTAATGTCAATAAGAATTCTTCTTTCTTATGCATCTCATATGAAATTTGTGTTATATCAAATGGATGTTAAAAGTGTGTTTTTAAATAAGTATATCAATGAAGAAGGTTATGTCTCCCAACCAAAAGGGTTTGAACATCCAACTCTTATCAACCATGTATACAAACTACATAAAGCTTTGTATGGTCTAAAACAAGTCCTAGAGCATAGTACAATAGGTTGAGTACATTTTTTATTGATAATGGTTTTCTACGCTCCTTAAAAGACACAACCCTTTTCACAAAGAAGGATACGAATGATATTCTCTTAGTAAAAAATTATGTGGATGATATTATTTTTTTGCTGGCGCTCCTTAACAAATCGGGCATGAAATTGTACAATACGGTGAGCACCTATTTATTTGTATTTAGAGTAGAAAAAACAATTCAATTTTGTTGCAACCTTACTTGAAATTGCAATTTCATAAAATCCAATTGAACAGGTGATGAACCAACGAGATGACCACACTATATTCGAATTTGGCGATTAGAGTTTGTTCGGAATCGATGGCGTGCACTACATGCCAAAGAGTGAGGTCATGAACCTCCTCAAGCTGGGTTCTTGGCTAGGCGTCACGCTTCTTCAAATGTGGTGCAAGTAAGGATCTTAAAACTTATTATTTATGCAAATTATCCGTAATTGAAATGCAAATATAATTGCAATATATTAGCATACATGCCGGACTCTAGCAGAGCATCTTGGGAGCTTGTCGACGTTTGCCTCTCTTGATCCTGCCTGTTGCTCAGCGACTAATTTGACGACTGATTTTGCCTCTACGGTGAATTACGTTACGTCATTCTTCTCAGCTCTTCAAAACGCATCATCCGTTATTTTTTTGTTGTACATTCAAGGGTTAGAATAATTATCCTTTTCGATAATACAATAATTTATTTTCTATAAATACTAACTAAATTAAATGTGAATAATTGTAGCCCTCATTGGTATCTTCTTGTTGCAAATCTCCTCCGAGCAAATTTATGTGATTGATTCGCAAAACAAATCGGGGAATAAGCTCGACATCATTTTGGTTTTAAATGTGTAAATTATCTCAATCTCAAACACTTCTAATATATCTAGATGATTAATCGTACTGATTTTTTACTTCTATAAATTTGTACATGGTGCTTCAACAATATTATCAAAGGATGCAATCACGCAAAACAAGTAAATTCGAGGTCAAACAACTCAAGGTACATGTTCTATACTTATTTTAAACTTTATTCGCAATTAGATCAATTTAGTAGGATTTGAGCCTTTTATCAAAATAGTATGTTACTTTGTAATTTTTGTAGAGCCCTCTGCACCCCAATAGCTGGGAGTGCGGATATTACGTCATGCGATCGATGTATCAAATAGCTACGACATATCATGATGCATCTAGTTTGAGATCGCTAAAGCTTAAGGTGCAAACTATATTTTAAAATAGATTATTTACACATATTAATTTGTGTTATCTAATTGCAACAATAATCCTAATTTCTTTTAGGAGCTTCATTCGTATTCTTCTTCATATTTAGCGAGCGATATCGTCGAAGTAAAAACATTGATTTGCAATTTTATCACTTATTATTTGTGATATTGTGTATTTGTGACTTTAGGGATGTAGGATATATATTTGTATGTTATATATGTGATTGTATGCACTTGTGACTTTGTGATATATTTTTGGTACTTATATTATGGATGTGATTATATTTTGATTATTTTGTATGAATGTATATGCATTACTATTATATGCATTACTGTTATATATGCATTATTATTATTGAGGACAAATTGATGATTTTTATTTGCATTTGCATGTGTTGTTTTATATATATTGGTGTTGTTTTATAATTGAGCTGTCTACTAATTTTAACAATTCAATTAATTATTAATACATGATGAAGTAACAATTAGAAAAAGTTTGACTGTTTCCATTGCAAGAATGAAACAACCCTCCTTATTGCCAGCAACCACACACATTCAGAATTTGCCATCCGCTATCAGCCATATAACATGTTGGGTATTCTCTATCTAATGTTATTTCCTCTTTGACTGCATGGTCCTTTGACAATTAAAAGAATCTTTTGCATATGTACAAACAAGAGACAACAACAAAGAGAGTGAAATTAATAACGTAATGTGTATATATATATATATATGTATAATTTCGGCCATAAATACGTACGTATTATCGCAGAGTTACGTTAATAAATAATTAATGTGAAGTCTGAGAAAAGCTAGCTACATGAACAAATTAGTATAAAAAATAAAGTATATTGATTATGTCAACTTAAGGCTCAAGAGATCGACGAAAGGTAGAGGAGAGCATGAGATAACTCGTGTGAAAAACATGATGATTAGTTCACTGGGAAGCAAGTCAAATCTCTCATTTTGCATCTTGAAAGTTCAGTGAGAAATTAACATAGTTATCGAAGTAAGTATATGTTGTAACTAACAATTTCTTTGTATTTGTCGATTTGCAAAATAAATTGCATTTTACCACTATTCTTTGTTTGAGATCTTTATAGGTAATTATAAGCAAATCAGAGGTTAGTGGAGAAACAAGTGGGAAGAATAAGCTCAAGCATGAAGTACAAGCTTCAAGCAAAGTTAGGTTTATTGTAAAATAATAATATTTAAATTTGAAATTGAAATGAGCAAAATTCCAAACAAAAACAGTGTAGCATTGTATAATGTTACCACAACGTTACAATGCAATGACAGAACAACTCGTTACATAACGCTAACTTTGCATTATAACAATAGACAAAAAAATCAGAAAATTGGCTAAGTACCAAATTGACAGAGCCACTAGTTACGTAACATCAGCCAAGCATTATAACAGTAGACCAAGAAACCAAAAAATTCGCTAAATACCAAATTGATAGAGCCACCAGTTACGTAATGCCAGCCAAGCGTTATAACGGTAGACCAAGAAACCAGAAAATTGGCTAAGTATCAAATTGACAAAGCCACCCGTTAGGTAATGGTAAGATAGCGTTATAACTGTATACCATGAAACACACCAAAATTTGTCTAAGTACTGAACTGACAGGGCCACATTTTATTTAATGCTAAATTAGCATTATAACGCTAACTTTTTTCTTATAGGAAATTCAAAATACAATTGGAAACAATCTTTCAGATTTTTGACTTAGCATATAATGCTTCAATTTGTATACACATAGCATTATAACGCTAACTTTAATTTTGCCCTAATTGTAACTTATCTGGAATCTATAAATATATAATATTGGTTGGTTGTCTTCTCAAAGTTTTTCAGCCTCCTTTCTTCCTCTGTTAGAAGTATCCAAAACCTCCATTAGAGCCAAACTTCTATTGCAATATTTTTGCTCCACAATCTCAAATTTAGATATTAAATAATCAAATTTTTTGTCTCTTCAAGTTAATCATGTTACTTCGAGTCTAGTCTCCATCCTGTGTGTGTAAGGAGCTAGATCTCGGCCCTTGTAAAAGATCTTTGGTGTTTAGTGCAAACGGTTTGACCTCGTTACTGCATCGAAGGGTCGAGAGTATAGGAGAGAAGGCTCGTCAATGACCGAACTCCGTTAACATATCAGTGTCACGTGTTCTTCATTGCGTTTGCTATTTCTTAACTCATCTACTTTAATTTCTTTGGGTGTGCTCGGATGGTTGAAAATAGTGGCTATTTCAAAAAAAGTTGCTATTTTTGACAAAGATAGTGATCCAAACACAATTTTAGAAATAACAATAGTTAGGATTAGTATGCTATTTTTGCCATTTTGCTAACCCAATCAAAAGGTTGGGTTAGTGAAGTTAGCATACACAACATTAGCTAAATTATTATTATTATTATCATTATTATTATTATTATTATTATTATTATTATTATTATTATTACTATTATTATTACCATCATTATTGTTATATTATATATCATCATTATCAGCATTATATTATTTATTTATTTGTAATTATTATCAATATTATAATAAAAATAATAATAACTATTATTATTATCATTATTATATTATCATCATTATAATTATTATATTGTTATTTTTTATTATTATTATCATTATAATTATAATTATAATTATTATATTATTTATTATTATTATAGATATTATTATTATTTATTATTATCATTATTATATCATTATTACTATTATTATTTTCATTATAATTATTATTTTATTACAATTATTATCATCATCTTGGTATTATTATTATTATTTTTATTAGTATTATATTAATAATATATTAATTATTGTAATTATCATTATTATTATTGTTGTTTTTATTATTACAATATAAATAAATTGTTATTAGTTTATTATTAGTATTGTAGTTTTTATTATTATATGATCAATATAGTTATTATTATTATTTATTAATTATTATGTTGTAATTACTATTATTATTATTATTATCATCATCATAACTATCACTATTTATTACATTATGTTATATCATAACTACTATTATTTTACATTATTGTTGACAAGAGGGTCGATAATTATACTTTTTAAAAAAGAATGCATATTATTATTTAATTATATTACTTTATTCTTTTTGTAAAATAAAGGTACTTAAAAATAAAAACAAACCACTATTTTATTATTTCCACTATCATTACTCCAAATGTGTAATCCAACAAACTTTTCTCTAACCTAGATATTACAAAATTAATACTATTTTCATATTATTTAGAATAGCAAAAAGTGACCATTATTTCTAGTTGGTTAAGAGAACTACTATCATTGAATTGCTTGACGTGTTGTAATTTGCTTACCATTAAAATTGAATTGTGCACAAAATTGGAAAAATAATTTTAGAAATTTTAAATAACCCTATTCTTCCCCTCTAGGATTCAACAATATATGCTCATCCTCAATTAATATATATAAAGTTAATCAAGTTGTACATTATTATTGTAATTTAACAAAGTCCATGCGATTTATTTTTCTAGTCCAATTCATATATATATATATATATATATATATATATATGAAGTGTTCCAGCTAAGTTTCTTGTACTAATTATATTAGTACGTTTTTTATTTGAAGGAACAAAATTAGTGAGGTGTTAAGCATATAACGACTTTATCGAGCAATAGCTTTGCTATCACTTACCAAAATAAAAAATAACAACAATGAGAAGTAAAAAAAAAAATCCTATAACTACATTTTCTGTTATTTGGTTCAAACAAGAATAATGTAATGAGAAGGAATTTGTATTTTCCACTTAGTGCAGTATATGCCTTCTTGTTGGTCTTTTTAGTGCATACCTTTAGAAACTTCCAAACTGTGATTGTCGAGTAGATCGGGTCCTTGCGATGCAACCAAATTTTTTTTGGAAGAAAAGGTCACAAATAACGATGGCGACAAAAGAGAAAGTAGTGGTGAAAGAAGAAAATGTATGTTGGAGTCTTGGTGAAGATGACATTGGAGAAAGTGTAGAGAAAGTGAGGATGGTACTTGCAAGGATGTTATTTTATTCTTTATGGTTTTTATATGCTATTTGTTAATTAATATCGAGAATATTCTCTGGAAAGATATACCGCGCAACAGAAAGCGAACGACCCAGATATGATGCACTATTGGAAACGACCGGCTGTGATGTCATTCAGAGAGTTGGATATTATAAGTTGAGAATAGTACGAAACTTGATGCAAATAAAGGATTCAAATTTGCAGTAACACAAGCGACGACAATTCAATGTATTTTTTGTCGAATGTGCGCATGTAGTGCTTAAAGACACTACTCTTTTTATTAATTAATACGGAAGCAACATTCTTTTCTAGAAAAAAAACCGAAGTGATGTTCTAAATCACTTGTTATTTTTATTTATTATTAGTTGCAGATTCAAAGCATGTGCAAATTAATTAATTAAAATTCTGCTATACAGTTCAGGATAGCAAAAATCTTATACAAAATGGACAAATTCTGCTATATATATGGATCAAAATTAATTTGATTCTACCATTAATTATCGATGAAAAATTAGTGTGATTGCACAATAGTGATGACAATCAACCATTGTAATTGATCTGTATTTCAAAATTTCCGTCTATATATATATATATATATATATATATAGCAGACTCGCTCACTCTACAAAATAATCTCAAGACAAATATCTAAACATTAACAACAACAAAACAAAAACAAAAGGGGTTACAGAATAATAGAATAATCTCAACACAAATAAATTACAATATTTTAATTGACTTCTACCCTTTTTAGTGTTATGTTTTCTACACCGGGATCTAATATAGGGTGTATATGAGGGGCTGCCAAAGAATTCCGCATCTTTCTACACCGGGTGATTGAAAAATAAATGACATAGATGTCTGATGCTCGACACCGAATTTACTAAATAAAGAGTGCTAATGTCTTGATTTATACAATAGTTATGAGAAAAGCCGGTGGAGAATTAATCCGAAGAGTATGACCGACACTTCTACATCCGATTTTAACATAACCAATGTAAAGAAAATATTGCAGAGGAATTCAACAGGCGAATGATGTTTCCCCAGAAGTCCCCCAGGCGATTCCTAAGGCGATTCCTCGACCAACCACCCAGGCGGATCAGCAAAGACGCAATCACCAAAACCACCCAGGACTCACCATAACTTTTGGTACACTAACCTTCCCTATCTCCCATGAGAAAGATACCCAAACCAAACCTCCCTCTGCACGCAGTACCCACCCACCCAAAAACAAAGGAGTTTCCACTACAAACAAAGCAGATTTTTCTACACAAGGGAACAGTTCAGCCAACACAAAAGATGGAGCAGTAATTCGTCCAGTGAGAAAATTCTGCAAGGTCCCACAAGCCACTAAAGAGTGGCAGAAAGTTACGGGAAGGAGCAGACAACACGAGCTGAAGAAAAGTAAAGAATGTTACTACTGTCGTAAAAAAGGGCATATTCAAAGATACTGCTGGAAAAAAATTAAATGCTTTAAATGTGGCAAATTTGGTCATAAATTGGCCAATTGCCTATTTAAAGCTCACATCCCTCCTACTAGGCAGTCAGCCACCTCAAATCCAAAGATGGAGTTCATCCATGAAAGGCCCCATCTTGGTGATATTTTCAAGCCCCCCTGCCAAAACCTCACCGAAGAGAATGATTTCCTCTGTAATATCGGCTTAATCATTCTAATCCGTGGCTCCCCATCCCCGGACCTACCTCGGCTCATGATGGCAAAAATGGTTTCGATTCATGGGGGACATGTGTTGGACTACCAAATTACCCAAGCAACGATCACACCCTTTCTCATCACTTGCCCAAATCCCCAAGTCCGAAATGCAGTGGTTCAGAGGGGAATCTACTCCATTCCGGAAGCGCAGGTGCAATTCACAGTACACGAATGGCGTCCAAGGTTTGGTATGGGCCACGACCTGTCCACCCACCAGGTTTGGGTGAAGATTGTGGGGCTTCCACTTCAAGCTTGGACGACACCGGGAATCACCGGTGTCCTTCAAAAGTTTGGCCATCCCCTACAAATTCTTCCCTATGGCCAGGAGGCTGGACACTATCGTGACATCACGGCATTAGTGGCAACGAAGGACCCACGTCGTATTCCTCTGGCCTATATGTACAGAGAAGGAGACTTTGCTACTCCTGTCGACATTGTCATTCTGGCTTGGCGTCTTTGGGAGCCAGGTCATTTCCCTCCACCAGGCACTCCTCCCCCGCCCTTTCAACTTAGGCGACAACCAAATGCAGCTCAGCAGGGAAACCAGATGGTCCCAATGCATTTCTCCTCCTCATCGAGCTCGTCAAATGGAGCGCCAAGTGAGCCAACAATAGATCTTTCGGCTTGGTCCCCAAGAAGCTACAAATTGCAGGTAGCAAACTCCACATCGTGGCAGTTAGAGATGGCCACTCATCGGCCATCTGGCCTGGTCTACATAATATTATCACACTCTATCCCATCGTGGCGAGCGTCGGCCTCACAGGGTGCGTCATTTCGTCTGCTGACACACCAAAGCTCTCACAGTGCGGTCACAGAATTGCAACAAACTCACTCCCTGAGACCTCCTTCTAGCCTATCCATCCAAACTCCCATCGTCATTAAACCCCTCACATCACCTGTCTTGCTAATCTCCTTAGGTGGGGCTCTAGACCTGCACGATGCAGCTACGACATTAATGCTGTCATATCCTACACTAGTTTCGAATGACAACAAACCCTCCTGGGTCTTAGCTGAGGCTTACAAGTCTATATGGCAGGTAATTCTCTCGGCCCTCCTTTTCTGCGTACAAATGAGAAGAAACCTTAAGCCTATCCCACTCTCCCAAGCCCAGGCCCATCTGGATGTCCTTTCTGTGCAAAAGCCCAATAAGCTTTTCAGCCAAGTTGAAGTTTTTGCTGAGTCCAATGAGCAACTCAGCCTAGTTATTGCTGAGTCCCACTATGTGCAAGATAAAGACCATGAAATTGAGGAGAATTATCCCCTTGGCCCACCTAGATTTGAAAAAATCCCGCTACCTGAGTCTCTGCTCGGTTCTCCTATCAACTCGCCTCTTACAGAGAATCAGCTCCCTACACATCGGGTCCCAAAAGAGAATAAACAGCCTATAAGGAAGAGCCCTCAGCTCCAAGCTAAGGGAAGGACGACTTACACCTTGCAGCGTATTCCAGCCAGGGCAAAGAGCGCTACGAAGCCAATTCCTTTTGATCTTAATTCTCACGACACGCCCATGAGCAGCAGCTCAGCTTTGGCTATCCTGCAAGCCTCTGGTCTATGTATAACTGACCATATTGAGGAAATGATCCAAAAGGCAGATAACAAAGAGCAAGAAGAAGATAGGCCGAGCACTCCGATCTATGAGCCACTGCTCTCGGTGAGCTCATCAAATGGTTCAGCTTGATCACTAGATGTTCTAGATTCAGCCCACTGTATAAGGGCTACTTAGGCCGCAAGATTTGTTTGCGTATCCTGTTTTCTTATTTTCTCTCTGTACTACTCCATGAATCAATCAACTAGCTCGGGTAGAAGTTTTAATTTTCTGTCTTGGAATATTAGAGGCTTAAATGATCCGAAGAAAAGATTTCAAGTTAAATTGTTCCTGAAGGAAGCTCAAATAGATCTTGTATGTTTCCAAGAAACAAAGCTCTCTCCTGCAACATATCACCAAATGATTCAGATCATGGGTGCTAGATTGAACAGCTACACTCAAATCCCGGCAGAAGGTCGGGCAGGGGGGATAATAGTGGCATGGTTCTCAAATAAGCTAACATCCCTGTTTACTTCTCACCTAGTACATGGCATTTCGATTGACTTCCAACTAAATTTTGACAAAACAAAGTTCAGATTTACTGGAGTATACGGCCCTCCCTCACATCCGGGTAGACAATCCTTCTATACAGAATTGATGTCCCAAAAACCGGTCAATGATGAACCATGGATTGTAATGGGGGACTTCAACCAAACTCTATTCCCCTCTGATAGGTCGAACATATCAAGAGGCCCTGACAGATCCTTCATATCTCTTATTTCGACATTACATCTGATTGACTTGCCTCTAAATGGACGAAAATACACTTGGTCTAGTGGACGCGATGACCCATCTTTTGTTCGTCTTGACAGAGTGCTGATATCCAGTGAATGGAGTTTGAAATTTCCGAACACATCTCAGTGTGCTCTTCAGTCCACACTATCTGACCACTGCCCAATTAAGTGTGTCATTAAGACCAACTTCCCACTCCCGAACATATTTCGTTTTGAAAACTACTGGCTAAGGCTGCCAGAGTTCAAACAGATTGTATATCAAAATTGGCAAGACTCGGGTGTAGCACAGTCTCCAGCAGAATTGTCCCTCAAACTTCTTGCTTTGCGAAAGGCTATTATAAAATGGAACAAGGACAAGGTTGGCAGCATAGAAACCCAACTTAATCATTGTAATCAAGCACTTATGTGGATCACAAGAGCCGAAGAAATGAGGCAGCTAATTGAACTGGAAAGGTATGTGCGTAGCCTGCTAACTGAGAGAGTTGCAGCCATTGGGATACTACGAGAAATTAAGTGGAGGCAGCGAACCAAAAGACAGTGGGTTCAGCATGGAGACCAGAACACACGATACTTCCATGCAGTTGCTACACAACAAAAACGCTTCAACACCATTCACTCGGTGCTTGCTGAAGGGGACGAAGTCACAGATCATGGTCGTAAAGCAAGAATCTTTTTTGAATATTTCTGCAATCTAATAGGAAAACAAGAGCAACCGATCCTCAACTTCAACATGTCTGCAATGTATGATGATCAAGCCTTATCTGAGGCCGAAAAAAACTCCCTAACAACACCCTGGACTGAAAGTGATATCAAACAGGCGATTAGCTCTTGGAAAGGAAATAGCTCGCCAAGCCCGGATGGTTATACAGGGGAGTTTTACAAAGCATTTTTGGACCTCTTAATGCCAGACATACTTAATGTTTTCACCAAGATAAATCAACATCCTCATGCTTCATTGGCACCCCTGAACAACTCTTTCATTGTCCTTCTGCCAAAGAAGGCCGGTGCTCTCTCTCCTCAGGATTTTCGCCCTATCAGCCTAGTAAACGGTATACAGAAGATTTACTCCAAAATAATGACAGAAAAACTGAAACCTCTCCTCCAAAAATTGTTGTCACCTAGCCAAACTGGCTTTCTCAAGGGCAGAAACATTCTACATGGTTTCCACTATGCGCAGCAGACCATTCAATCAGCCGCAAGGCAAGGAGTGCAAATTGTGGCTTTCAAAGCCGACATCTTCAAGGCTTTTGACACCCTCGATTGGAAATTCTTGTTACAATCCCTGTATGATAGAGGCTTCCCGCACTCATGGATTCAAAATGTGTGCAATAGAGCCCTTCAAGGGAAGTCCCAAATAATACTAAACTCTGTTGCAGGGAGAGAAATAGTGCTAAAAAGAGGAGTGCGTCAGGGAGACCCTCTGTCTCCATACCTATTCAATCTTGCAATTGATTTCCTATCAAGATGGGTTCAGAAACTTACCGAGGTGCAGTTTCTCTCTTCTCCTTTCCCTGGATGTCGAAACTGTCTGATGTATGCGGATGACACACTCCTCTTCCTCAAACCGACTAGGGACCAAATGAGTAAAATCAAGCTAATATTCGAGATATTTGGCAAAATCTCGGGTTTGAAAGTGAACTTGCACAAGTCAGAAATAGTCATAACATCCTCAAATGAGCACACAACACACATGTTGGCAGAAGAGATCCAATGCATACCGAGAAAATTCCCAATCCAATACTTGGGTTTGCCTCTTTCGGATAAGAGATTAGCACGGGCAGACTATTTCCATCTCATCGACAAGATTCAAAACAGGTTAGCCACTTGGAAGGCCCCACTGCTCTCAGTGGGAGGTCGTATCATTCTTATAAACTCGGTCCTTTCATCTATGCCACAGTATTTCATGTCATCCTTTCTTCTGCCAAAATGGGTAAAAAAAAAAATAGATCAGGTCAGAAGAACATTTGTTTGGCATGGGCACAGGAATCACCAAGGCCAGGGAAGGGGTCTATATATGGTCAGTTGGAAACTTGCAACCATGCCTAAGACCCATGGTGGTCTAGGTATAAGAGATTTGCAATTAACAAATTATGCCCTTCTCATGAAATGGATGTGGCAATGGCACGATGCACACACGTGGTGGCAAGAAGCTACACCCATGTCAAGGGACTGCTGCAAACCTTGGAATGACCAACAGGGTTCACCATTCTGGAGAAGCCTGATGAAAATAGGCCCGGCCTTCAGTTGTTCAGTGAAATACGAAGTTGGCAATGGAGAGAGAATACAATTCTGGCACGACAATTGGCTGGGAACTCCAATCAAGTTTCTATTTCCAAAGCTCTATGAAGCAGTAAGCACGAAACAAGAAAATGTGGCCTTTTGCAGAGCGGCTCATAACTGGGGCCTACACGCTTCAGCCTGGAATGCTGATATTCTCGCAGAGAAGGAGACACTGCTAAACATTTTGCGAAATATCCCAACTTCCAACCAAGATCAAGACACGGTGACATAGAGAAGAAAACCAGGGCCCTTCTCGGTAAACTCAGCATATAAGTTCCTATCTCACTCTCCCTGTCCAAACTCAGCCTTAGACAAGATCTGGAAAATACGAGCTCCACTCAGAGTCTCAGTCTTTGTTTGGCTCCTGCTAAAAAATCGTTTAACAACGATGGACAACCTAATAAGACGTGGATGGTGCACTCCAAACATCTGTGTAATGTGTAAGGGCAGCGAAGAAACCCGGGAACACCTATTCCAAAATTGTAAGGTAGCAAAGGAGATACGCAACTATATCCACTCTGCTTTTGGCAACCAAATAGTGTCTCCAAAGTACATCACACTCTCCTCGCTACAACTCCTTACTGATCCAGCGGAAAATAAGCATGTCAGGCAATGGGAAATAACGACATGCTTTGTTTTATGGAGGGAAAGATGCTGTAGGATTTTCTCGGACAAGACGGAGCATCCTCTTATCATTAATACGAGAGATTCGAATGGAGGTTAACAGCTGGTTCTCTGATGCCACGATGTCGTATCCATATGATCCGGGCTAGGCCGACACATGGATCTGGTGATTATGAATTCTAATTATGTTCATTTTCATATAGCTTTTAATTACTATCTCATGTATATAAATAAGTGTAACTCATTCTATAACTTGTCTCTATAAAATTTGGGGGCTTGACTCCCATCTTTTTATCAAAAAAAAAAAGAAAAGATTGCAGAAGATTATTTTTTCCGTGGTGTATACATATAATTTCTGTTTCTGTAACTTAGTACTCGATCTATTTCATTTTAATAAATCATTTCATATCAATCTTTGAAAATATTCAAATACAGTGCCAAAAACAATTAATCATTAGCATTTCCAGGCCATCTTCGCATAACCCCCAATAGCAGGGCTGGCATACTTTAACAACAAGCGAACAACGTATACTTCTGATTCTCTTCTTTTTTAATTGTTAATTTTTAATAATTCCAAGCAAGAGTATGTCATATTTTTCACGCTAAACATTATCAATAATTGCAACACTATTTTCGAAAGGTATCTAAAATATCTATAAATAGTACTTCTGTAACTTATTAACGGTTTTTATACATAAAAAAGGAGTGTCAACTGAAGCAACAATATACGGAAAGAGACGTCAATAGAGTACACAGAAAGCGAGTGTAATTTTTCTTAGACAAAACACAAAACAATAATTAATTGTTTGGTTATTAGCAAACAACAATTTTGATTCTTAATATTTTTATTTTTATTTTCTAAGACCGGCTAATTGCGTGGTTTTGATTATTTTGGTTCGATCGACCATTAATAGATTTATAAATTACATATATATCTGATTCGAACTGCAGATCAATGAAATTTTGTATTATCGAGGTTCGTTGAATCAAATTAAACGGTTATTGCCAAATCCTATCTAATGTAGTGGTAAGACACAAGACTTATATGAAGGAGGTCTGCGGTTCAAATTCTTACTAGAATTACTTTTAGGAGAGATTTTTCAAATTTATTTCTGATTTTTTGTGGGTGTGTATTGTAAACCTACGAATAATGAATACATAATTAAAGAATTATGAATTTGAGAATATATGTGTGATTAAAAAAAGAATCGTAGGTGAAACAATCTCTCTATGTATCTCTCACTCTCTCTGTACAATTAATCCGCACTAAGCGTATAAATGCTAAACTCTAAATGTATAGCATCTTTATCCGAGTGGTATCTTTCAACTTTTGAAAGTGTCAACTACGTATGTACCTTGCATAGACTTACCTCATACCACCTTCTAGTATAATTTGTCCGGACATACAAAGTAATAAAGTATCGTCTACGTGATAACCAACTTAGAAATTAAAAAATAAGGTTTATTTAATGGATGATGTTTCGTAGATACCACATTTGATACCAACTATCAATACCGATTTTATTATGCATCTTTAGTTGAGTTATCATGTACATTATTTAAGTTATTATGCATGTTATATCATAACTATTTCAATACAAAAAATAATATGTACAACTATTTCATTACAAAAAATAACATGCATAATAACTCAAATAATGTGCACAATAACTCAACTAAAGGTGCACAATAAAATCGATAACATGTATAACTATTTCATATAAAAAAAACATGCATAATAATTCAAACAATGTGCACGATAATTCAACTAAAGATGCATAACAAAATCAATATCAATAATCGATATCAAACATGATATCTACGTATCAGCTTCCTTGTTTAATTTGCACGCACTTGGTTGTATTAACTTAATTCAGGTACCGGTACAGTACGAACGTGTCCGTGCGGAAATATGCAGTGTGTTGATGGATAAGTAACAAGTTTATATAACTGTTGCACCTATCTATACGTGGTCACAGTCTCACAGAAATCATGCATGAATAATGAATACGAGGATCGATCGATATATATCGATACTGGTGGAGAGATGTTGACAGTATTTATAGTACTCATATTATTGGGAGACCAGACATGTTGCATTTCCCATTATATAAAAAGCACCTGTCTTCTTCTACCACGTGTCATTGCGTCTCTGGCTCCTCTGGTCCCATGTCCTATTTAGGGCTCTGTCGGTTCCTTTTAAAACTGTGAGTACAGTTGCATAGTTACATTACAGATGGATTAGTTGATTTATATACGTACAACCGGTACTTGCTTTTGCAACGAGCTGTATATTAATTGTTATACTATTAGCGACTTGGAGTTTAAACATTATGCTGTACATTGTTATAACTGCTTCGGTACAAAAATAACATGCATAATAACTCAAATAATGTACATAATAACATCGGTATCAATAGTCGGTATCAATATTGACATCAACGTATTAGCTCTCTAATATTTAATACCAAGCACCAGTTATTGATGATATATTAATTTGGTTGACTTGCTTATCATGCATTTTTTTTTAATTATTGTCCGATTTTTCGTCATCACATATATGATCGATTTACATTTTTTTATGAAGGCTTTGACAGTTTAAAACTTTTCCGAAGTAAGTTATACAATTTTGTTTTCATATGAAGAGTTGCCACTTCTGTTTTCACTGAAAGATAGACATTTACCTTTCTAGGAAAAGTTGTGCTGTGCAGGGTTAGTACTTTTTGTCTACAATGTTAACATTCTTTTGTCTAATACAAAATTGACATCTTTTATCCTTTTCTATTTATATGCGATATTTTTCAGTGCTAGACGATTTCTAGACAAAATGCTCTAGACGATAAAAACATTCCTTTCATTTGGTATCTTTCAATATTTTCTAAAGTAAAACAACAACAAAAAATTTATCCTATAATTGATTTTTAAACTGGGCAATCATCTACTTTTAGATCAATGTAAAATTTATAGCCTTTTAGCATCAAGTGATAAGCAACTTTTTACAATGAAAAATGCGATATTATTTTTTTATATGAATATAGATCGGGTGTCGTTCTAGACTCGGTACTAGTACACGAGAGACTGAGAGAGCTTATATGGATCCCTCGAGTTTATGGTGGTAATTCGGATTCAAAATAATATACAAATTGTAAAAAGAAAAAAGCAGCATGATTACAATAAACTATATATGTGTAAAAGATCCTACATGATTCAGCATCCTACATGATTCAGCATAATCTTCAATATAAGGAAAGGCTGGCTGCTGTACCAATTCCCCTGCAAAGAGCCGTTAGCCTCCTTTTGTTATTAACCTCATATATTGTATATTGTTTATTTCCTTGTATACTCTCCTTATTTCCTTGTACATCATTCCTTTCTCAGCACATAGCCGTTGTATAATTCCTGTATAAATAGGCTAAGCTGTACTCAAGATTATAATCAATAAAGACTTATTACAAATTATCTCATACTGTCTCTCTAATATGGTATCAGAGCAATGGAAAATTCTCTAACCTTGTACCTCAGCTTCTTTACCAAACTACAGGGCAACCATGGCTCCTGGCTCACAAGGCGACAAGGACTCCTCCAGACAAATCGATGAAGAGGGCATGCGTCTCAAAACAAGTCTCTTACCCTGCCAGCTTATCACGATGCAAATCCTGCACTGAAGCTTACGACAGAACCGTTTAACTGTAACAACTATTTATCTTGGTCTGAATCTGTGTTATTGGCTCTTGGAGCAAAATCTCTGTTGAACCACATAACTGATGAACAACCAAATTCTATTGAAACTGACCCATGGTATAACCACTGGATTTCCACTGACAAGCTAGTCAGAATCTGGATTTTAAATTCCATGGAAACATCAATTGCTCGATTATTCTTTATCTCCAAATTTGCCTTTGATTTATGGAAATCGATTAAGGAGATGTTTGGACACCAGAATAATTTTGATCGTATCTTTCAACTCAAACGAGAACTCTACCAAACCAAACAAGGGTCTCAATCAATTACTCAGTTATATGGTTCAATTAAGAGTAAATTGGATGAATTAAACATGTATGAGCCAATCACAGCTGACCTCAAAACTCTCCAACAGAGGTATGAAAATGATAGAGTTTACCTTTTGTTGAATGCATTGAACTCGGACTATGAACAAGTTCGAAGTCATATTATCTTCTCTCCCGAGTTGCCAACTATCGCAAATGTAGTTTCATTACTACAAAGAGAGGAAACTCGAAAAACCATTATGAATCTCAATACTGACAATACTGTTGAGAAATCGGTACTAGTAGCTGATAGGAATCAAGGAGGCAGAAACCCGATTAGCAGTTGTGGCAGAGGGAGAGGCCGAGGCCACAATCCTCCAGCCTGCTGTGACCACTGTGCCAAGGACGGCCACAGCAGGGATCGGTGCTGGGTCCTTCATCCTCACTTGAGACCACGCCGTGAGAAGCCAGGCAGTGGAACACCAAGCGGAGGCGCCCTCGGCATGCATGCTGCTGTAGCCACCACCTCCACTGGCGAAATGCCACGATTCTCTCTCGCTCAGCTCAGCCAGATCTTACAGCAGCTGAGTGAATCGAACACCCAGGCGATCCAGACAGTGGGAATGCAGGCCGTGGGATCGATCTCGAACACAAGTAAGGTGTCAGGTAACACCCTATTGACTCTCGATTTTGCGAAATCAGTAGAAAACAAGTTAGTATCGGAAAATGAAACCCAGAGTCTGAGTCTTGCGGAACCAACAGAAAGAAATAGGGCAGAAAGGAATATGGTGAAGTGTCTGTCGGCACATAACCAATTGTATAAATCTAGAAAACCCCCAAATCAAAACTGGGTTGTGGATTCTGGGGCCACTGATCATATGGCCAATTGTGTGGCTGATTTATTAAATATGAAAAAAAATGCTAATTCCCCAACATGTATCATTAGCAGATGGGTCTAATGCTCCCATAGAAGGAATAGGCCAAAGTACCATATTTAATAAGACTGTAAATGATGTATTATATTTACCAACATTTCCATTCAATTTACTCTCGGTCAGTAAAATCACAAGTGAATTAAATTGTAATGTCATTTTTTCACCAACTACTGTGATATTTCAGCACAGAGTGATCAGGAAGACGATTGGTGAAGGCGTTTTAGAAAGAGTCCTCTATGTCATTAAGAAAATAAATTGCGCTTTTGTTGCAACAAACAATAATTTGAATAATTTGACGTACTGTCGTATGGGTCATCCTTCCGATAGAATTTTGAGTAAAACTATGTGTTTGTCTAATTTGAACTCTAGTTATTGTGAGATTTGCAATTTTGCTAAACAAACCGAGTTACCTTTTTCTATATCCAATCATAAATCTAATAAGCCATTTGAACTTATTCACTCTGATGTATGGGGTCCTGATCCCGTGGATTCCTATGATGGTTTCAAATTTTTTTGTAACTTTTATTGATGATTTTTCTAGAGCTACTTGGCTCTATCTTTTAAAATCTAAGTCTGAAGTTTTTTCCATCTTCGAAAACTTTACAAATATGGTTTCAATGCAGTACAATACTAAAATAAAAGTTTTTAGAACGGATAATGGCACTGAGTATATAAATAGTATTTTTTGTGAATTCTTGAACAAATTAGGGATTATCCACCAAACCACTTGTGTTGGGACACATGAACAAAATGGTATTGCGAAACGCAAAAATCGACATATTTTAGAAGTAACAAGGTCCCTAATTTTTCAATAAAAAATTCCCAAGCATTTTTGGTCTGATGCAATTCTCACCGCCACCTATTTAATAAATAGATTACCAAGTATTATTTTAGAGTACAAATCCCCCTTAGAAATTTTGACTAATAAAAAAATAAGCTTAAATCACCTACATGTATTCGAGTGTACGTGTTTTGTATATAATCAGCATAGACACCGTGACAAATTAGGTCCTAGGGCAATAAGATGTGTATTTCTAGGATATTCTATAAAAAAGAAGGGTTATAAATGTTTGGAACCCATTTCCAACAAGGTATATATTACTCGTAATATTAAATTTGTAGAAACCAAATCTTTCTTTGAAAATTTTAGACAGGGGGAGCAAAATGATCAGGATACTACTCCACCATTATACACTAGAGAGGAGTCATATCAACCCATCAACGATGATACACTGTAGAAATTCACTATTCAAAGCACAAACATGGAAGAAACCGAGTCATCCAATACCGAAAGCCCAAATAATCTTGGCAATTGCGAAATACAACCTAGCCCTATATTGCAACAAGATGGACTGCATCTCGCCTCGGATCAGTCAGAAGATGAAACCAACTTGAATCAATCGGTAATTGGAAACTTAAAAGAAGAAGAAACGAGTACGCCAACAGCAAGTAATAGGCCTCAATTGGTAAGAAGGTCGGTAAGACTAACAAAACCCTCTGTTAAATTACAAAATTTTATCACCTACTGTACTTCTAAGTATCCCATACAGAATCACTTGTCTTATGACAACATTGCACCCAAATACATGTCTTTCTTAACTTCAATATCCAAAGTAGTGGAACCACAAAGTTTTTCCGAAGCTAGTACATAACCAATATAGCAAAAGGCAATGCAAGAAGAACTTGAGGCATTGACTAAAAATAAAACATGGAATATCGTACAATTACCACAAGACAAGAAATCAGTTGGATGTAGATGGATATATAAAGTAAAATATAAACGTGATGGCTCTATAGAAAGGTACAAGGCCCGATTAGTGGCCAAAGGCTATACCCAAACTTATGGAATAAATTACAAGGAAACCTTTGCACCAGTAGCTAAAATGAACACTGTAAGAGTACTATTATCTGTTGTTGTTAACCTCGATTGGGAGTTATACCAAATGGACGTGAAAAATGCGTTCCTTTAAGGAACACTCGAAGAAGAAGTGTATATGGTTTTGCCACCTGGTCATCCAAAAGAACATGATAAAAGATTAGCTTGTAAATTAAAAAAATCGATATATGGCTTAAAACAGTCACCCAGAGCATGGTATGCCAAGTTAAGTTCAGCCTTGATCTCATTCGATTTTAAGACAAGTAATGTTGATCACTCCATGTTTATTAAAAATAACATTAAAACTACCACAATTGTTCTCATATATGTTGATGATATTATAATTACAGGAAATGACATTAATGAAATAAACAATGTTAAACAACATTTGAAAGAAAAATTTGACATCAAAGATCTTGGAAAACTAAGATATTTTTTAGGAATAGAGATTGCTCACTCTACAAAAGGTTTATTCTTATCTCAAAGAAAATATGTACTAGATCTTCTACAAGAAACAGGAAAGTTAGGGTGTAAGCCTATAGAAACTCCAATTGAACCTAACCTCAAATTAGGACCTAATGATGGTGAACCACTAGCCAATATTAATCAGTTTCAACGGTTAGTAGGAAAATTAATTTATTTAACTGTTACTCGTCCTGACATAACGTTTGCAGTCAATGTAGTGAGTCAGTTCATGCATGCCCCAAGGACAACACATATGGATGCAGTTGTGCGAATTCTAAGATATCTCAAGGGAACTCCAGGAAGAGGGTTACGAATGCAGAAGAATGAGCATGTCAAAATTATGGCATACTCAGATGCAGACTGGACAGGCAGTATTGACCGAAAATCCACCTCAAGATACTGCACGTTTGTTGGAGGAAATCTTGTAACTTGGAGAAGCAAGAAACAAACAGTCGTTGCGAGGTCAAGTGCTGAGGCAGAATATTGAGCCATGGCATCCACGACTAGTGAATTAATCTGGTTAAAACAACTAATGCACGACATTGGAGTTAGCTGCAACGATCCTATTCCCATGTTTTGTGACAATCAAGCTGCTAGACAAAATGCGAATAATCATGTTTTTCATGAGAGGACAAAACATATTGAAATAGACTGTCATTACATTCGAGAGAAGATAAAATCCAAAGAAATTGAAACACCATACATTCCCAGCCAAAACCAATTAGCGATATTTTTACCAAAGCCTTAACAAAAGTACAATTCCAAACCATTATGTACAAGTTAGGTTCTTTTGACATTTACGAACCAAACTTGAGGGGGAAACTTTTAGGAGACATGTTGCCAAAAAAGAATGAGTTGCCAGATTCAACGTACAAAGCAAAAAAAATTGTTGTGTCCTTTGAATTTGGAAGTAGAAAGAATTCATGCATGTCTGAACGACTGCATACTCTATCGAGGAAATGAGTATAGTATTTTGGATAAATGTCCAAAATGTAATGCATCACGTTACAAATCGAGTAATAATGAGGTCGAAGAGGGAACAAAAAGACCACTGGCAAAGGTGATGTGATATCTACCAATAATACCAAGGTTCCAGTGTTTATTCATGAATCCAAAAGATGCTAAACTATTACGATGGCACGAAGATTGTAGAAAAGAAGATACAATGTTACGACACCCGACCGACTCTCCCGAATGGAAGAATATAGATAGGAATTTCAAGGATTTTGGAATTGGACCTAGAAATCTGAGATTGGGATTATGTACAAACGGTATGAATCCTTACGAGAATATGAGTAGTCGTCATAGTTATGGTCGATTTTATTGTGCGTGTACAATCTTCCTCCATGGTTGTGCATGAAAAGGAGATACATGATGATGTCATTGTTGATTTCATGTCCTAAACAACTTGGAAATGACATAGATGTTTATTTGGCACCCTTGGTAGATGACTTTGAAAAGTTGTGGAGGGATGGCGTGCGTGTATTTGATTCACATAAGAGAGAATACTTCACTCTTCGTGCCATAATTTTTTGCACAGTCAATGACTTTCCCCCTTAGGGGAACTTATCTGGTTTCAAGACGAAAGGATTTAAAGCGTGTCCTATTTGTGAGGAAAACACTCATTCTATTTGGTTGACAAATTGTAAGAAGTGTTGTTACATGGGACATCGAAGGTTTATTGCTCCAAATCACCGATTTCAACGAAATAAAGTTGACTTTGATGGGCATAAGTGTCCAGATAGAGCGCCGAGACCATTATCAGGAAGAGAAGTTTATGAGGTGGTGAAGAACATCGATGTTCAATTGGGAAAAACAGTCGTGAATAACTTCAATGACATGATATGGAAGAAAGGTCTATTTTGTGGAATCTTCCTTATTGGTCAAGTTTAGAGGTTAGACATCACTTAGATGGGATGCACATTGTGAAGAACATTACTGAAAGTTTGATTGGCTCATTGTTGAACGTGCACGAAAAAACAAAAGAAGACGTAAAGGTAAGAAAGGACATGGTTGAAATAGGAATTCGACAGCAGTTACACCCAGTGGAGAGAGAAAAACGTACTTACTTACCTGCAGCGAGCTGGACTTTAACCAAAAAAGAGAAAGAAAGTTTCTTGGATTGTTTGAAGAATCTTAAGGTTCCAACTGGTTATTCCTCAAATATTTCAGCAAAAGTGTCCATTAAGGAGTCGAAATTGATTGGTATGAAGTCTCATGATTACCACGTCATGTTGACCCAGCTGCTCCCGGTTGCAATTCGAGGTATCCTGAAACCAAACGTGAGACAATCAATCACGAAGTTTTGCTACTTCTTCAATTCGATCTGCTCTAAGACAATCGATCCTCTATCATTGGATAAACTACAAAAGGATGTGATAGTGACCCTCTGCAAGCTTGAGACGCATTTTCCACCGTCGTTTTTTGATATAATGATACATTTGACTGCTCATTTGGTAAGAGAGACAAAAATTTGTGGACCAATGTTCTTGCGATATATGTATCCTTTTGAAAGAAGAATGGGTCAGCTAAAAGGGTTAGCCCGAAGTCGTTCTAAGCCAGAAGGAAGCATTGTTGAAGGGTACATTGCTGAAGAGGTAATTGAGTTCTATACTGATCACATGGCTAGGATTGAAAGTATTGGTTTGCCTACATCTCGACACGAGGGTAGACTTCAAGGTGTGGGTATAAAGGGACGCAAAGACACGTTTGTAAGTCAAGATTTGCTACAAAGAGCACATCTCAAAATCCTACAACAAAGCGTTTTTCTAGCTTCGTACGTTACCGAGCACCTAGCTGAATTGAGGGCACAAAATCCAAGAGAACGTGAATCATGGTTTTACAATGAACACAATTTGAAATTTGCAAAATGGTTGCGGGAGAAGGTCGAAAAACAGCCATTCGAGAACGTTGATAAAACCGTTTATTGGCTATCAAAGGGTCCCGGATCGTTACTTGAAATATACCAAGACTTCGATATGAATGGGTGTACTTGGTATACGAAGAAACAAGACGATAAAAGTACCATGCAAAATAGCGGAGTTACAATTGAAGCTTTATCTGTTGATGGCACGAGATCGATGTCCTATTATGGATGGATTACCTTACATTCAAGATTCCGTTGTTTTTGTGCAAATGAGTAGATCAACGCGGAGTCAAAATAGACAAAAATGATGAATTCACAATAGTTGATTTAAACCAACCGGGTTATCAGCACGACCCTTTCATACTAGCAAATAGACAAGTGAAACAAGTTTTTTATGTGGTCGATCCATCCGATAAGAAAAGACATGTTGTTCTCTCGGGAAAAAGACAAATCGTTGGTGTTGGAGATGTCGTGGATGAAGAAGACTACGATTATTGTGATGAGATACCTCCATTTTCCACAGGTATCGATACCGCACCAATTGAAGATAATGACGAGCCCCCTTATCTGCGTTCAGGTTTTTATTCAATTATGCATTGTTAATTTTGGGTTTTTTAATTAAATAAATTTGAAAGAGTAATGCCACAATTTCGTTTTTTGCGCAGATCACAATGAAGGTGCCTAGGTGCTGCTTCGAAGATCCAAGGTCACATAAAAGGCAATGCTTGATGTATTTGATATATTTGATTCATGTATTTGATCATATATGTATTTGATGTATTTGATGCATGTATTTGATGCATTTGATTTTGATGTATTTGATATATTTGATGCATGTATTTGATGTATGTGAACAATTTGATTCATGCATTTTATGTTTTTGATGCATGTATTTTAAATTACTCTTAAATAAATCGTGTTATGTTAAATATTTTAAATATATATAATTTATTTATTAATAAATCAGCAATTTAAATAAATAAATCGTGTTATGTAAAATAAATAAAACATGTTATCTAAAATATTTTAAATACAGGTATTTAAATCAGATATTTAATAACTAAATCATATATTAAAATATGTAAATAAATAAAAAAACTGAAACAAAAAAATGTTTGTGGTTCTTGGGATTTGAACCTGGGACCTTTGGCCAAAGCATACACTACGAAATATCTGAGAATCACGCTGAGGCTTATAGCTTACCTGTCAAAAGCTGCGCTCCTTTACACTTAAATCGTTTCTGCACTGTTATTATTGCCGGATTTTAACTAACAACCGGCAATAAAAGTTAAAACCCTATATCCTCTGTGCCCCTTCTCTCTTTCTTCTCTTCTCTCCCGATCGACCTGCACCCCTCTTCTTTGTCTTCTCTGCACCTCTCCTCTCTTTCTTCTCTCGGCCCCTCTTCTCTCTTTCTTCTCTCGGCCCCTCTCCTCTCCTTCTTCTCTCCGCCCCTCTTCTCCGCACCTCTCCTTGTCTATGCACCAGCAATTGTCTCCCTTGCTGACTCTCCCTCTATCGGCCTCACCTCCTCCTCCTCTCTCGGCCCCGCCTCCTACTGCTCCCTTGCTGACTCTCCTCGGCCAGCAGTTGTCTTCTCTCTCTAAGTAAGTTTATTTGTTCAATTTTAGTTAAATAGAATTGTTAGGGTTTATCGGGTTTTAGGGTTTAAGGGTTGAGGTTGAGTATGCTTAGTTAAATAGAATTTTAGTTAAATAGAACTGTTAAATTGTTAGAATGGATGACCTTTGATCAAATTTTTAGAATTGTTGGAGGGTTTGAGGGTTTTAGAATTGTTAGAATTGGTGATTATAGAATTGTGTAGTTTAACCAAATTAAATAGAATTGTTAAATTGTTAAAATGGATGACCTTTGATCAAATTGTTAGAATTGTTGGAGGGTTTGAGGGTTTTAAAATTGTTAGAATTGGTAATAGAATTGTGTAGTTTAACCAAATTAAATAGAATTGTTAGAATTGTTAAATAGAACTTTGTAGTTTATAACCTTTGTAGTTTTATAGTTTACAACCAAATTCAAGAACCAACTTGGTCAACCCAACTTTTGTAGTTTTATAGTTTACAATCAAATTTTATATTTAACTTTTAGATACAATGTCGCAAGAAGAACAACCGAGATCAGAAAGAAAGAAGAGAGGAAAGACAACAGTGGAGAAGATCTACAACATTCCTATTGATAAGAGGAATGTATCTTTCAACAACATCAGGCAACCTGAAGGTTCCAATGCTGCATCTTTCACGAGCCACATTGGCGTATTGGTGAGGCAGTTTGTGCCATGCCATATCGTGAATTGGAAACTTGTGGACAAAAACATCAAAGAAGCTCTTTGGAATAGCGTGAAGGTAAACCTCCAAACCCTACATATTTCAATTTAGTTTGTACTCTAAACACTAACTCTAAACTCTAAATCCTAACCTAAACCCTAAATATCACTTACATTATTGTTCTTTTTCTTGCTCGCAGAATGAATGGCACATTCCTGATGAGACTCAAAAGAACGCTATTATGAAGAAGATGTGCGAGATGTGGCGAGGTTGGAAGGGTAGGTTGAGAAAAGAGTATATTCTCAATCCTGATCCCGAGGATCCAAGACAGCCTTGGGAGGTGGAAAAGAATATTACAGAAGCAGATTGGTTGCAATTTGTTCAATATTGCAACAGTGAAAATTTTCAGGTATTTCAATAATTGCTTCTAATTCAATAATTTGTGAACTATTTCGATGATCTGAGGGGTATACTAATATAATTTTGCATTTTACATAGAAAATGAGTCAGCAAGGACAGCAAAATGCGAGCAAGAATATACATCCTCACCACACAGGCTCAGGTGATTACAGGATGGCACATACGAAATGGACATCTGAAGATGTCATTTCGACTGGGACAAGCTCATCCGGGATAAACTCTTCAATTAACCAGAGGGGTCGAGATTGGGTGCAAGCAAGAAGTAAGTTCAATCCGAAGACTGGCACGTATGAAGTTCAAAACTTGGCGACAGTTGAGGTCGTCGTGAGGATGGTATGTCTTCTTTGTATCTTTTATGTTCCTTGCACATTAAGGTATTCATCTCGTAACACTAACTCTAAATATCTTTTAACTGACAGGAGGAGCTATCTCAAAGTCAAATCGAGGAGGATCGCTACCATGATGTACTCGAGACTGCGATATGGACACCCGAGAATCCAGGGAGAGTGAGAGGGCACTCCACTTATGCTGGTATTAAAGTAGTTTTTGGAAAAGGAATGAGGAGGAAGACAGTTCGCGATAAGTGCATCAGTTTAGAAGAGGTGCGAGCTCTGAAGGAAAGATTATCGAGCGTTGAGTTCCAGCTTCAGTAGGCTCTTTAGAACACTGGCGCAAATCAAGACTCTCCCCAAAGTCATGGTAGGAGCAAGGTGAGCTCAAATGCACCGGATACACCCAGCCGCCCGAGCAAGCTCAGGTATATACTATAATCCATATTTATCTTGAGAAATGGTGATTCACCCTTTGACTCGTAACCAACCGTAAGATACGCATCGCGTATCGTAAATGTATTATTGTTGTTTTTTTTAAACATTAGGGTTTTCATTTAAGTTCTCATCATATTGTTGTTTTTTTAAGAAACCAATAAGTTGCAAGTTGTTCAAGCAATATAACGATGAGCCGAGAGTCTTGATCGGATACAGGAGGATTTTCCCGTCTACTCCCGGTCAGCCCGTGCACAGTGTACCTCTCGGCTATGATGAGCTTTTTGTAGCCTTGGACGATGTACACCACACGAGCCGTCACACCACACTTCTGTGTCCTTCTTCGGGTCAGGAAGATGCATACAGTGCTGATGTGATCGGGAGTTTTCTACGGTGGCCTGCAAGATCGGTGGAGGTGGTGCAGACCCTCGATTTTGAGCGGGTAATGTAATTAAAATTTCACTATTATGCAAAATGGCTTAATTATGTAACTATTTGATTCTTTCTTTGTTAATTACAGGACTTGACACCGATTGAGACCCAAAGGCGTGCAGAGCCGAAGCAAAAGAGGGTCGTGCCGACACAGACTAGCGCGTCAGGAATTTGTAGGAGGCCCCTACTACAAGATGACAAGGTGCAAAGACTCGACGAAGGTTCGAGATTCTTGTATAGTGTGTTGATGTCCCAACACACTGACACACTAGGCTTCTACATCGGCTCTGAGTCGCTCTTCAACAACAATAGTGACAGTCCCATTTGGGTATCAGTTGAAGAAATCATTGAGATGATGAGCGACACTCAACTCGGTGTCTCTATACTTCGGGTTTTTTTGCATGTAAGTTTTCTGTTACTTATTTTCTTTTTAATAAGTCAATAACTTGATATTCATTGCATGTGATGTATGTGTAGGATTTGTGAAAATAACCTTAGAGGTACCCCTTTCTACTCCACCATATTATTTTATGGACCCTATGGTATGCGCGTCAGTCACATTAAGAACGGACTTTCATGGTACTTCAGCGTACATTAATAAGTTTATTAATGAAGTCCAAGACCCAGCGTCATTCACTTTGCTGCCATATATTGAGGGGTAAGAATAATTCAACTCTTAATGGTATAATCTTTAAATATATGTGACTAATATGCTTATTATATCCATTATATATGTTTTTTGTATTTATTTGTTGAATTGCAGCAATCATTGGTTTTTTATTGTGCTGCAAATCTCGACGGTAATGGGTTGGCTCGTGGATTCGATAGATCAAGGCCATAATGCAGATCGAATCACGAGCGACCCATTAGATATATATTCATGTCTAAATACGTAAGACTTTCTTTGTTTTCGAACATATTGAATATACACAAAATACTTAAGTCCAAATTCAATATGTACACAAAATAATGAAATGAACTTATATTTATTTCATTTACAGAGCCCTCCGGACACGTTACATATGCCACCATGTGAATAAGAGAGGCATATTTTAGATGGACTGAGCTGAAGGTACGTGACTATCTCAAACTATTTTAATTAGAGTTTAGAATTATAGTTTAGAGATTAATATTTAGATTTTAGAGATTAAGGTTAAGAGTTTAAGCTTTTAAGGTACGTAAATATCTCAAACTCTAAGGGTTTAGGGTTTATGAATTACATATTAGGGTTTCTCATTACAAATTAGGGTTTAGAGTTTCTCATTACAAATTAGGGTTTAGGGTTTAAGAGTTTACAAATTAGGGTTTAGGGTTTAAGAGTTTACAAATTAGGGTTTAGGGTTAAAAACATAATTAGGACTTAAAAATGAATAGATCGGACAAGTCTTTATTTTAGAATTGGTTTAAAATTTTAAAAGTAATTTAAATATGTATTTATGTTAATTTTGTTGTATTTTTTAGAGCTCGAAGCAACTAGGTGGTTGGGAATGCGGATATTTTGTTATGATGGCGATGCAGCATATAATTAATGTTGTTGCTACACAAAATAAGCTCCCAAATGTATGAAAATCTGATAACTCATGTTACACTAATCGAATTAGTGATATTTCTTCTTTTTTCTTTATTTTCATCTTCTGTTCAACTCAATGTTACACTAACTCGTGTTAAATTAATCGATTCTTATCTTTTAAATATTGCATCTAAAACGGTTTATTTTCTAATGCAGAATATCAGGCCACATAAACGTGAAGACATGAGAGCGTTAAAAGATATGATTGCTACATATATTAGAAAACGAATTTGAATGGTACTTAATCACTTCTTTTAACTCAATCTCATTTATCGATCAAACATGCAAGTATTTTACTGTTTTATTTATCTGATAGATTTACTTTTTAGATGCAGCTTTTGTTTGTGAGAAGGAGTCGAGATTTTTTGGGTGTGAGTGTGCTTGTGAGCGTTATTTATTGCCGGTTGTGATGTAATGTTGTGACTAATTTTGTATTGAACATGATATATTTTGAAACATTATAGAATATTTATATGATTTATGTGATTTTGTATTGTATATGATATGTTATATATATGCTGGTTGTTTAGCATTGCGTATGATTTATTGTTTGTTGTTAAATATACTGCGCTGTTAAATCAACATTTGGCTAGCAATATTGGGCTGGCCACAGCAAATCCAGCTTTGCTGTAAAAAAAGTATTACTATTGTTGCCGGTTGTTAAAAGGGTTCCAGTGATAAAATCCACAATTTCTTGCCGGTTGTGTAATAGAATCCGGCAATAAAATATTTCATTATTGCCGGTTTTAACTTAAAAACCGGAAATAAATAGAGTCTTCCTTGTCGGTTTTTTGCTTAATAACCGGTAATAAACATCTACCATTTATTTCCGATTGCTATAGTATTAACACCTCTCCTTTAATTCCGGTAGAAAAACCGACAATAAAGACAAAAAACGATCGACATTGAAGCCGTTTTCTGTGGTAGTGATAAGAACCACCTCTTGACTTAGTTGTCAAGAACAATATTCTTTCAAAAAAATAACAGATTTGAAATCTAATTCTGAAAAGCTTCATTAAAATTTGAATAAGACTTAAACAAAAATTCCACTTCTATCATAAAAACCACATTATTACAGCTGTATAATTCATTACTAAACTCAATAAGTCAATATGTAGTACGCATGCAAGAAAATATATGCCTAATCCTATGAGTGAAACATTTAATGATGCCTCGTGGATTTCTTATTTTCTTTTACACGTGTACATATTTCCTAAAAGAAATCAACCGCCTCTCAACTTCTCATGAATCACATGTGACATCATTATATAATTATAGAAATGCTTCAAATCGCCCCTTTAAAGTTCCCACTTAGTTTAAATAGCCAGTTTATTCGTAATCAATCCTTCATTAAATCCATGACTATTAACATAAGACCTGACTCTTTTAATTAATAATAGCGCGGCAAAACGCGCGTTTTGCTATTTTGGAACTATTGAATCTTTGATCATCATATTGACACAAATCACAAAGTACGATCCAATGTCCATAATCGCAAAGCGAACGCGCGCTTTTCAAAGCATAGTAGCACAATTAGCTAGTAAAACTTGAGAGTTTTATTTGTATCTTCATTGTCCTATTTATAATTTATAATTTATACTCTTAATTTTGATATATTATATTTGTTGAGTTTGTCATAATAAACAAAGTAACATCAAATGAGTGGTCTCTGCTGACAGTGACCATTCACATTTGTTTTATATTCCGCATGATTGGAATCATATAAATATATTACAATAATAAGTTGTAAATTGGTCGTTTAATATTCAGTTAAATAAAAAACAAATAAATAATGTGACCACGGGGGGCAAAAAGGGTACATCTAGGGTTTCTTAACCCCACTTTACACAAAAGAGCTTCATTATTAATTAATCAACCACCCCAACTACAGAATTAATGTGTAAAAGAAAATCTAAGTCTATTTTTTCTCTTTTCAGCTTGCATGCAGTTTAAGATAGCTGAATGCATAAAGATACCTCAAAACTCAAAAGGAAGGTCACAAGACATTCCAATCGATTGCATAAAACATGAAGTTTTCACAACTACTCCAAAGCCTTCTGCATTCTTCATGCTGAATAGTCAATTATTATTATTATTATTATTATTATTATTATTATTATTATTATTATGAAGGAAGTTATATCTAGATAGGTGCTCTCTAAGTACTTCATTCAATTCGTACCGTTTGATTGTTAGAGATTCACATCATATATTTCAATCAAATAGTATAGATTGAGTGGAGTATCTAGAGAGCACCTATGTAGATGTACCTAAGTTTTTTCATTATTATTATTATTATTATTGTTATTATTATTATTATTATTATTATTATTATTATTATTATTGTTACATATGACCACTCTGACATCCAAAATATTTTTTTGATAATTATGAAAATGGTAGTGAGAAAAGTAGCCAAAGGATATGAGTTTTTCGATCGAATGATCAGAACGGTAGATTTTCTACCATGCGGGAGTTTTGTTTACGCACGGTAGAAACTGTATGCACGGAAGAATTTCTACCATGTGGAGAAACAAATGTCTTTTTTCAAGATATACTACAAATATGACCTCGTATAGAAAAATATTTATGATAGTGAGTTAGTGACCATAAGTAGCAAAATTTTCTGAATAAATAATTATGATTTTGACCAAAATTATTTAAATTAGACCCACTAAGATTGATAATATGAAAATGAAAATGAATATATACTGCATCAAGTGCGGACTGAAAACAAAAATACAAAATTATAATTAAATGGTCAGAATTTTTTGCTATATATGGTCGGAATTGTAATTAATTTTCTATGCATAGTCAATATCCTAAATAAATGTTCTAAGAAAAAAAAAAAAGCAAACAAAAGCCACATGGTAGAAAATCTACCCTGCGGCAAAAACAAACTGACCGCACGGTAAAAAATCTACCATTTTGACCATTCGATTGAAGCACTCATATCCCTTGGCTACTTTTATCACTATATTTTCATAATTATCAAAAAAAAAAAAAAAGCTGCTGACATCCCTTGCAGCATTGCTATGTACTCGTGCAAGTAGGAACTATCTGAAATTAAATATTATCATTTGGTTCAATGGCAGACAAGTTCTTTTCAGGATTTTCCAAATTTTATAGTATGAAATTCTCAATTCATCTTGAATGAAATATGTCAGGATTCACACCATGATTTTCCCTATGAAAAAATATACTTGAAATCAATTGCTCTATATAATTGTGTAATTTTAAACATGAAATCAGCTAGCTTTCTTAAATATACAGAATAGATATATATATTATTATTTTAAGAGTGCATGGAAGAGTTGGTGAATTTTAAAAACTTCTTTGAAAAGGAGAGCACGAATCAATTGCATGTACAAGAGCCGACAAAGATGGTGAAAGATTTGAGAACAGATACTAAATAACATATGGCAGTTATATGCAAGGGGTGACTTTCAAAGGAAAAAAACAAATTCGGATTTCACTTTCACCACATTTCACTATATATTAAGCCTCTTTTGGGCAATGCAAGCTCCTTTTTGAAGCTTTTTGAAGCTTTTTGATTGACAGCTTCATAGAAGTTGATAGCATCATAAAACCATTGAAACAACCATTGTACCTTTTAGACTTTGAAGATAAGAAATCAGATAAGCACATTATTGTCTCCAAGACCAAACATCTGAATGCCAATAATTTCGACTAAGGAAACTACTCAAAAGTCATCTAAAATCAATCATGCCGCATTTGTAACATATTTGAACATTTCAAACACTAATAGTATGTAAAATTAGGGGAGAAATAATGAAATTAGAGGACAAAAAATAAGAGCTCCAACAAATTCAGAATGCAATATACATTTACATTCCACATTAGATCCTCTTGACAGTATCACCGTGAAGCACCACCAATCCTTCACTTGTCAGTGTAGATAAGGCAGTTTTCAGCTGTACAAATTAAAAAAATGTATTAAATCATTAAATAATATCACAAGTAAATAAAAAGGTCATGAACTTGAGATAAATTGATATATTTGAAGATTCACATGCAAAACTGAGAACAACATTATTATCCACTGCTGGTTTGTTGTGGCACTGAACCTGACTATTATGGTACTGAACTGGTACAGCACAGAGGGTTTCAAAGCTCCATCTATCCCCCAACAGAGCACACATGGATCAAACAAAAAGAAAGCATAGTATATTCCAGTCAAATGTTACTGGTAGAAACTAAAAATCATGCAAGGTATAGACCAAGTAACAAGATCCTACAATACAATGCCCTTAAAATATGTGAATGGTTTCTGTGAGCTCAATTTGTTCTGAGATATAGAAACTACCCGAGATGAATCCTCGTTGGATTCAGTACCAACTATTATAAGGTTAAATAACAACTTACATCACTCATATGTACTTCCATGGAACTCTGTTTCCTTAGCTCTTCAAGCAACTGTAACATTAGCATAATTAACACCCAATTAGATTTAATTCTACAAGTCAAAAAGCCAACTTTCAGAGATAATTGGTGAAATTAGGTTCATATTCATTTACCTCGACTACACGTGAAGAGGGACCACCAGTGAGAAGCTTTTCCATCACAAGATTCCGAGTTGCAGCAAGTAGATTTTCACGGCGGGTGCGCTCACTTGCAGAAATACCCGTCATGATCAGATCCATGTCAATTGTTCCTTTTAGGTTAAAAAAATGTAATTGTATTAAGCCATACCAAGATTCTCCAATCAAATAAATTAAGAGTATATTACACAAATGGTTCCTTTAGTTTATCTGCTTCCTAGTTAATCTATTTTGGGTGCACATGATTCATCACTACTAGAAGCTCATATATCAAACAACAACATTGAAGCATGGACCAAAATGAAAGATCAGCTTTAAATATTTTTGTTTAGAAAAATGTTCAAATTATCATTTGAGAACAAAAACTGAAAATATTTAAGCCTTGAAGGGGTGGGCTGATTTTCATAGCCAGCTATTTTGTTTTCAGTACTAAGCTCAACTTGTATTTCTAGCTGAACTAGGCTATAAACCAATTTCCGAAGACCACTCTTCCATGTTTTTAAATCTATTCAATTTCAGTTCTCAAGTGCTATGATATAGTTTGCAAATTAACCGAACTCTGGAACAATGAGAATACATAATCAAGCGTACCAGTGGAGTGATCAGTCGCAGATTGTTGTAGTGCAACTTCAAGTAGTCGAAATGCCTCCTCCACGTCACCCACTTCTACCTTCATTAACAAATTATTAACTGGAGTTAGATCTGGTTCTAATTAAGTTGACTATAGAATAAACAGACAAACAAAATTAATTTATATACCACTTCAGAGAAACGTATGCGAGCAAGTGCTTCACTAAGACGAATCAAGCTTTCAATCTGCCTAGCTGTAGCCGTTATTACCTGACCTCAGAAAAGTACATTTATTATAATAGATAATTAATATTATACTATTATTATTATATTAATTTTAACAATATTTGCAAAAGTCATCCAATCCTACTCATGTCTTAACGATATTTCATAGATTTGTAAATGCCATAAAACCAATAGGTTAAAGATCTAAAGGGCATATTCCATTCAATATTCACACCCTTATACCTACTCTATTAGCCCTTCTCTAAACCCTAAATTAATCTAGCATCAAGGATTCAAGGTGGCTAGTGGGATGTCAATATGAAAAGATAAAACTAGTCATCTCAGGCCTTTGGAGATTGCTTTTGGACCTTGGGTGCTATACTGCTATTTAAAAATCAAATAAAATATCAGGTCTAAGCATGATGCCTGTGGATAAGGTTCATAATTAAAGATATAGGAAGTACCTTCTTGCGGCTGCCTGGTGTGTTGCCACGCTGGCGCATCTGCACATACCGCCGTGTTAGTTCCTCAGCTGCCTCATCAGATAACTCAGGATGAATGTGCTTCTTCGCATAGCTTATATATGCGACTAAGGTTGGTAGATCCAAAACTTTGTGCACAGCAGTCTACAAAAAAAAATTTATACGAAATGAAACATATCTCACCAAAATCACAACCCAACATCAAGTCCTGTAGCTGTCTGTTTTGCAGCTAGAATTCTGTATTATATCAACTGCAACAAGCTTCCAAGATCTCTCATTCAGACCTTTTCAACTAAAATAACTGCTATTTTAGTCTGCTGAAGTGATTGCTAGATACTGTTCGTCGAATATAGATATCGATTTTTAATTGTGCAATCTGGATGACATTTTAGTGATGCAAATCTAAAAATTCAATTGATTTCATTAGTTTGAGTTGTGAGTAGTTTAGGCAACTTTCACTCTAGATTGACCGTGTTTTATTGGCTGTATCACTTGTGCTAATGACCAAAAAAGCAGCTGTATTAACTGCAGATATGGGTCTTGTTTTGTCAAGAAACAGACAAACTTCTTATAGATTACCAAAACCAAAGATAAAGAGAATACATACATCTGGATTTTGAAAAAACAAAGAGACAATATGCTTGGCAAGGCGTCTATCAGTCTGCTCATCAGCTTTGTCGAGTATCAAATATATCAGGTCAAATCTGAACGATAGAAAAGATGTTCAAGTAATTACAGAATATAATTATAAGAAAACAATAATGGATAAAAGGAAAAGTGGGAAGTACCGAGAGAGAAGGGTAGGAGGAAGATGGATATTATCAATGACAGATAGACGCGGGTTATAGCGCGATTCACTGGGGTTTGCACATGCTAACACAGAGGTTCGTGCATTTAATGAGGCTATGATCCCTGCTTTTGCAATCGACACTGTCTGTTGCTCCATCACCTGCATTTCTCATATATTTAGTCTTTTTAAAGAGTGCATAATCCCATACCTGTAAACATCAGCATGATGAATACACCTGCAAATAGCTTGTCATATGGCCTCATGTAAAATGACAATATCAATATATTCCATCTTGTAATTAGTTCTTTCAAAAAGGAAATGATACCTTTTTGTTTCTCATTTGCCAAAACATAAACAATCAACAGGGGGACAGATTGGAAATTGAAATACATTTTCTCTTTTTTTCTGTAGGAGTATATACAGTATTTCTTATTTTTCAAGGGATTGCGTGAAATTTTACAAGATTTTAGGGAACATGTAAACTTTCAATAATTCAAACAAAATAAAAGATTCAATGAAGGACCTCATGCAACATGCTTCTTGCATTATCAGACATCTTATCGAACTCATCTATGCAGCAGACTCCTCTATCACTTAGCACCAAAGCTCCACTCTCCAGTACCTTCAAAATCACCATTTAAGTATTAGAGTAAAGTAAATTAGCAGAAAAGAGAGGTTAAAAATGTCAGTATGTGATTAGCAACGTACAGTTTCACCAGTCTCAGGATCTTTGGCAACACAGGCAGTGAGGCCAACTGCAGAACTACCACGGCCACTGGTGTAGATGCCACGTGGAGAAAGCTTGTGTATATACTGTAGAAGCTGAGATTTGCTTGTACCCGGGTCACCCACCAATAAAATATTTATATCTCCCCTTAAACATGCACCAGACGAAGCCAGTTTTAATGCATTCCCTCCAAATAACTATTAAAAGAAAGTCAGTACTTTACATTCAGCTTGAGATGATGCATTTACAATGGGTAAGGGTGTAATGCAAACCTGACAAAGAAGACCTCGTTTGACATCATCGAGTTCCCAAATATTAGGAGCCAAAGACCTTGTAAGCCTGTCATATATATCTGGCAACTTTGAAAGCTCCTTTAATTTCTCTATCTGAAAATATGTTACATGTTAGTGAAAGATTTTGCAGAGAAAGAAACTTGAATAAGAATAGGCAGAGAAGAACCTTATCATGATAGAGAGGTGAGTCGTCTTCTTCAGGAGTGGCATTATTGTTAGCATCATGATTCACTGTGTCATCTATGTGAAGCCTCGATTTGTCTGATTTTTTCAGGTGTAGGCAATCAATATATGTCTATACAAACCAAAGACAGGAGTTAATACTGAGTTTTATTTGTCACCATGTAAACTTTAACTTGAAATTCTAGTAGTACCTTGAAGATAGACTTCACCGTCCTGTGTATAGGCCCCACCCTGACGCTCATTGCTCGGTAAATGCCAGTTATCTGTTAGAAGGGAAAATGGAAATATGGAACAAAAGTAACAAAAAAAAAGTACATACCAAATTGCTCACAATATGATAAAATATCTGACTAATATTTTGTTCATACCTCAACTCGATCTCCAGGTTTGCCAGAGTCAACAAGTTTGTCATGCATTAAGACACTAATTGTATGGGGGGTCCCACCTTCTGGTATCTCATCTGGTGTTTCTTGTAATCTCACTATTTGCTTGTCTGCGAATCTGCAATTATTTCCATGTTTAGTCACTTGTAGGACAATCCATAAAGGTGAAGCACTGAAGCTCATTGACCAAAGTAAAATTATGATTTCATGTAAGAAATACAGACCGGCATCGATTATGCACGAGAGACATAGAATTCAATGCTTTACATTCCTCTCTGGGGCACCTCGTTGGCTCATTGATCCTGCCTGACAATCCAACAAAAGTCAATAGAATATATTAACTTGGTCTAATATGATTCAACTGAAAACAATCCTGGTAAAAATAAAATTTTATATCATACTTCATAAGAAGTATTTTGGGTACCTCTGTCGACTAAGACAGGTTCAGAGTAGAAGCCACACACGAGGCAACGAAAGATTGCCTCTTTGAGTTCAGGTATGATGGAACTGCACCTTATTATCATTCCCTTTATGGAAACCATCTTCTCAATATCTGCACATTTAAAAGTGTATAAAATAAAATAGAACTCAGTAACCATGAACTGTCTTACCATCCATTCAAAATTTTCCTCACAAATTAATGAAAATGCCTAGGACTGACATGGAAGGGATAATAAGTTTGACTCCATGTCATCATTTGAGCTGAACTTTTTTTCCTTCGTTGTTATAATAAAAAAAACTACATTTCTAATACCAAGAAATATAAAGAAAGAATATTTCTTAGGAAAAAAAGGAAAAAATAAGTTGTAAGAACCAAACATAATTTCCAATTCGACGATGCGTTGTCTAGGTTAGGAATTATGTCCTGCTTTACATAAGGCAACCCATCTTATTTTCTAATAAATAATTGCTTGCCTCACAGAAACCATTTGCATCCCTTAAAAAATTACCTGAAGGGTTGAGGTTTCGCATGCATACAGATGACTTGAGGTTGTGGATGCGCGTCTGTATGTGCTTCTCAAATAAAGGGTCAATTCTGGCAACAAGATCCATTAGCACAATGTCAAATATGGCGAGGACCTCCAATGGATACCTGACCATCTTATTATACAAGTCAGGGTCGTATTCAAACACATCATGTGCATCTATGTCGAGAGACTCAGCACCTTCTAATTCCATTATCCTATGCACAACCCGCATATACTTGCCCTAATTGTATATCCAAATCAAACAAAATTAATAATAACAAAACAGCAACAAATTATGAAACAAAAAGGAGTGAGACTTCCGTGCTCCTATGAGCACGGAGGCCTCCCATGCTCTTAACTCAAAATCATACTTAATCATCTCTAAATTTTGATTTATCATACTCAATAAATTATTCATATTAAAATCTTCTAGGAAATAAAATTTCATAATTTTTTTTAGCTTCCTACCTATTTTTTAAATATTTGTTAAAAGTCATTTTTTAAATATTAAACAGGGCTGTTTTTAAAAAATCTCCAGAAAGCTCAAAAAATCACAAAAGTTTATTCCCTAGAAGATCGCAATATTAACAATTTATTGAGCATGATAAATCAAAATTTGAAGATGATTAAGTATGTTTTTTAGTTAAGAGCACAAGAAGCCTTACTCAACAAAAAAAGATATTATATGAACAACAAAAAGATCTATTTGTATGAACAACAAAATTTGGAGATGATTAAGTAGTCTACTCAACAAAAAGATATTATATGAACTCCGCACAACATGATCTAGTAGCATACAATAGTTTCTAATTTTTTTCTGTCATAATGCTAACAATAAAAGCTAAGATCTATTTGAAAGAGCAGAAAGTCTTGAATCTTACAAACAGTCAGTAAAAATTAGTCTATGTAGACTTCAAGTGAATCATCTAACTCCATATTGAACTCTTGCCTGATTATCTCAACGAGATCTTGTTTAGTCTTATAGACAGAAAAGATATACACGTCAGAGTATTAATTATCAATTGAGGGTTGCTACCTATTGTGTGGGAAAAATTGCCCAAAAGTCTCTTACCACAGGTTGTACTCTTTGAATGTACATGGTTTATCCTTTTCGAAGTGAAAAACCAGTAGTGGGCGAGATTAAGGTGATTTTTCATGAGCAATGCACAACATTCCCCTTACCAATATTAGAGCAGCATAATTTTGCACAACCAACAACATCTTGTTATCTGAAGATGCTACAAACAATGTTGGCACTTAATGCAAATTAAAAACAAATTCATTACACATTGGTGTTTGACACAAAAAGTTCTTTCAAATACCAATATGCATGACACAAGCAGTTCAATAGCGCCACTTATTTCTCATATGATTACCTCAGATAGGAGATCTGCAGCATCACTAGACTCAGAAGCTGAGCGTGTGTCGCGAAAGTGGCGTAAGAACCTCAGTATGGCCCCATTGACTTCTTGAACACTGATATTTGTTCCCCATACAAACACTGGTGCGGTGTCCTCTTGACCATCAGTTTCCATGTTGTCATTGTCATCTCGATCTGAAGAGTATGGTGGGGCCATATCATCAGTTGACAAAGGCGTTGATGGGGTGGCAGTGGGGTTGTGCTGAGTCCTACGACGTCTGGAAGTGGTTGAAGGTGTTGATGCAAGTCCAGCTGCATGGGAAGGTGGAGTCTCCAAAGGAAGTGGAGATGAGGCTGGGGATGAATTGGAGTTGTTTGTCCTGCGACGCCTGGAGCGGCGTGGGGTCTGGGACGAATTGGAGTTCCCAACTGGAGTTGATTGGCTGCTCCCTGATGAAGGAGAGATTTGGATTAAATTACTATTTTCCACAGCCAGATCACCTAATTTTAAGGGGTTTGTATACCATTCCGAAATGAGCCAGAATTTTTTTTTAAAAACAATTTCTGAATTAGGAGTGTTATTACTATTTATTAGAATTACTGGCAATTCAAGGGAATGAACTCATTTGCAGGAATAACTATTGACCGTTAGGGGTTATATTTGTAAAATTGTACTATCTTTACCCAGAAAAAGAGGAATTAATCAAATAATATACTTGTACGAAGAGAAACACCAAATTCTCAAAAAGAATCTTAGTAATTTTGAAAACTTTACTAAGATTTAGATTTGCAAACACTGAGGCTAACTTGTCTTTCTACAAACGACAACAACTCGATGTAATACAATTCAATAGAAACGAGAAGCAATTAATAAATTAATTCTTAACACGTATGTGAAAAAGACCAGAACCAGATTCAACAAACAAGACAACGAGAAAAAGGTGTGTTCTGCACTTAATAAGAGATAGGAAGGAACAGGTACCGAAGGGAGAGGAACCGTTCCCAGCTGACGCCATGGCTGTTCAATTACCCGATCGTTCGACAAAGTTAGAAAAGAGCGGGAGCGAGAGGGAGGGAAGGAGAAGGGAAAGATGAGTCCAGAATTGACGCGAGTAGGAGAGAGAGAGACTGTATAGTAGGAAATGGCGGGAATTAGAGAGTATTCCCGCTAAAAGGCCGACATGGCATAGCATTCCCAAGTGCTACATATCTCACTGCAGATGTCCTGTCATAATTAGTTTAACCTAAATTACATACAACTGGAGGTATCCATTGATAATCAATTCAGGTACATATTAGAGTGGAATTTTTGCATAGAGGGTCAGAGAAATTTTTTTTTACAGATAGGACCAATTGACTCATAAAAATATTACAGAGAATCAAGAGCACAATTAATACTTGCACCTCTAAATTTTTTTAGGAGCACACATATTAGTTGTGTTTCTAAAATGTAAAATTTGTACTGCAACTTTAAGAGAAATGAACGAAAGTAAAAAAATAAAAAAATTTAAAAACGCAAGTAATACTTGCGTCTTTTAATTCTATTTGTCGTAAAAGTTTATTCTATAATCTTTTATAAAAAATTTCCATTAGAGTTTAGAGACCACAAGTCCAGATCTCGTCAGGCGTAAACCTGAAGATATATTGTATCACGGGTTCACTGACTGTGGACTGTGGACCCCTTTAGCTTTAGAAGTGGGACGTGTAACGGACATAGTTTGTGGGACCCAATATCAGTGATCATTCACAGGTATTATCTCAAGATGTACGGGCTCTTTATATAAACGAGTAATTGAGAAAGTCTAACCAAGCGCAGACCAGCCAGCCTTTTTCAAATCAACGATTCTACGAAAGGAGCTCAGGTTTCTCTGGGCTTTTAAGAACAATTAACCTTACTTCTGTGACTATGAGTAGACCTGCAAACGGAAGATAGTTTGGATCGTTTTCGTTTTGTTGTGTCCGAAAGAAACAATCAACGAAAGGAAAATCCATTTCGTCCGATCCATTAAACGATTGACGCAATTCAAATTTCTTTCGTTCAATTAACAAAACGAAAATGATCAAGTCTTATTTCGTTTCGTCTGTTGCGGTTGGAAGTTGAATTTATTCTGTTGCGCCGCTAATTTCTCTCTCTCTCTTACTAGGTAAAGCACAAGCTTGACACGTGGAACAACGATTCCAGATTCTTCAATCCTGACATCAAAACTTATATGAAGTGGGTCAACAAAAATAACTTTTCAACATAGGTTCTATGAAACATGTTATGTGTATAGGATACAGAAAATCCAACAGGTTTAAAAATCCTTGATTTCAGCTAGCGAACAATTTATATCAGCACTATGACTTTAACTGTGTAGGAGCTTTGTGTAGATTTTATTCAACACATATACACGTGCACAATCGTTTTCATCGTTCGAACAGACGAACAATCGACGCAAAAAAATCATTTCGTTCTGACGAACAAAACGAAACGCCAAAAAAATTTAGTTGCGTGTGATTAACAAAACAAAAACGATAGCAAATTATTTCATCACCGTTAAACACGTAAGACACCCATATCTATGAGTCTTCAATAGTACAAGAAGAAAAAAGTCCATGGATCTCACTAATCAGCGACTGGCTGCAGAGAAACGAAATCTTCTGCGAAATTTTTTGTTTGAGGAGAATTTTTGTTCTGAACCGTCAAATTAAAGATCAACGATCTAGATTAATTGAAGATCAACAAAATTTTACTTCGAACGAATCGCTTGTTGGTGTCGTCAAAAGAGTCATATAGCTCAACCATAGTGCTTTCATTTTCTCCATCAAACATCTTGTTGAAGTATTCTCTTCATATGTTCTTGATCTCGTCGTCTTTCATCAAAAGTCTATTTGTCTCGTCCTTGATGCATTTGACTTGACAGAAATCTCTCGTCTTTCTCTTACGGAGTTTGGCAATCTTATAGACGTCTTTTTTGCCTTCCTTCGTACCTAGCTTATGACATAAGCTCGACCCTTTACTTTACTCACATATTTCTTTGCGTTCTTTTTGGTCGTTTTATACTTTTGTATGTTGTCCTCACTCGTGTCATGATGCAAACACTTGTAGCAGTTATTCTTCTTGATAGCTTTTTGCACTTTCTCGTTCAACCAACAAGTATCTTTAGGTTCGCGTCTATTTCCCTTAGTCACTTCGAATACCTCTGTAGCTACCTTACGAATGTGAGTTGTCATCTTTGTTCACATGTTAGTAGCATCGTAATCGTCTTTGTTAAAGGTTCCTTCTCCGATTATTCTGTCCTTAAAGATCTGTTGGACATCTCCTTTGAGTTTCCACCATCTCATCCTTGATATTTTAACGCTGAGCGTGTGTTCGAAAGCAAAAATTCAAGACCACAAGCTTGTGTTGTTGGACGACACACTTTTCGAGTATAACCTTACATTCTACGCAAGCTCGTTTGTCCTCTCTTCTAGTAAAAATAAAATCGATCTGGCTCGAGTGTTGGCCACTGCTGAAGGTAACTAACTGGATTGTCTCTTTCTAAATAGGGTGTTAGCTATCATGAGGTCATATGCTACAGTGAAGTTCAAGATGTTTTCTTCTTCTTGATTATTATCACCATATTCAAATCTCCTGTGCATTCTTTCAAAAACCCCACTAGTTGTACCAACACGACCGTTGAAGTCTCCTCTTATCAAAATCTTCTTGTCGCTAGGCATACCTCTAAGTATATCTTCTAGATCTTTTCAGAATTGCTTCTTGACGTTCTCGCACAAACATATTTGTGGGGCATATGCACTAACGATGTTTAAAACTAATTCGCCAACGACCAACTTGACAAGGATAAGTCGATCTCCTTGTCTCCTAACATCGACAACTTCGTTGTTGAGGTTCTGGTCAATTAAGACATCCACTCCATTTGTGCTTCGAATGGTTCCTGTGTACCATAGCTTAAAAGTAGTATTTTCCACCTTCGCCTTCCGGCCCATCCATTTAGTCTCTTGAAAGCATAAAATATTTACACGTCTCCTAATCACAATATCAACTAACTCTCTAGCTTAATCATTCATAATCCTACATTTCAACTACCCAGACGAATCATATTATCCTCGTCTAGCTTCCTTACCCCTCGCACTCGTCGAGTATAATGCGAAGACTCTTGCTCATTTATCACTACACCCGGGTGCGCACGTCACCAAGGGAGTGACGACCCAACCCTTGCACATTTAACACCATACCTGGATTTCGATATGACGCATCGCTAAGAGAGTTACGCCTCAAGAAAAGTCTATTGAATTTTATTTTCATGGGAGTGGCTAAAATTTTACATTAGCTCACCAAGTCTATTACAACCCTCTTTTTTCGACATGGGACAGACTACTTTGAAAACAACACCGGTAGACAAGGGTGGATACACATGGGAACAGAGGGGGCAAGTGCTCCCCTTCTGGAAAAATAATTTGCAAAATAACCATGTGCATAGAAGTTAGTATCTTACGATATGCAATGCGTATCTTATGGATTGATATGAGTCGAAGGACGAGAGATACGTATCTTACGATTCGATACGAATAGTGAAATTCAAGGATGGGTCGCCATTTCCCAAGATAAATACCTTAATATGCAAGAAATTTACATCGATATCAATTGACACTTATCAATATATTTAAATTACGATGATTTCTTTAGTTGTTTAGATTTTTTGTTAGATACTAATTACTATAATTCTTTTGTTATTTTAAAAATAACTTAGTGTATCTTAACAACACGATACAATACACGATGCACAATACGCGCGATACAAAATTCACCAATAGACGATACATTTTACGATTAAACTGTTATGACCATGTGTATTTATACGATTTGCCTTTTTTGACAAAATAATCATGTATATTAAAATATCTGCGTCATTTTGCCTCCCCTGAAAAAAAATTATAAACCTTGCCTCTCCTGACGGAAATTCTGGATTCGCCCCTGCCGGCAGAGTTAAACTAATAAGAAAAACAGAAAAAAAATATTAGTTGGCTGTAAATTGTTGGCATGATGTTGAAGAGATTATAGAGAGTTCAGATGTATTAATTATATAATCTAAGTACTCTTCAATTCTCTGCTGACAGAGAATGATAGAATCTCGGAGCCTTCCTTTTTAAGATAAGTTTGGAGGTGCTGCAAATATACAAATATATAGGTGACTAGAGCAATTACTCCAGTTAATTAAAAATCACAGTAATCTAATGGGACTATTTTTCCTTTCTCTTTATAAGTAAAATGGAATCCAAACGCAGCTAATTGCTGTATACTTCTGTTCGGGTATCATTTGTGGACTCATGGCTACTATCCCTTGGTCCTACAAAGCGATCCTTTATCAAGATTATGAAGAAATCCAACACGCCACAACAACAAATTGCTTGTGCATTTGGAGACCACTACTATTTCAGGAAGCAACTCCATATATTAAACCTACTTACGGGGTACAATATTCATTTCTCACAAGATTTTTCCAGTATTGTTTGTAGTTTTAGACTTTTAAGGGATATTGAATATGCAACTGCACTACTGCAATCTTTATGGTTATCAATTGGTAAATGTATTGTCTGACACTTGTGTTTAATCATTCTTCTATGGAACTTGAAACAGGTATGTTTTTCTTCTTGATCGTTTAGGGAGAATAAGGTGGCAAGGTTTTGGATCTGCAACAGATGAGGAAATATCAAACCTTTTATCATGCACCTCCCTTTTATTAGATGAGAAATAAATTCATCAAATAAGCTTTCAATTTGGGAGAAACATGCTCATTTTGCTTCTTCTTTTTTCCTTGTTCTTCTTAGTTTACTTTTTTTCTTTTTTCTGTTCTAGATGACTAAGCTTGTTTCTGAAAATTGTCTCTGTAAACTTTATCTGAATAGTTTTTTTTTTTTTTTTTGTATAGTGTTGAATGGAGTCAGTGGTAAAATGATTAATAGTGCTATATCTAGTTTGGAAGGAGTTGGGGAATCCATTTTTAAAACTAACTATAAGCTTTACTGTCAGCTGCCACTGCACTTGGCAGGTCTTTTCAGATGTCAACTAAATTCTGATGTTAAAACAAGAACAGAACTGATTCAAGCCTCCACTCAAGTCAAGTGATATAGCTGTTGCCTTTCAAGGAACTCAAGTTAGTCCATAATGGACTTCATCATTTCCTTCTAACATTTCTGTGTGTTAATTTTCTTTTTATCTTGGAGTAGGTCTTAATACAATTTAGTTAAAGAAAGATGGGCTATGCAGCACCCCGGGTTCAAATAAGAAGCCCATTTTTTCTAACTTGTTGCTTGCTACTTGCTAGTGTATTAAATTTTGATCATTAATTAAAAGACAAATCTGACTGTGCCATCCAACATTTAGACTTTTCTGGATTTGAAAAGGTTGTAGGGAGAAAAACGGTGATTGTCACCGTCTCAAAAGAAAATTCGAGGTAAAGGTGGGTGGGGAAATTAAAAAGGAAACGATAGGAAATTATCTCATTTTCAGCAAGTAATGCAGTCATTGTTTTCTAGATACGAATTTAATGAAATACAGATTTTTATCATAACACGGAACTGATCAATTGTGTGGTGAATTCCTAGTGCTACCTTTCAAAATTTCCCATTTGTTTATTTAGCTTAAACAAACGTTCTCCTATCATTGTCTCCATTATTGCTCATGAGAGAAAAAAAGAAAAGAGCTTTGCTACAATAATTATACTATTCAATAAAGCCAAGACTTTTAGTACATGTGAAGTTGTACTATTCAATAGCACCATATATATTCATATATTTACATGCGCATATTGCTTCAACCTAGCAATAGCTATACTGGTTCAAGTACCATGGATCGACAGCTACATTATTAATATTCCTAAGTATCAACTTCAATGTCTCCAACCTGTTTGCAAGCTCAAGAGCTTGAGTTCTCAAAACAGAATTTTCTGTTGCCACAATCAAACAGGCATGTTCCGTTTCGCAGAGAGCATGTGCTAGTTTGATTTTCTCCTTCTTTAATTCACTCACTTGAGATGTTAGTTCATCCAATTGGATTTTCTTTCTAATACGGGACCACTGTGCCGACCGTCTGTTCGACTCCATTCTCTTTCTTTTTCTCTCATCCATCAAAATTTCTTTACCAGAACTGCTAAATGTTGAAACCCTACCAGGTGCAACCATTTAAATTACAAAATTTTGCTTCTTTTCTACAATTATCACAGCAAGATTTTATAATGATATGTTTCTTTTATGAGAAGACGTAGAACCAATAGAGGAAGGCGACAGAGAATGATTGAGCGATGTGGGTGCGCCGCTGGAGACCCGATTCAATTATCATAAACCCGAAATCGGATGCATGGATAAGCGAAACAATAAACATGAGGCAATCATCTTGCATCTGGATAATTTTACAATTTTTTGTTGTATAAAAGTATGATTATAACAAAATTGATCAGTGATAATTTTGCTTCCGCAAAATTTCTCCGAAAATTTTGACAGAACCTCCCCTTAGTTATAGCAAAAATATTTTAAAAAAATATTGACTTAAAGCTAAAAATAGGGGATACAGAGACAAAAAAAATTGTAAAATGGCTTTGGAAATATTAGGAAAAAAAATCGGTAGAACCTCCCTGTGAATTGTGATGGAGTCTAAAATGAGTCAACAAAAACGACAGGTGCCTAGATGGGTTAACCAAGACTATGTTTTATTAATTTTCACTGCTAAAGTGAAAAATTAATAGCAAAAGAGGTGGCTTAAGCTGATGAAATTATAATGGATTTAAATAATTTAAAAAGACAATGGGTTAATGGGGAAGAGAAAAGGTTGGCAGCAATTCCTTATTGAAGGAAAGCTTAGCAAGGAAGAAGAAAGGAGAGGGAAAAGGGAATTGGGGCTTGTTAAGGGGGTGGAATTTATAGGCCAGGCCAAGGATGTAAGTGGAAAAATCATATCATAATAACTAGTTTGCATATATGCCCTCATAATTATACAATTTTTATAACTGCCCTTTTAAAGACTTCACTAATTGGAGTTAATTAGCTAGCTTGAAAGAACAAAATCACAGGAACTTGTAATCCGGTTAACTTTATGTTAAGATGTTGATGGAAATAAAAAATTATGTTAAAATGTTGAAGAACATATCATCGTCTTTGTCTGCATATTTTCAACCATAACAATTCCAAGAAAAACCTTGGAAGTGATTCCTAGCTAAATGTTAAATTTACAAGGTGCACTATGAAATTATATTTATAAATTGTGGAAATTTTTATAAAAGGAAAAGTTTATAGGGTGATTACCAATAGCTATGAAAAGGAAAGAAAGAGAGAGCTTTGGAATCTTTCTGTGATGCTCTGGCTGAAGCAAGCTAAATAAAGACATGTTCTACTGCTGCTACATCTGAACCTGGTCTTCAGTGAGCCAATGTCACCAATATCAAGTTATTTGGAACCTGCTTAAAAGGGTATGCTGTCATAAAAAAAACCTAAGCATTTGCTATAAATGAATTTTGGGAGGGAAGATGATTTTTTTTTTTTTTTTTTGATGTAGTACTAGATATTCTAACTAGGTGACCCAACTCTCTATAACTTATCAATAAATTTTATTTATTTATTTATGTGGAGTTTACTAATGATTCTACCATATTCAGGTGGTGGATAGGGTGGTTCTAAATGATTAATTATGTAATTATAGGTATTCTTAGCATAAACATTTTTTTATGGTATAATCAACTTTTACATACATATATTTAAAATGTGTTATTTAAATTAAAATAATGATAGGTGTGTTTCAGTCCTTCTATAGGACATCTATCAATACATAAATCATGTACATATATTTGTTTTTATTTTGGGAAAATTTTCTATATACAAAACGGTGAAATTGTCAAATTGCCACTACAAATCACCTATTTAGCAAAATGTCATTAAAACTCATACTCCATTTTAATCATGCCACTATCACCATTTAACTTCAATTAAAAAATACGATTTTTTCTAGATGACGAAATTGCCCCTGTCAGTTTTCTCCCCACTCTCTTCCCTCTTCTGAGTTCTGATCTTTCCTCACCGAGACTTATTTTCAAAATTCCAAAATGAAACTAAAGTAAACAAAAGGGCAAGAGAATCTCCTTTGACATTTGGGATTACTTGAGTGTGGACAGATTCATTCAACAGTACAGGCCCCCTCTCGACAGGGCTAGAGGAATTTCTTTCCTAGCTTTTCAAATTGTGCAAGGTAGAGTTGCCACCGAAGTTTCTCAAGTGTTGTCTTGCATAAACCAATGTCAATTGGCAGTACATTTGGGGTTTTGATATGGGTTTCTGAGTGTCTTATTGGGCAAAGCAATTTAGTTGTGGCAAGATAAAAGATGCGGGCAAAGCTCTTTTTCGATGCTGGCTTTGGAGCAGTGATATGAGGGCAGTCGCGCAACTCACCTCTCTTTGCTTTCTAGGTTCTAAAAGAATACCTTTACCTTTCAATGAGGGAAATCAAGAGATAGACTCCTTCCTATTTCTCAGTCACTTGCAACCTATTCTTAAGGAGTAGGAATTAGCTAGTGACAAATTTTCCTAAAGCGAAAGAAGGGTTCTACGAAACTTGGAAGTGCAGAAAGTGGGATTCGTGGGGTACGGAGTCGGCTCTCATATCTGACTGATTTCAAGCTAGATGCTTTATTAATTGAAGTATCATTTGGATTATCACTGGCCATATAATCCCGCTTATTATTAATGTAATGCAGGGGGCTCGTCATAGAAACCGCTTTGGTTCTGAAAATCAGATACAGAGGCAGTTGTAGTTGCAGTTGCGCATAGAAGAGCATGCAGAAAATCCTAGAAGAGCAGCAAAAGATGAGCGATTCCTTGGTCTCCTCTGTCAAAACACATAGAGCAAAAATGGTATTTCGTCACCTCTAGTAACAAACCTTTTGAGTTGATCGAAAGAGGGAGAGAGATCGAGAGAGACTAAGGTGATCAGAAGAGGGAGAAGAGTTGGGAGGAAACTGACAGGGACAATTTCGTCATATAGAAAAAATGATATTTTTTAATTGAAGTTAAATGGTGATAGTGACATAATTAAAATGGAGTATGTGTTTTAATAGCATTTTGCTAAATAGGTGATTTGTAGTGACAATTTGACAATTTCACTATTTTGTAGTGGCATATAGAAAATTTTCTCTTTTATTTTTGTCAATAATTATGTCATATACTAATCCCAATTATTTAATTAAAATAAACTGAATTCTATATGCAGATAATAAAAGTTATTTAAATCTGGATATCACGTCAATTTGGATGATACTTGACGACTAATCATATTACATTTATGTTTATATGTTGGATTTACATTAAAAGTTAAGTTTTAATACAACTATTTATGTTTATATGCCAGATTTACATTAATAGTTAACGCTTAATGTAATGTCAATTATTTAATTAAACAAAATAAAGTAATTATACACATGTTATTAAATATGTCAAAATCAAGTATCCAACATAATACAAACTGAGCCACTAAGTGTTGTGTATTTTGTCGTATTCAGCTTGGATGAAACGTCAATTATAATAAATAAAATTTGAACTACGTGTCGACGTGTTATATAATTAATATATCTCATAATGTCATCTATGTTACGAGGAGTAATATGAGTTATGCGTAAAATGTGATTAATATATATATAAGACATAATACATATTTCACTAAGATTTTAGATATGAATACATATGAAATTTAATGTGAATTATTATAATTATTGATGAACCGATTATGATTAATTCAACTAATGCTAGTGTTAAAATGTCCGGATTATTGTTTGGGCCTAATCAATTGATTTGGATCAAGATACCAAACAATACGGCTCAACAAAATTTAGTATATATATATATAGGTGTGTTTAATATGAGGAGGGATCCGTAGCCGCCAAACTTCCAACCGCTCGCAACTGCTCCATGGTAGCAAATGTAAATGACCGATCCGGACCATTGAAAACATTCTCCATATTAATATAGACATGAAAACCAAATTTTACATTTTTTTGAACTTTTTTACTATTTTATCGGATGAATTGAAAATTTATTTATCTAACGATTTACAAACATTTAATTTTCAACCCTTCCGATAAAATAGTAAAAAAATTCAAAAAAATATAAAATTTGGTCTCCAAGTCTACATTAGTATGGAGAATGTTTTCAACAGTCCGGATCGACGATTTACACTTGGTATGATGGAGCGGTTGCGAGCGGTTACGAAATGGATGGCGGCTACGGATCCCTCCTCGTTTAATATATATATATAGAGAGAGAGATAGGCTAGGGTGCTCCATGGAGTACCAAACCCCTCGTGCTCCAAATTCATTATCTCCAATTTGAAAATTCCAGCGACTGATCCGAATATTTGAACTTGATCTACATATTTAAAACTACTTTGAGATTGAATTTTATATTTTTTTTTATTTGTTTGCTATTTTTTAGGAAGAAGAGAGGAGGAATAAATCGAGGAATAAACCGAATCTCTTCTTCAAGTCCTCTTCTCGAACTTCAAGGAAATCTCCAGACCTCTCTCTTTTTCTCTCTATGTTTCCATCTCTAAAATCTATCTAAAATGAAGCATCCCTGATTCTGAGCATTTCTGCAGCATTTTAAACCTTTATGCAGTTCAAAATTTGTATGTGTGCCAAACGATGTGAGTTATGTGCAAAGAAATTCGTCTAAGTACTAAAATGCACAATGAAGAGTGAATTTGCGCCCGCAAGAGCTCTACACATCAAGAAATTTGGCTAAGTACCAAACTGCACAAGGGAGAGCGAATTTGCGCCCACAAGGGGCTTGCTAGCGCCAGCAAATGCTCTGCACGTCAAGAAATTTGGATAAGTACCTCCTCTGAGCATCTCTCTGCTATGTGCCGAATTTGCGCCCGCAAGAGCTCTGTGCATGCAACCTAATTTTCTATTGCACAACAGTTCATATTTTTGTCATATCTCCTTCATCCAGACTGATTTTGATGATTAAAAGTGTGTTGTGAATCTAAGAACAAGCTCTACAGATTTGGCACAAGATCTTTGGTATATTTCATTCTTGATTTTTGCACGTAAATTGCACAAAAGTAGGAAAGTATCTCAAACTCGTACAAAATAAATGCAAATAAAATAAAATCTCACGAATTCTGATCAATTTCACGAGATAAATATAAGATTTTATCTAAAATAGTATAAATATGGGTGTGTGTCGGCGTGTCGACTTCAAGGACACGCCGACACTTCAATCTGGATCGTTTATTTCTTTTTACCGCCTTGATCTGAGCCATTTATTATTTGGTTGGATAATATGTGGTAATTTTTCTTGCGGTTTCCGTGTAGAAGTTTGAAATCTGCTAAATTCCTTTGCGTCGCACTCGCCACATGGATTTGTTGTATTGTTCTATTTGTATTAATTATGTATCTTTATTATTATATTTAATGCATTATTAATTATACTTTTTTATTAATTGTAAGAATATCAAAAGCCACTTTTAAAATGTATGGATATGAATATGTATATATTTTCATACTATATACATATAAAATATTTCATATTATATATACATATATAGATATATCATATACTATAAATAATATTATGCATATATTTTCATACTATCTACATATAATATATTTCATATGTATGTATTTTTTAATATCACATTAAATTTAATATTATAAAACATTAATATAAATCCTATTATGTATTTTCATATCATATAGTATAAATCATATTATGTGTATATTTTCATATCATGCATATATAGTTCATATAACTCACGTGTATATAACTTATATTATTCTTGTAATTATTTTCATATCATATGTATATAACTCATATATTTTCATAAAATAATTTATAAAATTTTATGTATATAAAATAATATAAAAATAATTTATAGAATTTTATCTATATATTATCAGTTTTAATTAGATTGAGCAAAGTTCAAATCAGAACACACTTATCACTAGAGGTGCAAACAGATCAAATACAGACGGATAATAGCATTACCGTATCCATATCCGCTATTATTTTTCGAATACGGATACGGATTCGGATAGTTACGGATATGGATACGGATCGAATGATAAACGGATACAGATACGAATCGGATAATAAACGGATATGGATGCAAATACAAATATAATTCGAATAATTAAATGGAATGAATACATTATGAAAAATTGTTAATATATCATTATTCAATAATAAAATTATTTTAAATTATATTATAAAATTAATTTAATGGAATAATTAAAATGTTGCAATGAATAGTGTCTTTATAATTTATTTTTCTAATATTATAAATAATTGAAACAATTAAATAATTAATTTACTTAGATATAAAAAAAAGAAACATAAATACAATGGACTTGGACTGACATATTTATCGGATATCTGAAAATCCGAAAGTTTCGAATTCGATAATTATCCGAATCCATATTCGTATCCGATTCAAAATTTGAAACCGTATCCATATCCGTATCCGAAAATATCCGAATCTGAATATCCGATATCCTTTAAAATCCGAATCCGAGTCTGAATAATCGAATAAATATCCGATCCGATTGCACCCCTACTTATCACAGAGATATAATATGCAGAGTCCACTAAGTGGAAGAGAGGGAGAGGTGAATTTATGCGGACCAGAGAGATATGACAAGGAGTTTCTACAAGTACAAGTAAACGGAAACACAATAAGATGTTAGGGAAAAAAAAATAAGGCTTTCAGAATAGGATCATAATAATCGATTGGATTTCCATTAAAAAAAATTGTTGTTTAAGAATCAATACATAGTTTAGTGGTTAAAAAGAAAGATTTTGTGTGAGAGGTCGTCTTGAGTTTGAAATTCGAATGAAAGAACTGAAGGTCATTTAAATTTAAGTTGTTTGACTCTCATTTTTATCTAAAAAAAACTTATGTCATTTAAAGCTTTAATTCAAAACTAATCGTCACACTCTTAGTGTCTCTTTTCTTAATAATCAACACAAAGGTCGATTTTTTGTGATAACTAGTATCGGTTGTGATGAAATCCGAACACTGATATTAACAGTATTGTTTCTAAATGTTCAACACTAATATATGAAAATCATTATTGTACTAGTTTGTAGATGGTTAACCATTTGTCATGAACTCTTCATTTATTTAAATAAACTTTAATGTAGGTTTTTATTTACTGACCTTTAAAAATGGTCAAATCAAATGAGATGTCGAGGTCTAGTTAGATTTAATTTGCTTTGGAAAACTGTTGAGACACGAGTTGAGGTAACTAGAATTTCTATCGTATAATTTTAAAAATTTATCGAGTCAAGAGTTGTCTTTAATCGGATCAATTTCGATTAATCTTTTTTTATCGATCGAGACAGATTTAGATTGAATGATTTTTTCTGTCAGCTGAGATTTTCCCACCCATGATATTTTCTCTAAATTACTATGATAAACTTAAGTTCATGTTTATGTTGTACTGCTTACATCTATTATGATTGTAATGAAAAGTTGACTTTTTTTTCGAGAAAAGTAGGTTTGGCCTAATTAACAATTTTCGTTAAAAAATTGTTGTTTACATTTACATGGTGCTTTATTTGAAAGAAAAAAAAGAGAAAGAGAGAGAGAAGGGCGGGGAAAGAGAAACATGATTCGTCCGTACAGTATCTCTAAGATGGTCATTATTGGTCAAGTATTGTTCATCCATCTAGCCGTATCACTTGAGATTTTCATTTTATTAGGTTCATCGTTCTCGCCAAATTTGTAAAGGCCCGTTGTTGCGCTCCTTCCAGATGCACCAAAGTGCACATTGGAAGCGTGTGTCGCACAAAAGGGATGCTTCATTGGCGAGCCCGTCTTTGTTTGTCATCTAATGGTCAATTCGTGTATTGTATTGTAATTGTTTCATCCCGGGTGGAGTAGATTTCAGATCCGGGTAGTGAATGGACATGTTAGAAATAAATGTGTTGTTGTTTCCATGGTAGGCGTGTTACACAACACACATTTGATGTCGATCGCACATCCAATTCTTTGCAGATTGCGAAGTGTGGGAAGTCTATTTTTGAGGAGCGTCCACACGAAAATTTTGGCTTGAGAGGGGCCCCTGTGTGCCAAATAAGTTTTGCGTTGTGCGAAATAGTCTCCGGGTTTATTAATATTAGAGGTGGCAGAACCCGACCCGACCCGACAAACCCGTCCGACCCGGAGTAGCCCGATATGACCCGAAATCCGAAAATGATCCGATAATAGACAATCCGATACCCGACCCGACCTGATTTGATATGACCAGAAACCCGAAAAGACCCGACAGCGGATGACCCGATATCCGACCCGACCTGATTTGATATGACCCGAAACCCGAAAAGACCCGGCAGCAGATGACCCGATACCCGACCCAACCTGATTTGATATGACCCGAAACCCGGAAAGATCCGAGATCACATTATCTGCCGATCCGAATATTTGAATAAACTCTGGTTTGAATATTTGGCCTTATCAAACTGATATCAACCTATCAATTAATATTGTACTTGTACATGTCTTGACTAAAATGAACTCCGCCGCTGCAAGTCGTGTGACGCTGCACCGCTCCTACAATCTGCATGACACAACTACTATACTGCACGCTGCATGACGTCTCTCCGCCGTTGCGCCAATGACGCATGATTACCCGAGACCCAACCGGCCTGACCTGATCAGACCCGTGACCCGATAATCTTTTGAAGACAAACTGACCCGACTCGCCCGACCCGAAAGACCCGAAACCCGAAAATACCCGAAACGAGATAATTGAAACCCGACCCGATCCGAACCCGAAAGACCCGAAACCCGAAAAATACCCGAAACTAGATAATTGAAACCCGACCCGACTCGAACCCGAAAGACCCGAAACCCGACAAATATCAACGCATGATGACCCGAGACCCGACCCGATCAGACCCGTGATCCGATAATCTTTTGAAGTCAAACTGACCCGACTCGCCCGACCCGAACCCGAACCCGAACCCGTCCGACCCGCTCGATTTGCCACCTCTAAATTAATATCATGTATGCCGAGTTGGAGGAATATTTCTCTAATGCCGTCCATTTATATAGTAAATTCATGTCTTTCATTTCAGTAGAAGTCTTAAAGAAGGGTGATATGGAGATGACTTCTCTGAAGAAAAAAGACGAGATAGTCGCGACGTTGGTCCGAACTTCAAAATCATGTAATGATGAAATATTGTAGTGCTTCCATATAAAAGACACAAATAGAGAATTGCGTCGGGAGTATATATTTCATGTCCAAGTATCAGTAATATGTTGAGAGTCAGATCAGTAAAAGTTGATTAATTGAAGAATTCCAAGTAGACTGACAATCATTCCAAAAAATTAAAAGGAAAGAATGTTAATTTTTACTGAACAGAAAAATATCCAATATAGCATGTTATATAAAAACAATCACAACAAATGCAGTTTAGACAACAAGATACATTGTTAGTTTTTTTATTCAAGTCTGTAGGTTTACAACACACGGCTACAAACAAAACAGAAAATAAACTTGAAAACTCTTTTTTCTCAAAGTAGCCTCTGACTGAGCTTGAACTCCAGATCTCCTATGAAAATTTTGTGTCTCACCATTGTTAGTTACCACTAAGAAATACTTGCTTTCTCTCTCTCAAAAAGTAAAAATACATAAATAACCTTGCACGAACAACAAGCTTTCTCCACCCACTTCAACAGGCCTCAAAATATTAGCTTTTGTACCTTTTTGTAGGGGCGGAAACAGAACACCGAATTAGGAGGAACCGATTTGCAAGTATAGTCTAATTTAAATATTATAAAGATGTCAAAATTTAATTTTGATCAAATTATACAAATTTTTAATAAGGAGGCGACTAGCTATCCTCCGTTAAGTGTCAATATGGAGCGGAGCTTTAGGAGGCGACTAACTATCCACCGAATTACACGCCCCCTGACAAACCGTCTCCCATTTCGCACGTTGGGTCAACCTTCCTTCCGCATCAAGCTTCCTTGTGCGCGCTAGGTCGACCTTCCTTCCACATCGAGCTTAGCGGAGCGGGTATTGAAGCGCGTGCAGCGGAGCGGAGCGGAGCTCGAGAATTATCCATCAAGATGTGAGTGACAATATGGAGCGGAGCTTGTTCAGCGAGTTTTCATTACACTAAACACAATATTTCTTTATATTACAGACAAAAAGTCTTAATACTTTCTAATGTTGTCATCCAAATTTAGTTCTAAGCCTACATTTTGGAGTTTCACAATATGTCTTTATACTACATACAAATTTAGTTCTAAGCCTCCATTTTGGAGTTTCACAATATGTCTTTATACTACAGACAAAAAGTCATTACACTAAACACAATATTTCTTTATACTACAGACAAAAATTCTTAATACTATCTAATGTTGTAATCCAAATTTAGTTCTAAGCCCCCATACTGGAATTCTTCATTCCATTTGGAGTTTCATATTGAATCATGTAAGATATCAACAAAGACTTTATACTGCCAAATGTACTGTTTAACAAGTTGCAAAGTCACTAAAAGCACTCAAACAAGTTTACAGCATTAAAACTACACGACAATCATAAAACCAGTGACAATCATAAAAACAATCTTCCACAACCAAGCAATCATACTACTTGACTTCCTTGTCTTCTTCCAAAACAAATTCTTCCTCATTGGTTTCATCAGTTAGAAGTTTGTATGCAAGTACTGCTCGCTCCTTCTATGTGTCTGACTGCAGGAGTTGGAAATAGCAATAATTACATAAAAGCTGATAGAAGATTAGATGTCTTTATATTGTTAAATTGAAGTCATAATACTATTTGAAATTAGAACTAAACAGCAAATGAGGCATAACTGTTGAGTACCTATGTAAAGTTCATAGGACTTTCTGTGATAACACAATAAATGTAGCGAAGAACAAATATAGCACAATCACATTGGTTATTTTGCTTTGGACAAGTCACCCATCTATAAGGTGCTTCAATCCATTTTGCATTGTCTGCAAATTTTAGAACATAAGTTTTGGTCTTTATACTCAACACAGTAAGTCTTTATATTGATAGGAAATATAAATCTCTAGAAAATATTTATACTTCACTTACTGCATCTCCAACTAAGGAAGTATTTCACCCATGCCAGACGTTCTCCAACAATATTCTGGTATGTCAAATTTGAGTCATCACTCAGAGAATCGAACATCATTATCTTTACATTTTGAAGATCAGCAATTGCCAACACCCAATGTTGGCCAGAACATATAGGAACGACCAGCCATCGTGCATAGTCAAATTGTTCACTAAAAAGGTGAGGCTCCAAAGTGTATAACTTATGAACATCCCTTTTTGGTGCCAGTTCCTGCATTAGAACACAGTAATGAATTTGAAAGGAAGGTATTGGACATGTAATAACACATAAAATAAATAGTTATAGAACTTACAATATTATATGGATGGATGTAGAACCAGGTATTTGGTACAACAGTACTCTTCTGCATGATATAAAGCATAATCCCCATGAGCTGTACAATATAAATTAGTAAGAAGAGTTAATATTATATGAAGGAACACTTTTAAATGTTCAACTAGCAGCTTTAGATTATTTGGAAAATGAGGTAATGAAATACTCATACATCTGCAGATACATGTTTTGCATAAATGACTTCTGCAACGGCCTTATACCCGCACCAAAGCTTGTCGTCTTTATTTTTGTATGACACTTCCTTCTCATCGAATTGTTTCCTTCTCAGCTTAATGACGAAATTGTCTAGAACAGTTGTTATTTCATCACTGAGCCTGGCCCTTGCCCTGTATTCCCACCTAGATAAATATAATAACATGAAGTCAAAATAGTTGCACAGAGAAGTCTTTATAGGTATATGAAGAAGTCTTAATTGTTGTTGCAACTGACAACAATAGAATGTTTCAGTCAAGTCTAAATAGTTATGTTAAGAAGTACTAATAAAATGCAGAACATATAATTTGCTGCTTATTTTTCATCACATGACTCTGACATCAATAATGAAAAAGTGTAATCTTACTTGCTTATAGGAAGACTTGGTTTTTCAATTGGCCGACCTTCACATGGGTCTGCAAAAACACTCTTTGTGAAGTCCCATTTGTCAGTGTCAGTATCAAAGTCAACATCTTCGTAATGGCGCTCCTTGTCCAACATCATAATGTAGTGCCACTCTTTGTAGGACATGTCAATTTTGCATTCCTGACTTAATGGAGGTTCTTTGAACCCATCAGCGTCCTGGTTCAAGTCAACAACTTCTTGAGAATTTTTCTTCTCTAACTCTGTCATGGAAGGAAGTCCCAGATCGAAGCTTGGTGCTCCCACATAATCACATCTTCCTCTATGCTTCTTCACTAACTCTGTCGTGGAAGGAAGTCTACTGTTAGCAGTTTTCTATTATTTATTTACTGTAGATAAAATAAGACTTTATACAATCTGCATTAAGTCTTTATACTATGTGGATTAAGTCATTATATAATTCTACATTGTTATTCAATCATAAGTGTTGTTAATAGTCCAAATTGAAACTCCTTATTCATGAAATCATAAGTGTTAATATTAAAGGAAAAATAAAATAATTAAATGTGATCTTACCTTTTTTACGAAATTCTTCTTTCATTCGAAGGTTCCATTCCACCTTGTCTGCAGCTTCACAGAACTTCAGCTCCAGTGAAGGTGAAATGTCATCAAGACCTTGTATCGAAGGCGGTGGATCGTAATTTATTTCCTCAAACCTATACAAAAAAAATTAATACAAATATACACAAAAACATTGAAATTTTTGACAATTAGAAATGGTTAAAACCAACACCTTTCTGTAGGAGCTTTTTCCATCAGTAGGGGGCATGGTTCCATGCCAAATTTCCAGTAAACTGGAGCCATCTCAACCATCAAATTGAATGTGTTCCGAACGTAATTTTGCAAGCCGACCTCATCCTGAAGAGTCTTTAGGAATGATATTGGAATAAACCCATCCAGAATGATTTTCTCGGCTCCATCAACTTTGAGTGGAGCGGAAATATCATGTAGAAAGGTAACCTTTCTTAATTCATTCCTAATTGAGATTCTTCTCCAATTGAAGGACAAATTCCAATTCAAATACCTTGGAATATGTCCTCTGTATTTGTATTCCTTGTCTAACCTTACATGCTCAAGAAAGAACACCTATAATAATGTCCAAAGAAATAGGTTGATGTAACTTCTTATCAAATACATTCCAGAAAATTTATATGTAGTTAAAAATTTAATTTTGTACTGTCAGCATCATAAGCCTTTATACTACATGAATAAGCTCGTTAGACTAAGTGATACATTTGTTTGTACTTTATGTATTTGAAACACGAGAAAAAGGTACCATTCAGGTAATATTTCCAAAGGAGTTGCAAAAGGATACGTCGGTTCACCAATTATAGTAGATAAATCTTTATACTAAATATTAAATGTCATATTACAACTGACATGAACTCTGTATTACTAATCCCAGAATAAAAAACTGTGTTTTTTATTCTAGGAAATTATACAAAAATGATTACATTGTAAATTGAATGTAATATATCCTAAAATTTTATAGTTAAAGTAGAAAATTGAATTTCAGCAAACTCACTTCAAGGCCCAATCCGCACCCAGGAAGGGTGCTCGATGGTTGATTTTTGGGTTTTTTTTCCCAGCATCGTCATCTTATTCTTCCTCTTGACTCGAACCCTCTTGAGTAGAAACTTCACCCTTCTCCATCATTTTGCACCAGATAGAACAATGTGGAATGTGCGTCATGAGTTGTAAGTACACTGCTTCTCCCCAAGAGTACTGACTGATTTTGTCCAAATTTTCAACATAGTGGAACAAATGAACCGGAACAGTACCGCATGCTTGAGGGAAGAGTATTGCGGTGAACATATGCATTATCAACAAACCGACAACATCCTTCTCAAGTTTACCGTCTTGTAATGCTTGCAAGATGACTTCCTCCAATTTTTTTAGGGATATAGACCTAGTAGTCCTACCAAAGTAGTCCGTCTTTAGACGTGATTCTATCACCTTCGTCCTTTTGTAAATTACTGGTTGATCTGTGAATAAATGAATCAATTAATTCTTTACTGTCAGTCTTTATATTACATGCGAAGTATTTATACTACATGTCCTAAAGTCTTTATACTATATTACATAAAGTCTTTAGACTACATGACATACACTGATTGTTTTACATGACATGAAGTATTTATACTATATTCCGTAAAGGGTTTATATTACAAGACATAAAGTCGTTAAACTGCTATACAAAAACAATCATTACTATGAGATGGATTAGTTCTTTAATGTCAGTACCATAAAGTGATGAGATCATATGCGTCAACTCCTTATACTATCAGTTCAATGTTAAAAGTACTCACTCTTCAAAGGTAAACCCATGATAATGGAGACCTCCTCCGCGGTAAAAAACATATCTTTGCCCTTCAAGGTGAAGCAAGATTTTGTTGGATTCCACATCAATAAGATCTCATGCAGAAGTGCATTGTTCACATGTGTGCCCTTTGGAATTGTGAATAAATGCATGAAAGGTGTAGATGCAATGAGCCTGACATGCTCCGAGTTGAGTTTTTTTATGACATCTTTGTGAAAAAATGTCGTAAAAGGTTCCAAGAAGCACTTGTTAGTTATAATTGTTTGCTTCACAGATTTTACCTTTTTAAGATCAGTTTCTACAAATAAGCAAATGAAGGCAGTCTCAATAGTTGTTCGACAAAGTTGTAGTTAAAGTACAATTATATTGAGCAGGAAATATTGTGCATACCTTTTTTCCAACCTTTTGGCCGTCCCCTGGGCTTCTTTGCAAACAATTCAGATCCAAATGGTTGCTCTGAGTCCTCTTGTGTTCTTTTTCCTGAAGCCTTTGAGGAATGTTTTGCTCCTTTTCCAACTGCTTCCTCTAAGGCCTCATGATCTGCACCAGATTTACTGTAAATGTCAGGAGCAATTTTTTACACAAATTATTATCATTGCATTTGTTCAATAAATTATTTATACTAGAAGCTAGATATTTTTATAGTACAAGTATAAAGTCTTTAGACTTAGTAAAAAAATAGTTTAAAAAAATACTTCAAGTCTTTATACTACATGATAAAAGTCTTAAAATTATTGTCATTGAAAAAATTGAAATAATTTTTGAACCTTTAGGCTGTTCAATAGAATTCTTTACAGCAGTTTCCTTTGAGATGCCCTTTTCTGGTCCAGTTTTGGATGCCTTCTTTGCAACTTCTTCATCTGAGGGCTTATTTGAAACATCTTCCTCTAATGAGGGCTTCTTTGGAACTTCTTCTTTCGATGAGGGCTTGTTTGATACTTCTTCCTATGATGAGAGCTCCTTTGCTATATACCTAAACGATAATCATTAGACAGTTAAGTCTTAATGCTGGAAAATAAAGTCTTAGGTTACCATATTACTTCTGTTACCTTGTAAGTCTTAATACAACAACTGCAAAGTCTTAATAGTAGACAGTTAAGTCTTAATTGTGTAACAATAAAGTCTTATATTAACATAATACTTCTATTACCCCCTGTAAGTCTTAATACTTCAATAGAATTAATTTTTGCACCTTTTGACTGTGAATTGGACTTCTTTGTAGCAGGTTGTCTACTAGTTTTGGCTTGCTCTGCGGCAATTTTTCTTTTCATTGCTCCTGTTGTACAAAATAAAATATGTTAAAAAAATAATTTCAGATTGATGTTAACAAACAAATCAAAGATATTACTTTTTGGAACAGCAGCTTTTTCCCGTGGAGCGGGTTTCTTCGCCAGGGCGTTCACTGCTTAAAATAATGTAATTATGAGGCTTAATACATCAAAATTAAACAATGTAACATAAAATGTAATGTAGTTTTGGTTGAAATTTGAATAGGTAAAAATGATTCAAACATTGCTGCTGCGATTTATCCTTCGATGCAGTTTTCTTTTTTGGGAGTGTTGGTAATGTTTCAACTTCAGCTGGATCTGTTACAAAGGAACCACAATGTATTTTGTTAATTAAACACAATTAGGAAAACAACATTTATATGCATCAAGTACTTAACTACATTAAATGATATTGCATACCTATACCGAGCACGTTTGCAATAATCTGGTTTATTTTGGTATGAATATCTTTTTTGTTACCCTTAACTCCTTTACTTCCTTCTAAATCTTGAAGTGAAACAAAATCACTGCCATCAGATTTTTCACTTTCTTCTATTTATGACAATGAAAGGAAACATATATTAACATTGTTAAAGGTTCAAAAATAATAATAATTATTGATACTATTGGCATGATGTCTTAATACTACATCTATAAAGTATTAATGTAGCAATTGTTTACAAAAAAGTTTATCAAAATTACTTCTACTAACAAGTCTTAATATGAAACAGCTAAGTCTTAATATCTAAACCTTGCATGCAAAAGAACAACAGATCTGAATATATAAAACTTGCATGCAATATTGAATAGAGTAATTTGTACAGAAGATGAACAAGATAATTAATCGTAGTATAAACCCTAGAAAATGTATTAAAGCCCTATGTTTTTCATAATGTTACCATTTTCTGGAATAGGGCTGAGTTCTTGTTGTTCGATTGTCCAAGGCTTAGGGATTACTTTCTCCTTTCGCATGGTTGATTTCTTCTCAGTAGATGCATTGCCCGATTTCTTCTCTGGCGGGTCGATTTTCAACGACGATTCTTCTCGTTTCTTACTTCTCCGTTCTCGATCGCTAGTAGTTCCTTTCTGGTCAGACATTTGGAATGGAGTAGAGTAATCGGAGAGAACATATGAAATCGAAAAACGATGGAATGGGGAATGGGGAATGGAGAATGGGAATCGATTTTTCTTCTTTATTGATCTCAGTAAGGTTTACTGTGTTTGATCGACTAGGGAATGGAGAAGGGTTGTACTACTGAGTGGATGTTGATCAGTTGATTTGAAATAAATGCTTCAAACATCTCCATTTTGTAGATTGTGCTTTCACAATTTGAATGAAACGGTGTCTTCGCCACTTTTCACCGAAGGGTTTGTACTGGAGACGCGATGTTTCAAGGCAAAAACAGAAAAAGGAAAAAAAAAAGTGCAGGGGATGAGACTCGAACTCAATACCTTTGGCGACTAAATGCCACTATCAAATCCCAAAGAACCACTGCACCTTCTCATTTTTCTCGTTTGGTGACATGTCGCAAATAAATAATAGTTAAAGATTGAGTAGAAATTTTGTCCAGCAAATTTTTTATGTGATATCTTAATATTACATTGAATAAGTCTTTATACTCATTGATATAAGTCTTTATATCTTTCTGTGTATCCTAATCACACTTTTAATATTGGAATTTTTATTTTTAAAAGAAATCTTAATACTGCCTACAAGAAGGTTTTATACTCATTCATATATGTCTTTATTCTTTCTATGTATCGTAATCACAATTTTAATATTGAAAACTCGTATGAGTGTTAATTATAACGGGCCAATTTAGTTAATGAATTTTATCCTTTTAGTTAACAGGTGGAACGTGAGAAATTGAAAAGGTGGCATCGTTTTTTCTTTTTTTTTTATTAAACAGCGCCCTATAAATCTTTCTAAACAGTGTAGATTTTCTCTTCTCATCGAAAAGGATTGAAAGGGTTCCTAACCAGGAGAAGATGGAATATAACAAGACTCTCGAGAGGTCTCGTCAGGTTGCAGTTATACTTCTCAAGAATATCGATCCTGACAAGCCCACCTCAGATCTGCACTGGATACATCCCGACATTAGAAACGTATCCAAGGATCTGCACTGGTTACTCCATTCAGGCTGCGAATGGGATGACTGGTTTGAGAATAGTACCGAGGAGGCCCAAAAATAGGAGTACAAGGAAGGAAACTATTGGGGATGGGACCGGAAGGGGTGGCCTCATCAAAACCTTTGTGCTAACAAGGAAGAAGTGAAGCCATATGATGGAACCCCTTGGAATTGGGAAAAGTATCATGAAGAACAAGAAGAGTTGAAGAAAAGGAAAGCCGCATCGGATCTGCGAGTAAAGAAGAAGAAGGGGCGTTGGGTACATGAGACTACCTCTAAGGATAAGAAGCCTTATGATGGCACCACTCGGGATTGGGAGAAGCTCAACGCAGACCGTCAGGATGTAGCAAGCAGTACCACTCAGCAAAATTGATCTGTAGTCCTTTTCTTCTTCCATTTTGATATTTTTGCAGATGTGGTCGTTGTTAGTTATTTTGATGTTAAAGCAATGTAATGTATGGTAGTGTGCAACTGTGTTTTTGGTGAAGATATTAATACTCTGAACCAGTGTGCTTATGTCAATAACTATATATGGCAGTTAAATGTTTTTATTCTCATATTAAATAGTCTTTATGGTCTTTAAATTTAGTCTTTATACTGTATCATCATAGTCTTTATGCCATTCAATGGTTATATTGTTGAGTTGCAATCTTTGTAATACATATTGAAATATAATGTGTGTTATAAATCTTCATTGATATCTTTATACTAGAGACAAAAAAGTCTTTATACTGTTCCATGTATTTGGCATACTTTATTTAGAAGTCTCAATTTTGTTCTGTTGAATTGCAATATATACTGTAGAATGGAAGTTTTTTTACTAAACATTTGAAGTCTTTATACTGCAACATGGAAGCCTTTGTACTCAATATTTGAAATCTCAACTAATGCCATGTTGGGGCCAGTAATAAAAAAGTTTCATATATTTTTGCAGCCTTTCAAATTATTGAAGTCATTATACTCAAGGCACAAAATCTTTACACTCTCCAAACTTAGTATTCATACTAACCTTGCAATTGAACGTAAGAGACAGATTCATTGTCACTATGAGGAATTAAAATTGGATTGTTTACAATGAACATATGAGTAAGAATATCTGCAAAATGAATTGTCAATTCAAGTATGAAACAAAGTAATGTATGCAAAATGAATTGTCACTTAGCAACAGCTATATCAATGGGATGCTTATTTGTAATCTTCTTTGGCCTTCCTCTTCTCTTATATTTTATAGGTGGTTCAAGTCTAATAGGTGGTGCAGAATTAGCCGTCTCACCAATAACACCCACAATGTGACCTTTTCCTTTCCCTCTTCCTCTTCCTCGACCTCTTCCTCAGCATCTTCCAACATCAAGTTCACTTCCTTCACCTACATAGTTACTAATAATTCCATTCTCTTGAATTGTTGCAGGCTGTACTTCTTGAATAGTAGAAAGACCTATAAATATATGTGTACAAATTAGAACTCAGTTTCAACATTAAATCTTTACATAGAAACATATAAGTACAACTATCTCTAACTGCACCTGCAGCATCAGCAGCTATTACATTCTCTAGCATTTCTGCAAAATTCCCTTTTTGAGTTGTAGAAGAACCTAAAATTAGGCTTATCAGTATAAGTCTTTATACATGGACAACAAAGTATTTATACTTGTATTGAGATGTCTTTATGTAACATACCGTTGTATCCTCTGGGAGTTCCTATAGAACCAAATCTGCTTCTAACAGAAGAATTACCAATAACTTCTGAATTAGGTTCTTCTGAAGAATTAAAGACTGCATTGTTGACTAACGAATGAGTTTATTCAAAAAAACAATCAACTAATTTTCATAATAAAACACAATGACAAGATTAACGAACCTATGAGTTTCATTTTGAGTTCATGAAGACTATCAAAAACTTATTTTTTGCGATCTTCATTGACACAACCATAGTTGAGCAAATCGTTAACTATCGAGTTAATAGCTCTGTTCAATTCATAATACCTAACATAAAAAGTACCAAGTCTTAATATAAGAACTTATAAGTATTAATACTGCAATAGCAAAGTCTTATTATTAGACTGTTAAGTCTTAATACTAGACAATAAAAAGTCTTAGGTAACCATGTTACTTCTGTTACCTTGTAAGTCTTAATATTAGAAAGTTAAGTCTTAATACTGTAACTATAAAGTCTTATGTTAACATCATACTTCTATTACCCACCTGTAAGACTTAATACTTCAACTACCAAGTCTTAATATAAGAACTTATCAGTCTTAATAACTAATCAGTTCCATCAAAAAACAGAAACATGTGTCAGATTTTACCTGTTATGTTCATCTGGGTTGGAGCAGGAAGAGCCCTTGAGCATCAAATCTGGGCGAATTATATCTTTCCTCCATCGATCCATTAGATATTTTCGACCAATGGAAAATATATTCTCACTTTTTAGAACTACAATGGAATGGGAACAAAGAATTCCATTTGTAAAAAAAAGCTGGCAGACACACATGACCTCTTTGAACTCCCTATGAAAAAGTACATCAATCGACTTTGAATTTATACAATCAGTAACCACGTATATAGCAAAACCATATCTGTCGAAAAGGTATCTGCAAGCAAAATTAACAGTGTTCTTTATCTGTTCTTGACACTTGTAAAAAATTGCTTTGGTATAGTGATCACGGAATTGACGTTCCATTGGTAGTGCACTCCATAGTACAGGAGTTATGTATCTCGAATCATGGTCAGCTAGGTGTTCATTCTCCCAGTTTCTTCCCAAACCTGACAGAAATAGTAAGTTTCAGAGACAACTACAAAATCAAGCTACAATGAAAGATGGATAAAAAAAAATCTTGCATGAAGTCTTTAAACTGCATGCATGAAGTCTTTATACTGCAGTCAGGGAGTCTTCAGACTACATGCAAAAGCAGTCATTACAAATATTCAATTAAGTCTTTACTGTCAATTAAAATTGTCTTATAACTAAATGAATAAAGTCTTTATACTGAATGCAGCAAAACAATACAATTATAATTTGTAATAGTTGGAATTATAAACCAGCTCATACAAATTAGAATAAAACAATGACAATACCTTTGTGAAATTGGAGAGCAAATTCGTAAAGACTTGTTCTCTTTTTGAGCCACTCCTTCATAATGTGATTCATACTTTCAGCCCTCTGTGTTGTAGTCATACCAGCCCAAAAATGGGCTTTAAGATAGGCTAGCACCCATTTCTCTTTCATTTCAAACAAACCACAGAACCATTCATTATCTTCTTTCCCTGTTCAATTAATAAAATGAAATAAAAATAGGGCATCTTTTGATAGTATAAATGCTAACTAATTATTATTTGGTGTAAATGGAATTTACAAGGGTGTCTAACCTAAATCTCTCATAAGCTTGCGCCTCCTATCTTCGAATTCAGCTTCGGTGATAGAGCCATATATAACAGATTTTACCATATCCGATAATGTGTCCTTATTCGGTACATTGCCCCACTTGGAAGCTAATTTGTGTAGAATGTGCCAAGAACAATATCTGTGTATTGTATCAGCACCAAAGACTTCTTTAATACCAGCTTCAATACTTGCACATTAATCAGTTAAAACCCCATGAGGTTTAATGCCACCCATGTAATCCAAAAATCTTTGCAAACACCAAATGTATTCAGGTTCACCTTCTTTTGCAAGAAGAGCACATGCAAAAATAACTGATTGGCCATGGTGGTTCACTCCAACAAATAAAACAAGAGGCATGTCATACCTACATATAAAAATACACATACTTTTGTTACCACTATAAGTCTTAATACTGCAATAGCAAAGTCTTAATATTAGATTGTTAAGTCTTAATACTGGACAATTAAAAGTCTTAGGTAACCATGTTACTTCTGTTACCCTGTAAGTCTTAATACTACAACTGCAAAGTCTTAATATTAGAAAGTTAAGTCTTAATACTGTAACTATTAATTGTAGAACAAGTACCTATTGGTCAGATATGTTGCATCTAGAACAAGTACATCATGAAAATTGATGCGTTGCATTCATATGCATATATTTGCCTTGACTTGTACTCATATTCACCCTAAAATCACTATTTTACTTGCATTTTAGCTTGTTCTCTACCTTGTTCTTGTTTACTGCTCTTCTTTGGTCTTATTTCAGGTATATGGAGCATATGGAGCACTTGGAGCCATCACGGGCTCATCAGGAGCTTCGATTTGAGACGTTCACCTCTCTGCGCATTGCTTGCGGGCCGCAAGCCTTCACTTGCGACCCGCAAGGCCTGATATGGAAATTCCGGCCGCTCCAGGGCCTGTTCACCTCGCGTTTTGAGCTATATATAGCAGCCTTTTCTAGGTTTTGGGGGGTTCCGCCGTCTAGACCTGACACAGGAGAAGAAGACCTGACCATTGCTCGGTGCCTCCCTTCACGGATTTCGAGAGATATCGCGACGTGAAGACCACCT
>CAXKVX010000137.1:0-59723 GCA_964058865.1 Eleocharis quinqueflora | reverse complement strand
GGCATACCTTGAAAGCAAAGATGTGCAATTGGCGAGAAGTACGAAGCTAATTGCTTTGCTGCTATCCCTTTACTTGCATAACCTTATTCCCAAAATAAATAAAATTGAACACCATGGCCAGAATAAATCCTGCATAAATGTGCAAAAGTTTTCAGATAGAGAATACTAAAGCAGAATCCTGTATGTCTTTCTTTTTGATAATTTTATTTCAGGAAAAGCCAGCTAATCCATACATATGGAGCCAATAACAAGAACAGGTGGAGTCCCATAATAAATAAATTTGCAACAAAACATAAATAAGATAATGGATGATACACAATGAAAAAAACATACATCAACTAAGTCCTCGAGAAAAATGACTGGTTAACAGCAAGTGTTAACCATATCCGTACCATATCAGTTTAATTGAGGAGCATAAGGAGCAGGGCATGGTGAGACAGAGTGGTCAGGCAAGTCATTTATTAATTCGTTCGTAGCTCTTAGACAAGCATGCAGTATTTTCTTCTCTAATATAACAAGCTTAGTCGCAACCCGCCTCTTTGGATCCAAATTATCATCATTCAACTGAAATGAAGTATCACTATTAGAAGGGAAACAACCCAAACTTGAATATCAGAATGGTAAATTGGCAGCTCAGGCATTCACATTTAACCATTATGTAACCTAGTTAATTCAAACCATAATGGATAACCAGCCAAGCGAGATTCAAATAATCCAACTCCAAAGAAGATGGTCATCGCTTACCAAGTCCTCATCTTCTTTTAATGTAAATGGATAACCAGCCAACCGAGATTCAAAATAGCCAATAAGTTGGTCTAGAACTGCTCGTTCCACACAAGGACTCACCTGTTAAAAGAAATGAAAAGATTCAAGCAAGTTTTGATAGCCCCAACGTTAAGGACTGTAAACAGTTGATCTTGTACAGCAGTTGCACCCATATCACTTCTCAAACCAACATCAAATATTTCACAGGCTATAGAAATAAACAACAAAACCCACTACAGAGAACTCTAGCATTACATCTGTATTTTGTTTCAACACATATTAATGAAAACAAAATGAGAAATGTGGCCCAATTGCTCAGGAATGAGACAACTTAAAATGTATCTAGGTAGGTATTGTTAGGAGATAAATTCTAAAGCCTCTTGTTTACTTACAGAACAGGTGGCGCCTTGAGAAGAAATGACAGAGTTCATTTCAGCTGATTCTGATATATACCCAAGTCTTATATAAGGTAGCATTTCCAATATAGCTTCTTTTTCTCTTCCAACGTAGATCTAAGAAGAACCAGATATAGATAAAGTCGATTTTTAGTTGTACCATTCTTCTTTCTGAGGCAAAATAAAAAGTTCGAATCTGGTACCTGAAAAGTTTGCACAGAAACCTTCCCATTTCTCTGAGCAATTATTCTCTTTTCTTGATATTGTGGATCTTCTGTATTTAGAGAAGCCTACATAAACAGAAGTTTTAACTATACATTATATCTACTATATTTGGCTGCAGTAATAATGGTGGTGATTATGCATTTATCAATTAAGAAGTGCAACTTCAATTCTCGCTTCTAGGGTATATTGGTCTAACTTTATTTAGGCCAAAAAACGAAAAAATGGCCAAACCAATCGTTTACCTCAACAATGAGACGGTCATATGAATTATCTTCGTCAACAAAACCATAATTGATAAGTAGCCTTGAATTTGGTTGTGGTCCACACCTGCACTTTTCCATTTAATTATTTTTAACGCTCAAAATTTCATGGAAGAAGTGAAATATCACCAGAAAATCAATGCACAGAGTACTGAGGTTATAATGGACATGTCAAGACTGACTATAATTAAGCCTTTCCTACTAATAACCATCGTAGTTGAATCGTAAAGTGTATCGTGTATCGGTGGATTTTGCATTGTATCGTGTATTGCATATCGTATCGTATTGTTAAGATACACTAAGCTATTTTTAAAATAACAAAAGGAGTTATAGTAATTACTCTAACTATCCTAATACATCCCCCAAGCTCATCGTGCGGTACACAAGTTGACCTTGTCTTGAAATTGTCTTGATGAAGTTAGATTCACTAATCATGGTCTTCACCACTCGTCACCTCTCATCGGGTCCATAGAGGGCCTCTCTTCTTTAGTGCCTCGACTCATCACCTCGTATGATAGTTCATAAAGGGCTTCACCATAAGGCCCTTCGATACGATCGTCAACTCACATTTGGGTCCATAGAGAAGCTCGCTTCTTTAGTGCCTCGACTCATCACCTCGAATGTGGGTTCATAGATGAGTTTCGCCTAGGTCCTTCATGAGTGTCGGCTGGGATTCTTCGCCATCATCATCACCTCACATTTGGGTCCATAGAGGGGTCTTCTTCTTTAGTGTCTTTGCTTGTCACCTCCAATGTGGGTCCATAGATGAGCTTTACCTTTTATTAATACTTCTTATCGATATTTACAAGGCATGTTGCCAAAATGTGTTCATAGAAGCTCGTTGGAGTCTTCTTGAAACAAAAAAGAAAAGAAGAAAAATGAAAGGCTCTTTGAGTCCTTTGCAATGACTTTTTGGCTCAAGGAGAAGAAGAAGAAGAAGAGTTTTGTCTTTGTTTGTATTTGAACAAAGATTGAGGGATATACTTGAAAAATGTCCCAAAGATAGTCTTGGACAGAAAGTTGCCACGCTTGATTTGCTCATCCAAAGTTCTCTCTTTTGACTTCTGAGAGTAATAATTTCAAATTGAAAACGAGCTACAGGTCTTCACGAGCAGCAGCACTTGTTGCATATCCTTTATATAGTTTTCTGTTTACATCAGCACCAGCTCTCAGTAACCTCCAGACAATTACTCATGGCCTGAGTGCGCTGCAGCAAAGAGAGCAGTCCCCTCTGTCTTCAGCTCGGTCCATTCCGTACGAACGTGTAAGGGAGCATCTTCTTTCAAGATCAGCTTCCTCAACCATATTCTTAGGCTCACCAGACCGTGTCCATTCAAATCCAAGTCAGAACCAGAATGCCCATCATATGGAATAGCTTCCAAGTCGCCTCTCAGCGCCGCCTCAACTAAATTTTGCGAAGGAGAGGGTTCCTCTTCTGTTAAAGGAACATCCTTGTGACGAGATGCAGATTTTGACACTGTGAGGTCTGAGGTGGTGCGGGGCGGCAGCGGGTCGTGAGATGGTGGTCGTGTGGGGCAAATCAGCGGTGACGTGCAGTGGTCGACTCTCAGCACAAAGGCTCGGGAAGGAGATCAATGATACTTTTGGGGGAGAGAAGGGAGGTCGCGGGGCGTCAGAATCGGCAAGAGAGGAGACAATGGTGGAGACAAGAGGACGGGGCGGATGGTGATTCTTGGGAACTCTGTATCCATGGCAACGGAAGGAAATCAATCGATCTGATCTTTTTTATTTGTCTCAGAAAGATAGAATAGAGAGGGAATAAGATGAGAATAGAAGAGAATAGAGAATATGTTTTCTGCTAGAATAGAAGGAATAAACTATTTATTTCTGTTTATGACTGAAATAGAATGAGAATAGAGGCATGGTCTCTGGAATAGGCGTGAGCCTTATTCCAGCATTATTCCTGGAGAATAGAATAGAGAGAGTAATTTGGGAAAAATATAATTGTATTAGTTTGATCCTAATCAAAGGTTTACATAGGCATATATATAGCCTTTATTGTAACCAAATACATTGAACCTAGATGCTATTGTATGCTAGTAACTAGCTAACAATTTTACTAACTAATCCTAACCGATTCTTGTTATATCACTAACAACTATCCTAATAATTCTATTCCTTCAACTGGAATTTTAGTTTGAAGTAGGATAGATGGAAGAAAACATGATAATTACCAGATTACAAGTGGTTCTCCTGCTTTATATGGACGATCAACCACCAATTGGACCGATTCAGCAGTAGCAGTTAGCATAGCTTTGCAATTGCTCTTGTAAGAAAGTAAAGGTGGTCCCAATGGAACCAAGGCAAACCGCCTAGCTAGGCTGACTTTCTGTTCTCAAATCAGAAATAAAGTGAAATTTTGTTGAAGATACATTATAACATTGAATAAAAAAGATCCAACCCAGTTTCTAGCTGTAAAATTGGCATCAATGTCTACACGATGGAAATTGGTAGAAAATTATGACCAAACAACATCTCTAATCTTTCTTTTTACCTTCTCGATGTCTACTAATGCAACTGAAGGAAAATTGGTATGCGTGCTCCACAAGTGTGGTTTTACTGACGCCTAATCAAAGTTCGCTGTTGGTCTTAATACACAATTGGAAAAGAAAAAAAGAATGTAGTCTATATTATTAGCATTGATTTGGGTCTTTGTGTTTAAGCAAACAGATAGCACTCTATTCCAGCATCTGTAACTATATTTTACAGCCAATTTGCAAATTTAGGGCCTTTAAAAGAAATGAACTGCTACCTGCAAATGTACAACACAGGATTGAACAGCGACAAAAGCCTGCTTGAATATTTCAAATGAAAATGCCTCGGTAGGAATATCAAAAGGGTATTGCTGTGATTATTGAAAAGAAAAAACAAACTATAAGGGAATGAACATAATGGTGCATATCGATTTTAATACCCTTTTACAGACTAAAGAAGAAAAAAAAAGCACCTTGAAAAGTGAGCCAGCCATGAACCACACTGTATCAAGCTCATTGTATTCTCTTTTGATTCCTTCATCCCTTTCCAGCACTTCAGCCTAGAACAAATTTGAGTTGCATTGTTATGCATTCACAATGGTCAAACACCAGTAAAATTATAAAGACAAATCAGACGAGTTGATATTCTGAATAGACTACAGGCAGATACAATAGCAGCGTAAGGCGTCATTATAAGAAATAATAATAAAAAAACTATGAGTTACCTTAGTAGGGCTCCCGTCTAGGAATGCAAGTTCAGATTCAGACCACAGCAGTGGTGATTCAACTGCTAATTGTCCCCTTCCACGCTGCCGATCCAGCTCCTTAATAAAAGGGTACCAGAATGATTTCTTCCCTTGTTTTTTCTCGTACATCAGGTAAAGTGCCAGACATGCCAACTCTGACAGCTTATTAGTTGTTAGCAGTTCAGCTACACAAAAGTCAGATAAAAGGAAGGCAGTGTCACTTGACAACTTGACATAAATAATATCTAATTTAACAAAGTGACAAAGAAAATCAGTGAAATGAAAAATGGTGAAACCATATAGAAAACAAAAGCATTAATTCAAGGTGCAAAGAAGTTTCATATTGCTGATGGTGGCATTTGTGATATGAAACTATAATGGTTACCCCAGCTGCTTGAGTTTCATAATAAAAAGGATAAAAGCAGTAATTGGAAATTTCATGATAGCTCAGATAGAAAAATTCAGTGAAAATTCATTACCAACAGTCTCATTTCCCAGTACACTATCCAGTGTAACCACCAGTGAATTAGGGACAGAGAATGCCACATCTCCAGCCTGGAATTAAAATAAAAATTCACTCGCAATTAACATACAGTCTCAACCTCCACCTGTTTGTTCTCTTCCAAATTCTTAGCAAATAACAAAGCACAAACAGTTCACAATAAAACAGGAAAAGAGTAATTCGGACCTGAAGTTCCTCCTTGGAAACAACATAGCGAATCGACCGGTGCTTCCCATCCTTGCAATCCTTCTCCTTAAGTTCCACCTTACACGGTGGCAATCCGTTTTGATGCAACCATGAAGTTAGATCCAAATTGTCACTCAAATGCGAGCTCCCTTCTTCCCTTTGCGACCCCGCAACTAGGGTTTCAGCGCGGCAGCCTAAGAGAAAGCCACGACGACGACTGAAACTGGAATGAAAAGGACAGGTGCGTCGTGAGGTGTGGGAGAAGGGTGAAAGACGCGGCTGAGAAGGGGAAGGGACGGAGGTGGAGAGGTGGGGACTGAGAAATTGAGCCAAGTCCATTAGCGATTAATGGAGGAGGGAATCTCGGAGCTAGGGTTCAATGGGTAAGATGGAGATGGAGATGTGCCATCCACGAACAGTCGCAGAGACTGGAGACAAGATGTCATAATCCGACGATTACCGTTGATGAGGAAATCACATCTGGATGGAAGAGTGTGAGCGACAGTCGACAGATTTTTCTTTTTTTCTCTCTTTTCTGTTGGAATAATGAATAGATGACCTGGGAAACATATTGGTCAAGTTAACTATTTTGCAAGAAGAATTTATCTATGGGAATCATATATTCATATATGCTGCTTGTATAATATTTTTTTGTCCCCTGCATACGGGATGTATAATTTTTTTCTATTTATTTATAGGAAAATGTTTCATATATATATCTCCATATCTCATCGTTATGCATATTAGACAAATTGTTATAAATATTAGACGAATTGCTATGCATATTATTTTGTGCTGAAAAAAATTATGTGTGTAGACGAGTTGCTATGTATGTTATTTTGTGCTGAAAAAAATTATATATGTTATAGATATTAAGCATACCACCATTTATTTCTTTAGCTTAACATGCATAACAACTTGTCTAACCTGTATAATTATTTTTCAATACAAAATTACATGCATAGTGATGCGTTTAACATACATAACATGCGCGTATTGATGTGGATATTGATGGAGGAATATGTATACCAGCTCCCTTATTTGTATGCGGTTAGCTTGACAATTTGTACAAGCCTTTCAAATGAATTCAACGTACCGTAAGGAAAGAAGTTTATCAAGGTATTGTTGACTTGTAATGTATTTCATACTTCATACAATGTAAATATCATTTGATATTTACTAAAAGATAATAAAGTTGCCTAAAATTTGCAACGATTTAATTCAACAATTATAAATGAAATATCAATTACACTCAATTACAAAAATTTGAAAAGAAAAAATGAATTAAAAAATACATATACAAAGTTGTTTTATTTTTAAAATCATATGTATACTGGATATGGAAGCTCTATATTAAAAAATATATATAATAAACCACAAAAATTCTATAAACTAAAAAAATATTCATAAAATTGTTCGGGTGAAATTATGGTGCATACGCATACACCGTGCTTGCGCATCTGAAGCCTCTAATGTGCAAGCTCATGTTAAGGCACAAACTTCGCATTTGTGTTCAAAACTGAATCCTCTGAGTATTCTTTTTTTTTAGTTATTGCCTTAGTTCAAACTTCAAAACTATATATATATATATATATATATATATATATATATATATATATATATATATATATATATTATCATTTATTTAATGTTTGCTATATTATATCAAACTTTAGCAAATGATCAATTTGGTTGTTTAAGAATCAAAATGGTAACTTTGTCTGTCATTTCTGAAAGGATGTATATAAATTAATCTAATTATAACTACAATTGTGAATTTACATATAATAAAATAAATTTCATATCAGAAGATTGTGAAGTTAGTTACTATATATATACACACCCAAATTATAGTTATGCATTCGAGATATCATAACAAATCAATTTTACTACATTTTAAATATGATTTAAAAAAGTACGATTCTAGTCTTATGTACCTAGTCCAAGTATTATGTATCTACGACCAATATATATTTGTACCATTATTAAAAGAAATAACTTAAAACAAGATTGAATAATTAAAGTGACGCCATTCAAATAACACGTGAGAAACATTATGCAAAGTGAAATTATAATAATTATTGAGATATATTTTTATTTATGGGAGATGATACGTAGATACCTATATGATACCGATATGATACATAGATACCAATATGATACTGACTATCGATACCGATGTTATTATGTACATTATTTGAGTTATTATTCTTGTTATTTTTGTACAGAAATAGTTATGCATGTTATTTTTTGCACTGAATTAGTTATGAATGTTGTTTGAGTTATTATGCACATTATTTTGTTAACATGCATAATAATTTTTTTCAGTACAATAATAACATGAAATAACATTAGGGCTGCAAACGAATCGAACACGAACGAACTCACCTGTGTTCGAGTTTGTTCGAAACCTATTTCAAACTAGTTCGGTTCGAAATTGATACGTAGTTTCGAACTTAATCGTTTGTTCGAAGTTCGATTCGATACTAATTCAAACTGTTTGATTGTTCGTAATATAGTTCGAAATTAATTCTGACAGTATATTTTCTAATCAGCTTCACAAACTCAGATCAATTTCAAATATAGTGATGTAATGATCGCCTAAACAAAAAGATTGCTACAATTTAACAGTAACATTAACTCAATTCAATTTCAATTTTCAAGCACATAATCAAGCAAATAAAGACTTAGCAATCAAACAGTAAGCATTACAACATGTTTCATAATAAATAACAAGCAAACTAAGCAAACATCTTAAAAATAGAGAAATTAAACATCTTAAAAACTAAGCATTAAGTTCACATCCTAAACTTGAGAGCGAATAAACAACAAGTTCACATTACAAAAACATTCAGAACAAATAAACAACAAGTTCACATTAAGAACAAATAAACAACATTTTTCTTCACCTTGAGCGCAACAACAATTTTTTTCTTCAGATTGAGCCTTGCTGCCATGTATTTTTCAAACCTGAAAATTTGTTAATATTGTCAGAACAGAAGAAGTTGTAAATCAATACCATACCAAAACCTATATCAAAACATGTATCTCCATATGAAAACATGTTGAAAACCTTTCAGCCAACAACAATCAGCCATATGAAAACCTTTCAGCCAACATCAATCAGCCATATGAAATCATGTTGAAAACCTATATCTCCATATGAAAAACTTTCAGCCAACAGCGATCAGCCAGTCCAGAAACTTGCATTGATCACTGATTGATGTTGGGCTGTTGGCTAATGATGTCAGAAACATAAGAAAATTGGCTGAAAGGTGTTGGTTGATTGTTCAACAAACAGCAATCAGCCTAAACACTAAAGGGTACCATTACCAACAGCAGAAAATGTTCAACCCTATAGGCTCTGTTCTAGCAACAAACCTCAGTTCAACAGGAACAAAAATAAATCAAAACAAGAAACATGACCGAAACCAAAAACATAGAAATCAGAAACATATAAACCAGAAACATGACAGAAACCAGAAACTTAGATTTAGTAATACATCGAATCAGAGACAGAAACTTACATTTCAAACTAGTCATCAGCCTTTTCACTAGATTCGGGAACTTGAACTTCAAGGTTCTCTTCAGTTTTGGCTGCTTGCTGAAATTTATAAAATGAAATAAATAAGTATAAAAAGCTGAATAGTTTCCAAATAAACATACAACTTCAATAATTTACCTGTAAGGTGTGCAATGTGGCATTTGAGCTTGCTCTTATCCAATCCCCTCCACAAACCAACAATTCAACCATATCTTTAGTTAAGGAACTCCGATAGTCGTCCAAAACACGACCTCCGGCACTAAAAGCCGACTCCGAGGCAACGGTTGATATCGGAATGCAAAGGATGTCTCGTGCTAACCTACTCAAAACTGGAAACTTCACACAATTCACCTTCCACCAATTCAAAACATCAAAAGTCTCTCATTTCCCAATAACAAGCACCTTCTCTTCCAAATACACATCCAAGTCAGATTTTGAAAACTCTTCGGTTTGATTTTCAATAACAAAACTAAAGTAATCATCATCGGGTCGGGTGTTATCAAGAGTTGTACTATCTCCAAATGAATTTGACGAACCCGGCTGATTATTACAAGCCACATAATCATTCTTATACTTCTCAAAAACCATTTCAACCTTACTTCTAACTTCTTCAATTTGATTATCAACCTCGTGAGTTGGATACAATTTATTGAAACAAAACCGAATCAAACTAAATTTAAACCTTGGATCCAACATTGAAGCAACAACCATTAGAAAACTAACATCCCCCCAATACTTCTCAAATTTTTGAAACATTACTTGAGTCATTTCTTTCAAGAAATCATCAGATGATGCATAAGCCTCACATATTGTCTTCTTTACCTTAAACACTTCATTGAAGTACAAATTACAAGTAGGGTAAAGAGTTCCAGAAAAGAGATTGCTAGTATTGGTGAAAACATCAAGCAACTTCATTAACTTTTCAGCCCTAACCCATTCAATTTCTAAGGGTAACCACTCAAAGTTAGAATCTCTCATGGCATACCTTTGAAAAGTGCTCTTGTAATAAAGGACTGATTGGAGCATGCGATGCGTTGAGTTCCATCTAGTTCTCACATCAGAACACAACGAACGCTTGGTGGATATGCCCAAACTGATTGCAATTTCCCCAAATTTAAAAAGTCTAGCCGGGGATTTTCTTAGATATTTGACACCCTCTCTAATTTTGATAATGCAACTCTCAATTTTACTAAGTCCGTCTTGCACTACCAAGTTCAATATGTGAGCACAACATCTCACATGAAAAAACAGCCCTTTAAAATGCAACATCCCTCTTTCCTCGAAATTGGATTTTAAAATACTAGCAACCCTATCATTATTTGATGCATTATCCAAAGTAATGGTTCCAACCTTTTTTAAGATATTCCATTTCATGAGGGATTCAGTTATTGCATCAGCAATCACCTCGCCCGTGTGAGGAGGTGCAAGCTCGGTAAAACTAATAATTCTCTTTTGCAAGTTCCAATCTGAATCTATGTAGTGGGCAGTTAAACACATGTAACCAATGGTCTGATTTGAAGTCCAACAATCCGTTGTAAAAGAGATCATTTTGGCATTTCTGAAAAAAAATTTGATCTTCTCTTTTTCAGATTCAAAAATCTTAATACAATCATTTTTTATGGTGGTTCTACTCACTCTCTGATACAAAGGATTGTTGTACTTCATTAATATGTTAAACCATTGGTATTCGACAAACATGAAAGGCAATTCGTGGGCTATGATCATTTTGGCAATTATCTCCCTACACTCTCTCTCACTATCTCTCACTATCTCACAATCCAATTGATTGTTGCCTTAAAAGTTAAGTGTCCCTTTACTCTTTCCTTTGGCCTTTTTTATGTCCATACAAGATTCAATATGTCTCAAAAGGGGAGTAGTACTACCTATTATGGTCAAGGCATACAATTTTTTGCAGTAATTGCATTTTGCCTTGCGCACGATAACATTCTTCTTATCTTTGATTTCCACTTCCGTGAAATAATTCCATGCATCAGAATTCTTCTTACGCCCGCCTTTAGATTTTTTTTTCCCACTTTCTTCACCTGTTACAGCCAAGTAAAAACAGATTAGTTGACTAAGAACCTAAAACATATTAGTGCTAAAAACCTAAAACATATTACCTTCTTCAGCTGGTACATCCACCACATAGTTCACATCTTTGTCTTCATCATTATTAGCTTCATTTTCACTTTCAATATCGATATCTATTGCTTCATTTTCTGGCCCATCGATACTGATAGGATAAGACGGAGTTTCTGACATCCTGCACTAATTTAAATGAACAAATGAGTATCATCATCACTGATATTAAACTATATTGAACTATAAAAACAGAAAGCCTTTTGTTGTTATCCACTTGGCAGACTTTCAGATTGAACAACAAAAAACTAGAAAGTTTTTTGTTGTGAGCTTCGAAATAAGCTGTTATGATAAGACAGAGATTCTGACATCCTCACTAATTTAAATGAACAAATGAGATACAGATCCTATCATCATCACTGATATTAAACTATATTGAACTATAAAAACAGAAAGCCTTCTGTTGTTAATTTGTTTTCCACTTGGCAGACTTTCAGATTGAACTATAAAAACCAGAAAGTTTTTTGTTGTGAGCTTCGAAATAAGTTGCTATGATATCAGATTATCAAACAAAAAAATGACCAGTCACTCAGTCAGGCAGAGCCATTGACCCTCAGGACTGGGCCGATTGGCAAATAACAGAACAACGAGAGAAACAGGAAAAAACGAGAGAAAAAAATCACATTGTGTCAGTACTCACTACTCAGTAGCAGTGGTTTTTCACACACAAAAATAGAAAAACGAGAAACAGGGAAAAAAGACAGAAAACAAGGGTTTACCAGAGAGAAGTGGTGACGGTGGATTTGACTGCCCGATTGTGTCTGGTCTGTGACTGATCGTTGCCTCTGTCGACTGGGTTAGGGTTAGGTATCGTTGCCTCGTCTCGTCGCCTGGTCGCCTGGTCGTCTCGTCGCCTCGTCGCCTCGTTGTCGCGTGGCCGCGTGGGGTACAAAGGGTGTGAGTGTCGACTGTCGAGTGTCGAGAGTGGGGTACAGAGGGTACTAGCTTAGATGGTGGAGTGTGGAGAAAACGAGATCTGTGGAGTGCGGAGAAAACGAGAGGTGGGGCAGATCTGTGGAGAGAGGTGGTGTGTGAGTGTCGGCTGGTTAGGGTTAGAGAAAATGAGTCGGTCCAGAGAATGAGAGAAGGAAATGACTGCAGTGCTAAATATATTTCTCATGGACGGTCCAGATTTTGTTAAGATTCGAACTTTTATAGTTCGCGAACCTATTTCGAACGAACTGGGGTCAGTTTGAGTTCGATTCGAAACTGTTTCGAACTAGTTTGATTCGATTCGAAATTAATTTTGAACTGGTTTCGAACGAACTTTTTTCGAACTTTTTTCGAATCGAACTCGAACGAATTACGAACTACGAATATTTTTTGCAGCCCTAAATAACATATATAATAATCCAAATAATATGCATAGTAACTCAACTAAATGTGCATAATAACATCGGTATCGATAGTCGGTATCAAATGTGGTATCTACGAAACATTATCATTTATTTATATCTTATAAAATTTCAAAAATAGAATAATATCATTATTGTATAATTATTAAAAGCATTGCTAAAATTTCCATCAAAGACTACAGTTGATTTTAATGAGACCACAATTAGCTTTAATGATTCACTTACAAAATCAATTACTCTTTTGTATCAAATATAACTTAGGTATGAAAATTACTTTATTGACCATGTGAATTTAACGGTTGTGATCACAGATGTACATATAATGAGATGTACAATAATTTCGAATGTACACCAGCATTACCAATACTTATTTATTATAACATTAAGGATATTTTTTTATTCTTCCATCAACTCAATATCCAGACAAATAAATAAAAGGTATATATTTGAAACAAGCAGACAACAAAATTAATCAAATATCCAACGAACGAATTACAGATAAATTACGGTAGCGAAAACACAATGTACCTGTTTGGCAGAGGTTCCTTTAACCTCCTTTGTATTTTGATTCATGTTAATCCACCAAGAAATGTCTCCTTTGCTAGAATTAACAACCTTAGCTTCAAATCTTAATCCTACCTCCCTTTTTGATCATATGGAAGTTTTCTATTTAATTTTCCTCGATGATATAGCTTATTGTTGATTTGAATGATATAGCTTAATTTTCAAATTGTTTCTTTTTTACTGGTATGGAACAGTACTTAATTTATGTTGATATGGTTTACTATTATTTGATCGGTTGATTGTGATGTTGATAATTGTAATTGTTTTGGTATCGGACAGAGGCACAGAGCTTAATTGATGCATTTGTGATGTTTTTAAGGTTTGAAATAGCGGCTATATAGCCGTTATAGCAGAATTTGTGCATCTAATTTGAGCATGGATGCATACAATATTCAGTTGGTGGAGTTTTTTTTATGGAAACCTATTGTTTTATATTAGCATCTTCAGTTTATCTGAATGATTTTGGTTTCAAAAATTCACAAGTTTTGTTTAGGATTGAATTGTGGAATTTTTTGGGCCAATCACAGGTCAAAATTTCGTACCTGTCACTGCTCTCTCGCTAATTTTTCGAAAGGACTAGAGCAGCTGCCAGTAATGATTGTCACTCTCACTTTCTCACAAATTCATATCCGCTGTCATTATTGTAATGACAGCATTTTGTCATTGTCTCACTGACAAATAGACTCCACAATTAATGGGATCTCCTGAATCAAATCACAGCCGTCCAAATTAAAGACAGCGAATCAGATTCAATAACAATGAAGTATGACAGGAAAATAATAGCAGGGAATACGGATCCACTCTCTCACACACACTCTTATTGACACTCTCAACTTAACCATGTCTTGTTAATTATTGAAATTTATTTTATTTTAGTTTTAATTGATTATGATGTTATCTAAATTGATTAACTTATTAAACATTATGTATTATTTCTTTTTACAATAATATATCAGTAGTTTTCTTCATATGTTTGACATTTTACTTTAAATTGATGTATTATAGAAAATTACAATATCCGTGATTTATCAACCGCTATATCACTATTAGACCGCTAAATATTAAAAGACTTTCGCACTTCATCATAAGCTTTTCAGGAATTCGTATCTCCCGAAATAATGCGGGGTCACGAAATGGTCGGCGGGTAGCACTGTTACGTTGTAAATTCGTTGGTACTGTAGCAAAAACACTATGCGAACAGCACTCGACGCTGTAGCAGCGGTAAGAATGCAGGGAGATTCGTGCTGATCATTTCAGGGGATGTGATTTCGCTTTTCAGAACCTTGGTTTTTTCTTTAAATGACATTTGTGTTGTGTTGGATTATATGACTTGCTGTCAGAGAGATAACATGGCTTATTAATAAGGTAAATGTTAGCTGTATCGGACCTGAAATTATTGCTACTGTCAGTTTTTGTTTGCTGGTATCGGATCTTGCCAAAATAAACGATGTCTGCTTCCTCAGAGTGGGGTCCGTGACGTAGTAAATGTAACAAGTGAGAATCATTTTTCATTTAGACAGCTGCAAGACGAAGAAATGGAATTGATATATTTGTTTTTCTTAATCTGTCTTCACATAAGTGAAAGAAAAATATTTAGACAATGTCATAATCTATACCATCATTGATATTGATATTAATGAACAAATTCAGTTGTATTTAATTTTACATTGTTGTAGTTATTATGTACATTATTTTTGTTATTATGCATCTAATTGACTGAACTATCGACTGAAAATACACATCCCAACACGATTATCCTTCTCCATTTCTCTTAAACTATTCTCTCTAGTTTTTCCTATCGTTTCAACTCAATCCGAATTATAATACAGTTAACACATGTATAATGATACGAATAACATGCATAATAACACAATTAACATAAATCATAACACATTTAATAATACAATCTGAAATAATTACAATGATTAACATGCATAATAGCTAATTTTGAATAATAATACTGTTAACATGCATAACTAACGAAGAAGAGGTCATAAAACAAATTAATTAACTTATTATGTACATTATTTGAACTATTTTGCATGTTATTAAACTATTATGCACGTTATGAAAATAAATGTGAATAGATATAAATAGAAGGTGGTATAGATATGACGATACAACAAAGTGCATAATAACTACAATAAGTGCAAATTGAATGCAACTCGACGAATTCAATGGTATTGATAATGATATCGATGATGATATCGCTATATCAGCTCCCTAAGTGAAATGTTCTCCATAGCATTCCACTATTATTTCACAATTTTCGAAAAATCTTTTTTGTTATCTTAATTGAATGAGTTAATTATTTGTCAACTGAAAATAAATAATTGTAAGGTACGATAAAATTGATCGTTTCTTATATACAAATATCTGTGTTACAAAATGAATAATTTGACTTTTTTGACATTTATGTATTTTTAGTTAAAAATAACCCATTTCAAGTAACAAATATTTTTTTCTCGAAATTAAATAGCAATTTCATAATACAAAGTGAAAGAACTCATATTCCATCTACGCTCATCAGGTCAAATAACCATCAGAAAATATAATTGAACAGTTAAAGAGAAGAGAGAATGAATAAATAGGGTTAATTTCAAATAATATTCGGTAGTATATATATGATCATATTTGAACCAATGGTGCAAAAACAAACTGTTTTTAACTTTTCATAATTATTTGATGCTCAATTTCAGTAGACACTTCAACCAACGAAGCCCACTGCAATCATATAATATTGTCGTATATAGAGGCGGTTGTGAAAGGTTAGTGGGGTACTGAGGTATGTAAATTAAAGAAAGGATTGACTATTGAGAGATTACAACTTGATGTATTGAGATTTTTTTTTTTCTTCTTTATTCATTAAAATTTATATGTGGCATAAAGGGAAGCAAATTATTGAACTTGTAAACTTCAATCAGCGTTTGTTTTATGTTTTGAAATTTGAATGCTTAATTTTGGACAAGGGTAATTCTCCCTCAACATCTCGTCAATCAATTATCAAAGCTTTGTAGAAAAAATAAGTATATTTTGTGGGTTACCAAGGAGTATATTTTTTTTTTCAAGACAATTTTTTTTTTCAAGCTGACTATTCTAGACTTCTCGTGAGTTTTCAAGAGGAAAAACAAATCCATCCTACTACAAAAAAGAAAGATAAGGGTTGAAAAGCAATATCGATTAAGAAATAATTAAGGGAGATAAAATACTTCAAAACATTAGTAATTAAGAATTAGTTAAGGTAGATAAAAAAATAAGCTTTATACACATATTATTAAAGCAATATCAATTAAGAAATATTAGAAACAAGCCTTAAATTTCTTAGAAATTATTTCCATATAGGCTATCTTAGGACAAAAGCAACTAAATTTTTTATCAAATATTGAACTGCACCGTTGCAAATTTTACAAAAAAAATATGTTAGGGAGTATAAAAATAAGTCGGTTGAATGTGACTTGGAAAAAAGAAATCCGTCCCGGAAAAAGAAAATATGAAGGGGTGATGCTAACGGCTTTCTTAATCGCCTCCCTCTCGCACTTTCGTTAGAAGACTAAAATAATTAATGCTCTGCTCTGTTTGTTCTGTCCGTTTTACTGCATGTATTTATATTTATGTCCAAAGTCTTTATATTTAAATTTGAAACAAAATTGTGTTGTTCGCCCTGTCGCTGTCAAGCCTTTATATTATTACAAGTTTTTATTTTTTGCTGCAAGTCTTTATTTTAGAAATTTTGCAGCAAGTCTTTATATTAGAAATTTTGCCGCAGATTTTCAGCAAATTTAAATATAAAAATTTGCATGCAACAATATATCCATTTTGTTGTTTAATATAAAGACTTGCAATTTTTGCACCAATTATGTTGCAAGTCTTTATTTTAAAAATTTTGCATCAGTTTTGTTGCAAATTTAAATTTAAATACTTTTGACCTAAACATAAAAGACATGCAGCATAGCGGACATAGCAGACAGAACGAACAGAGCAGCACATTAATTATTTTTGTCTTTGACAAAACGAATAGAGCAGCACATTAATTATTTTTGTTTTTGGTGAAAATATGTAAGGTGGGCTTGTACGGAGGACATTATATTTAGGAAAAAAAATACACCCAAAACATGTCCTTTTTTGTTACTTAATAATTACAACTTCGTTGTCGGATCCAAAATGCAAACGGTCTCAATTATTAATTCTTGAGTTCGATATTTTAATTTAAGGTGCTAAGTTCTTCTTATTGAAATTTCGTCGGACAATTTTTTGTGATCATTTTAAAGATTTCTAACTATTTGAATATTTACCATGGTGTTTCTATAAAATATTTACAAATAGTTACCAAGGTCTTAAATCATGAAAATTGATTTTATGAAAGATTTCAATATGAAGAATTTATTGAATAATTAAATCGAAGTTTCGAATTCAAGAAATTAAAATTTAGACTGTTTATATTTGAGCTTGTAGTACAAATATTTTCACAATAGTTTATCTCAATTATTACAACCAAAATTTGAAGTTTTTTTTTTTTGCAAATTTTTGTATAAACAATTATGATCTGAAAGCAATTATATATTTTAAACAACAATAAAGACAGAATTTTTCTTTTCGTTTATTTTTCCCTCGTTGTGTGTGTGTGGAGTGTGTTGGTGGTGTTGGGGAAACGATATACTCTGCACTCATTTTTATCGGTCTCTTCTGCACTCGTTTAATCTGGACTTTTTGAATACGAATCTGATTTTATAATAAAAAAACCTCCTGAATCATATACTTGACTGTTAACAGTTCAGATCTAATCGGACTGTCCAAATTAAACGAATGCAGAAAACACCGATAAAAAATTGTGCTAAGAATACGATTTCGTGGTGTGGGTGAGTGGGTTGGGGCTAGAGGTGGGAGAACCCGTCTTGACCCGATTTGACCCAAGCCTGACCTGACTCAATTTTGTAGAAAGTTAAGCTAACCCGAACCCGACACGACCCATAACCCGATCTTACGCTACAACAGTTGACCCGTAACCTGACCCGACTCGACTTGAGATGACTCATAACCCGGTCTGAATCGACACATAGAGACTCGAGACTCGACCCGACCTGACACGGCCCACAACCTGATATGAAGCGATACCTATGGACCTGAGACCCGGCCCGATCAAAACGACACATATGGACTCAAGACCTGACACGACCTGCAACCTGATTTGAAGCAACACATATGGACTCAAGACCCGACCCAACCCAACATGCTTCGACCCGCAACCCGATCAGAAGCGACGCCCGTGGACTCGAAACCTGACCTGACCCGACCTGCTTCGATATGCTTCGATCCGTGACCCGATCCGAAGTGACACTTGTCGATACGAAACCTGATCCGACCCGACCTGAGATGACCAGTAACCCAATCCGAAGCGACACTTGTGGACCCGAAACCCGACCCGATCTGAGATGATCCGTAACCTGATCCAAAACAACACATGTGGACTCGAAATCCGATCTGACTCGAGAAAGCCAGCAACTCTAAATCATCCCTCTGTTTTTAAACCCTAAATCAGTAGCGTAATGTTGCGTCATGAGTATATAGAATATTGATATGATAGTTTATTGATTGTTTTATCACGATAAACCCTAAATCATCCCTTCGTTTTTAAATCACGTGGATCGCTATTTTAAATCTTGAAAGTTGATTATAATTAAGACTTGCCAATTTTCTTCAAATTTTATTTTATAGTATTTTTTTTTTTTTGGTGCGTAAAGAAGTTGAGCAAAGATTTTTTTTGCGTGTGAATTATATTCGTAACGTACTTTCAACACTTGAAGCTGAAAACCCGCGATATATATAAAGTTTGACCAATTTATTTTGAAAGTTCCTTGGAAACTGAAACTCCTAAAGTGCATAATAAATTTAGGATAATGTTTTCTAGACACCACATTTGATATCAATTATCGATATCGATTTTATTATGCATTTTTAGTTGAGTTATCGTTCACATTATTTGAGTTATCATGCATGTTATATCTTAACTATTTCAGTACTAAAAATAATATGTATAACTATTTCATTACAAAAAATAACATGCATAATAACTCAAATAATGTGTATAATAACTCAATTAAAGGTGTATGATAATTCAAATAATATGCACGATAACTCAACTAAAGATGCATAATAAAATCGATAATATGTATAACTATTTCATTACAAAAAAATAACATGCATAATAATTCAAATAATATGTACGATAATTCAACTAAAAATGCATAAAATTTTTTGATATCAATAATTGATATCAAATATGATATCTACTATCAACTCCCATAAATTTATCCACCTACAATATCATTTGGTCGAATAGAAAATTTCCCCACGTTTTAAAGTGAACCTTTGTTTAGGTGCTGGCGTGCTGCTGATTTTAATTTCTCAACTTATTATTTTCATCTAATTATCAATTCTATTGATCGGACCGACAGTTATCTATCCAAACTTGCGGATAGGCCTTTTAATGATCGATCGTCTAATTATTTTTCGTTTCGTTTCGTGACAAATGAAAAGATTACAATCAAATAAATTTATTTTGTTTAAATAACGAAACAGTTAACGAGAGTATATTATTTCGTGATCATTTGTTTTCGTAGTTTCGTTTGTGACTGTGTATTGTTAGAATTGTTTTCATTTCAGAGAAAAACGCTATGCTGAGAGAATGTGATGAAAGAAGAGATGAATGATTGCTTGAATGAGAAGATGAATGATATGATTCTTGCGTATGATTAGAATCATTCACCATCGGTTTCTAGTTTGCTTTAGTGTGATGAGAAAGGAAATAGATAAAGAGCGAAGAGAATGAATTTGATTGTTTTGTTTCGTTCCGATCGTTTTAATCGTTTTTTTAACAAAACAATTAACGAAACAAAATTTCTTAATCATTCATTAGTCATTACACAAAACAATTAACCAAACTAGTATCTTTTATAATCGTAATGCACGTTAGACATATCTACTTCCGGGTGCCACTCCGATCTGGCGATCCCCTTAATTACTACTGTAATAAAAATACTCGACAAGGTGACAAACACTGTTATTAGTTGATAACCAATAATCAAATGGTACACTCGCGGAGGGTAGCCAACCCTAATCCGGTAACCAACTAACTAGGCTCAAGTTTACAACAGATCAATCATATATCCTGATCTCCATTTCTATTTTCTTCATTCTGTCCAGCAATTCTTTCCAATGGCAGCAAGCACAATGGACTCTCCTTCTCCCTCTTTCCTCCCCGCCATCGACCCGAGAAGCGGCTTCTGTGCCGAGACCAAAACCTTCTACAGCCTTCGTGCATCCGCTCCCCCTCCTTCTTCTTCTATGCCGCTCTCGTACCCGTCCTTCGCTTTCTCCCTCCTCCCTTCCCCTCTCCCCTCTCATCCCGCTTTCATCGATGCCTCCACTGGAGACACCATATCCTATCCTCATTTCCTCGAACAAGTTAGTTCACTCAGTGCCAACCTTCTTTCGCATTACGCCATCTCTAAAGGAGATGTTGTTCTTGTTGTGTCACCACCTCGGATGGATTTGTTAATTCTTTACATGTCTCTTCTTTCGATCGGGGCAGTTCTTTCTCCTGTTAATCCTGCCTTGACACCTTCCGAAATCTCACGGCTTATTCACCTCTCCAAACCATCCTTCGCATTCGCCACAACATCTTTATCTCAAAAGCTCCCTTCTAGCCTCAATGCCATCCTCCTCGACACACCTCACTTCAAAAGTCTGCTTGAAACAACAACTCCAACAAATTTCAAAAACATGAAACAGATTGAAGTGTTGCAATCAGACATGGCAGTGATCCAGTACTCATCAGGCACCACTGGTAGGATCAAGGCAGCCGCACTGTCACATCACTACTTCATTGCCATGGCCGCTAATTATTATCATGTGCAAAAAGGAACAGGTCATCGACAGGTAAAACAATAGAAGTTCGGAAGTATCCTCTGTACACATTGCCTTGGCGGTGACAGCTTGGCTTGATGGCGACGGGCGGTGGCGGAACCACGTATACAAATTGGAATCTTAGGGTCCCACCGAAATTATGAAATAAAAATATATTGTAATACTTACATAATTAGTAGTGGTTCATTGAACCAATATGTAAATATTTTAACGGAGGACTTCATCGAAAAATTAGAGGGACTCTGGAGAAGTAAATTAAATTTTGAATATTGACTCGTTAGAACTATTATTGTAAAAACTTGTTAAGTTTAATTTGAGTTATTTTGATTTTTTTGTTCAATGTATTTATTTGTGAATTGTTGTTAGTATGCAATCCTGCTAATTCACTCACACTGTCACAGGTGATATTTACAACTGCACCACTGTTCCATTCAATGGGATTTGCCCTCTCTCTCACAGGGCTAGTGCTAGGAGATACAACCGTAGTATTGACCGGGGAAAGGGTCAGTGTGGCTGACATGATACGAGCCGCAAAGCGGTACAAAGTGACGCTGATGACAGCGGCGCCACCGGTTGTGGCGGCGATGGCAAAGTCAGATGATCTGACACAAAAGGATCTTCCAGCACTGGAGACCGTGATCTGTGGCGGTGCACCGTTACATGTCGAATCTGCACGGCGGTTCCTGGAGAAGTTTCCTCATGTGCTGCTTTCACTGGTACGTTACATTTTACTTCCCATTTTACAGATTCATTGATGATGATTAGCAGAGTAGGTACATAAAACTTCGTTTCTACTTATCTTTTTTCCTCACGCCTTATTGAATATTTAGATTTGATTAATTGATTTGGTATTTATGGAGTAATAATGCATTAAAATGCGGACCCGTAATAAATTCGCGTAAAGTAAGAAAAAAAATATATAGAGCTCAGAAGATTGTAGTAATCTAATATAATGCAAACAGTGTTTTCATTATTTACACGTAATAAGTCACTGTTTTTTATTTTCCCTCTTTTTTTTATTTCGTTAGCACGAAAAGTTGGCTGTAATATTATTTTATTGATGCTTTAATTTAAATTCAGTATGAATTTTACTGTCGTAATACAAAAGTATAAAATTTAACTTCTCTTTGTGCGAGTCTATTTAACTAGTTATTAGTCATTTCTTGTTTTCCTTTTGTCGCGTAAGTTTAGGAATAATAAAGCGATGGAGTTTCCTCTCGAAATTAAATTTTCTTAAAATTAAAAAATATACAATTATTTATACTACAAATTTCCTATTAGCATCTTCGAACTATATTATTGTACTACACATTTATCATTTCAACATTGTCTAATATGATGTACGTACTATGATTTAATTGATTGATAATATTTTTATGGAGTATGCAATGACACTCAAATTACACTAAATTGAAAACACAACTAATCTATAAGCTTGAGAATATGTTCATAAATATTTTTAATTATATTTTTCTAATAATTTTTAATAAATTTATTTAAAATCTAGTTGTCAAGATAAAAAATTTCAAGTGATCCCTCCTATAAGTTGATTAACTTAAGACACATGATAAATTTATAATCCTACCATAATATATGGCAAATCTCTAGTTTGACTTGGCAAGGAAGGCGACAAGGAGAGATTATGGGAATTGATAGGGTGTCAACGCAACAATATGTTATGTTGTTATGTTTCGTTTCATTCGAACGAAACGTAAAACACAACGGTTTTTTGTTACGTTTTATAAACGAAACGTGCAATGCAAACAAAATTCTTTCGTTCCAGCATAATTTTCGTCAAATTTCACGTTTCGTGCTAAACGAAATGTGCAACGCGATTTTTTTTGTTATGTGAAACTACAAACGATCAACGTGGCGGCACAATTTTGTGTACGTTTCACATATTTGACACTCCTAGAAATTGAAATATAATAATGTGTTTTTTCCGATTGAAAGGTAGGACGGCTTTTTTAAAATAAGAAAGGAAGGACGACTTCTTTCATTAATCCCCTCTTTAATTGTGCCAATAAGAATTTGAACTCTTGATATCTTTGAAGAGAGATTAGTGTTTTACTACTAAGCCATTAGTTCCTTGACATTTATAAAATGATATCAATATCGTTGTTATTAATTTTAACGTCCGATTTAATATGACTTTTACATCACTTGAATTATTAAATATCTGAATATAAGCATTGAATCAAATAATTCATAACGGATGGTGTCAAAACTCTACAATTTTCTAATGTGAAGGATAAGTGTTTGGTTAAATCAATTTTGTCTCGACCAAATAAAAAAAAAGGTGATTTACTATGAGTTGGTGTTTAGTTAAACAATTAATTTATGTATGTAATTGTGTTGACTCCAATTAAATTTAGAGAGCTGCTAATTATTCTTATAAAAAGATTATATTTGCGTCTTCACAAGATTGGCACATTTTTCTGTTAAATCAAGAATTAACACTAACATTTCAAAAAACAAATCGTAACGTTTTACATTGTTGACATGTTTTCTTCTTTGCAAAATTGATACTTTCATTTTTTTTATACGTGGTGTATTACGATTTTCCCAAACAAAAATAATCTAAAGGTCAAAAGACTTCTACAAAAAGAGATCTTAAACAGATAACAGATTCCAACCAAACAATATGTTGGTATTTCTGTTTTGCATCTAGGGTTCTACATACGGGCTGGGTCGGGTATTCGTAGATCCAATCCGGGCGGATCCACGGATCCACGGGTATCACGGGTCCACGAGTATCACGGGTCGGGTAAGCACGGATCCGCAGTGGAAAGGGTCAACCCGATCCGTGATAAACCCGGGCGGGTCGGGTGGACACGGGTCTCCGTCGGATTTTCTTTTTTTTAAAATTAATTTTTCTGCCGATTTTTTTTTTCGATTTTTTTTTTTGAATTTTTTTTACTTTGAAATGACATAAAGTGACATGAATCTGTCACGAATCTGTTACGGGTTCGGACGACTTTTGAGATTTTTGGGCTACCCGACCCGCCCTAGATCAACGGGTTGGGTCGGATCGGATCTTAGCCACGAATCGAGTCGGGCATGATCCGGATACGGGTCAGACCACGAGCGGATCGACCCGCCCGGGTTTTAGGACAACTCTATTTGCATCTACTTATAAAAAGAGATCTTAAACAGATAACAGATTCCAACCAAACAATATGTTGGCATTTCTGTTTTGGTGATGCAAGCATTGTTGTAAGTCTCTCATAATCATTATCAAAATTCTCTTTGAATTTGGAGGAAATATCAAACTTTTTTAATTCTCTCTCTCTATCTGAATTTGAAGAAAAAATGAAGCAAATTGAAAGAAAAATAGAATTAGTATGCATTTTTTGCTTTCAAAATCATTTTCAGAATTTCTTTGCCTATTCTTTTCTTAGACATAATTTAAATATATAACACAACAAAAACATTTATTCAAAGAATTTAATTACAAAAAATATGTAAGTCTTACAGCATATTTGAAAAATATTACAGTAATAAAAGAACATATTTACAAATAGTAAGTTTTTTCTTCTAAACTATATTTTATAAAAGGATATATCTACAAAAAGTTACTGTCAAACTGTCACATCGTAGCTGTCACGCATGCAGCTACATATTCATTTTTTTAGAACTTTTAACACTAGTCTTTTACTAAGGTCTGGTGTTAAAAGTTTTCTTTAACACCATCCTTTTACTAAGGTTCGGTGTTAAAAGGTATCTTTAACACCGCCTTTTACTAAGGTGCGGTTTAAAATATATCTTTAACACCGACATTTTACTAAGATTCAGTTTTAAAAGTTGTCTTTAACAACGACATTTTATTAATGTTCGGTATTAAATTCTGACATTTAAAAGCGAGTGGCAGAAATTTTTAACAGTTTCTTCTATAATACTGACACCGTGTTCGACTTTAAAGATCATATTTGATCGATTTTAAAGATCAAAACTGTAGTAGTGTTAATTTATATGAAATGCATAATAAAATATATATTTGATCTCATATATAAAATCACATGTAAATTTATATATGCGGCCACACGATGTATATGAACACTGAATGTGAGTGAGAATTGAGACTGAGAATTAATGAGAATGATATGATACATTTATACTTTCATAACCTTCGCAGCTACTGCCAGGTCTAAAAAAATAAAAAGAAATGATACTTTCATGCATTAATTACAGTGAATTTCTTGGAACCGGATCTGCTGCTTGTAAAATTTCTGCTTGTTTCGATTTGGACCGTTCAGAACTCATCTAACAATCAAAACATCTGCCTTCTGAATCAAATTACAGCCGTCCGTGACGATCGATCGATTTGTGGCGGTTGAATAGGAACAAGCAGAAAACAAGCAAGAATTTTACGAGTAGCAGATTCGGATCTGATTTTCTTGGAACCGCATCTCTTGCTCGTAAATCCCTGCTTGTTTCGATCTGAACCGTTCAAAACTCATCTAACGACCAAAACATCTGCCCTCTGAATCAAATCACAGCCGTCTGTGACGATCGAGCGGTCGGATCAAAGATAAGCAGGAAAGCAAGTAGTAATTTACGAGCAGCAGATTCGGACCCGATTTTCTTATAGGTTTTATGAGTTGTCAACTTGTCATAACTGTTGCTATAGTTATTATGCCTCACAAGTCACGATAGTCGTTGTTTGAATGTTTCCTAAATTACGAAAGTTGCGATATTCTTATTATAGTAATTATATCTTAGTACACAACTAGTCTAACAGCTACTTGTAGGTAAGCTGTCAATTGTGTCAAATCACAAATATAATTCTCAGTTTCGGCGACAAATTAGTTGAAGATTCCACCATACCTCCAACAATTAGTAAGATAAACAAAAGTAGCTGATACATAGATATCAATATTGATATCGATTATCGATATCGATGTTATTATGTACATTTAGTTGAGTTATTATGAACATTATTTTGAGTTATTATGCATGTTATTTATATTACTGAAATAGATATAAATGCTATTTTGTATTGAAATAGTTATTCATGCTATTTGAGTTATTATGCACATTATTTTGTTAACATGCATAATATTTTTTTTCAGTACAAAAATAACATGCATAATAACTCAAATAAGATACATAGTAACTCAACTAAATATACATAATAACATCAGTATCAATAGTCGGTGTCAATATTAGTATCTACGAAACATTATACTAAACAAAAATATATCCAGTACGTACTCGGCATCATACACCAACTTTAATAGCATACTGTTAAATAAAAATGGCCACTTAGCCTAATAATTAAGGACAACATTTTTGTATAAAAGATGCATGTTTAAAATTCGGTTAAAATAAATATCATGAAAATATTTTTAGTTAGGAATACTAAAAAATAATGACTCATGTCTATTTCTTAAAAACAACAAAATGAAACTAAATTCAAGCAAAAGAAATATTATAACATGCTAAGTCCGATTTCAGGACATCGATACAAATCAAGCATAAATTGAAAATCAAATATTAAAAGAAAGTAGTAAGGACCAATCAAAGAGAAATCAGGACAAAATTAACTACATATCTAACACAGAAAATGGATTACATTTAATTCAATTTTTATGTTATATTCAGTTTTCTTCTTTTTAGAGGTGTTATATAATTAAAAATTGTAGGTGTTATTTTGAATATTAAATTAGACGTGTACTAAATTTAAGTTCATTTGAAAAACTTCTAGTGTTTCATCAAACATTTTGAAACTTTTAATAATGAAGTTTAATGACGCATGATGAATAATCTGCTCTTTGTGTGGAAGGTCGCAGGTTCGAAACTCGAATTGTAGAACTTTAGATCATATAATTTAATATTTGTCGACAAATTTAAATTTGAGCGATATAAATCCTCATCTCTATATTAAAAAATTATGAATGACCAATACATTTCAAAGAGCATCTAATTCAATACACATTTTCGTAGTTAGAAAATAACTTTTTTGGCATTGAATACTATTTCTAAAAAAATGTGCCTTAAGTTAAATGTATGTTAGAATAGCTTTTAATTAATGAAATAAAGGAAAATGTTGTAGATCCCCACATTGATTCCATCATCGATACATACTAAACGCTTCCAGTTGAGTTTCGACGAAAATTATTTTACTTATGATGTATGTTGTTTTCGTTATTATGCATGTTATTTTTGTTATTGTGCATCTAATAACATGCATAATAGTTCAAATACTTATGATTTATATTACGCATGTTATATTTATAATGTTTTTTTGTTCTACTTATGATTTATATTATGCATGTTAATTTATTAGATAAATGTGTTATTATGCATGTTATTCATATTATTTTACATGTTAATTAGATGCAAACTAACAAAAAGAATATGCATAATAATCAAAATAACATGCATCATTACTAGTACAATTTTCAAAATATATGCAACTGAATTCGTCCAGTACGCATCGGTGAGTGTAGCGATCCGCATCGATGAGTGTAACGGCTTTGATTTTCAGTCGATCATCCAGTCAGTTATATGCATAATAACAAAAACAATATGCATCATAACAAAAACAACATGCAAACTAAACTCGACTGAACCCGTTCTGTTGAAATCGATAAATATATCGATATATCAACTCCCTTAAATAAATGATTCATTAACTAACAGTAGCGTTCATAGTAAGTTTCCGAGAGAATTTATGCAGGAGAAATGCAATGTAATTTGATGAACGAATCAGACCAATCTAAATCAAGAGGAACGTCCCTCTAAATTCAACTTAGTTTGCAATATTTTTAATACGGGTCCGTAGTGTGGAATTGGAATTTGAAACATCATTTTATTATATTATTTATAAATTATAATAATAAAGGAAGTGGTTATAATTTGATCTGTTGATTGAGTGGAATCGAAGCTTGTTGTATTTGTAGTTTTGTTTAAGAAAGATTCAGGAGGAAGTGGTAAGTTATAATGCATTATATATGCATTGATGTGATTCACATGTTAACACAGATGACGTCGAATTGCGTCTCTTAGTAATCAGGAGCGGAGTCAATATTTTAGATGAAAGATTGCCAAACTTTAAATTACTATTTATTTTCACTAAAATTTTATTAGAGATTGTCAATCCGTAAATGACATTCTAATATACTCTTATAATTATATTATACTAACTCGTTTCTGAAAAACATTGAAGGATGTCAGGCACCCCCAGCACCCCTAGCTCTGTCTTTGTTAGTAACGCATGTTCGTATTCTATAACTGTATTTAAAAATATAAATATTAAAGATAAAGGGAAATTTTAGGTACATGTAGATACATGTTCTTTAGATACTGCATTCAATAAAGATAATTTGATTACATTGAGATTTGCATTATATATTTTAATCAAACAATTCATTGAGTGAAGTAATGAAGTATCTATCTAAATGTATCTATTTAATCGAGGCTTGTTTAAATGTATCTAAATATATATATTTTAATCAAACGATACCATATTTATAAGCTCATCATTAATCGAGGCAAGCACGCACGGCACGTCGAAAATTAGTGGGGTTTGAATTTGCTATTATTTTGAGAAAAAAAGGAGGATCCTTCTTTTTATGTTTGAATTGTCGAATTAGAAACAAACGAATCAAATCAGTGTTCATCAATCAGTGTTCTCGATGAATTGCAGGAGGCTTGTTTAAATGTTGATATGATCCGTTAGTTTAAATCTAACTATCCACATAAAAAAAGTTCTTTTTAATAGTATAATAGGTGATTTCAATCTAGTATTAGTGAACTTACAATGCAAAATTAGGTGCCAATATGAAATTATTTAATGTAGCTCCTATTGTTAGGTTTGAACAAAAGCTTGAACACTGCAAAATGAAGTTATATAATGCATATAATACAATATTACATGAGCAAGACTTTGTGATGTCTCGTGATCCCATGCTGCTACGTATTTTCTCAATAAATTGAGATTTAAGTTGCTCAATAAATTCTTCATATCGACATTTTGTAGGAAATCAAATTTCGTGATTTTTAAAACTTTCTTGTTATTTTTAAAAAACAGTCCACATTTAATATAAAAGTGTCATTTTTAAATAATATTTGAAAAATAGTAAGAAAATTTTAGAAATCACGAAATTCGATTTCTTACAAGATTTTAATTTAATAAATTTATTAAGCAACTTAAATCCCACTTTATTGAGCAAATTAAATATGCATAGTCGCATAGAACCGAAGAAAGTGTCATATGCATATTACCATAACCTTGCTCTAATTAGATTAACTAAATAAAAAAGATAGACAATTTACCATTTCATATCATTGCAATACCTCTCAAATTTTCAAACCAGATACTGAAATGTACATTTAAGAAAAAATAATAATTCAACAACAGTTTCTCGAATTTCAACAAAATGTTCTTACATTTACAAATTATGAAAAGAACCATGATATGCCACAATGCTTTAATACAATAAGGACAATGATTTCTTCTTTAATCCAAATAGCATTCATTACCTGAATCATCGATCCATGCCTGAAGGGGTTCGAAATTTGAAACAATTTAACTATATACAAAAATATAATTAAAACAGGATTCAACATCACTATTTGATATAAGAGAATTTTTTTGTTTTTTTGTTTCACCTTCCATTCCCCACCTGACTTCTTGCTCTCACATTTATGAAAAAAAGTTAAAAAGTTATTTGAAAATTGGTACGCTCGTCAATTTCGCTGCCACTTTTTTGTTTTTTTCGTGTGTTTTGATTTCAAATTTAAATTACACAAAAATGATCTCGGCATTAGTTATCACTATCATGCTATTGTTTTTGTCTTTTGATATTTTATTTGAAATTAGCAACTTGTGTAATATAATCAACAACAAAATTAATATAAACACTTGTAAATAATAATAATAATAATATAAACATCATAAAATATAATATAAGCACAATAAATATTATATAAGTACCTGAAAAAATAATATAATCACCAAAATTAGTATAGACACATGACATAATAATATAAACACATGTAATAACAATATAAACACCAAAAAATATATAATATACATACACAAAAATTATATAAGCACTTGAAAATATAACATAGTCACAAGAAAAATTAGTATAAACACCTGAAATGATGATATAAACACATGTAATAGTAATGTAAACACCAAAAAGTATAATATAAATACTAACTAAAAATATTATATGAGTACTTGAAAATATAATTTAATTATCAGAAAAGCTAATATAAATATCTTAAATGATAACATAAACAACTATAATGATAATATAAAAATAAAAATGTTACATATGGCAAAAAAAACAAAAACAATTAGAAAAGTGGTCCTTGCATCGTACTGCTCAAGATGAAAACCGTTTCTAAATGCTTAATTTCATCTTCATTTATGAAATTTTTGAAATTTCTAAATAATTATCACATCAGTTTTAGAAATTTAATCTTTTTTTAGTTTCTAAACTCACCAATCCAAAAACAAAAAATTAGAGTTTTTAATTGCCATGTCAACAAATACTATCAATGATGTGGGAGACCGATTAATTTTGATCAATGATTAAACCACGTCAGAATTTATAAACTCTGAAGCAAAATTGTTAAATAAGAAACTCATCTAAATCTCTGAAACTCATTTAAAAACTGCTACATCAGACTAGAAACTCTAAGAATTTCAGAAATAAAAATACTCTTAGAAAGATGCCATTAATTCGAACAAAAAAAGGAAAAAGTCGATAGGACGAAAAAGCCAGGGCCTGAAAATGCGAAACAATGCGATGTAAAGGTTACTTCGTGGTCCAGGATAACATTATTTAAGATATGGAAGAATTTTAGCTCCACAACTGAAAATACGAATCTCGATGCATATCAACAAATGTATAAAAACATGAGCGACGTAGATGGCTTGAAAACCTTTCCTTTATAAAAGATAGATTAAAAAAAATAAGAATGCAAATCAAATCAACATAATTCGATTAGCTCGATTGTTCGACCAATTCAAATCGAAAAATTATGGATTTAAAATTTAGCTGATTGGATATATATTTAATTTAGTAAATTCGACAATTAAAATTTAATTTAGCTGATTGCCTTAGATGCAAGCTATTTTGCTCATTATGTTTCTGGATCAAAACCGATGATTTCTTGTGTTTGAGCATCATAATCTGATGTCAAAAGACGAGGCTGCTTCTCTGTGTAATTATGCGGAGAGAGTGATTATTGATTATTGCTTCTCCTCTTTTGTTCCTGCTTCAATCCTGGATTTGGAACAGCTGTCGATCTAGCTGGTAGGGATTAGGGTTTCATCCGATATTCAAAATAGTTGATTAAGGTGCGTTGGTTAAGCTGTTAGGTAAAATCTTAGAGCAATTTGGTACCTTTATATTTTGTTATTGAAGAACTTCTCTGAAATTGGGGGCGCACATTGAGCTTGTACATTTTGCATAAATCTGTTTTGGTGGCCTTCAGTTGCGAATGTGGGAGAAAAAATGAGCAAAAAGATCATGTGGTTTCGATATAGTTTGAATGGTCAGGATTTACTTACAAAAATTCACAACCAAAGTCAACAGAGTAATGTCAACAAAGTAATGTAACTTGTTTTTGCTTTGATGATGTTGCAGTCATATTAAGCTGAAAATTTCAGCATTTCATGTTGTTGGAATTAACTTGCTGAATTTGTGGACCTGTTGAATGGCTTATTAATCAATTGAAATGCATATAATTGGGATTATATAACTGGCATGGAATAAAATCTGTAACCAACCATAGGACTAGAGTCCTAGTTTGAACTTTGAAGTACTTATAACAACCAAAATGATTCCAATGTCTTTTGTTAGAAATACAAAAAAACTTTATTTCTAAAGTCAACCACTCTTTTTGTGATGTACTTATTTTAGGGATATGGATCAACTGAAGGAGGAGGCATATCTAGGATGATAAGCCGAGAAGAATGCAGCAGTCTAAAGTCAGCTGGTCGCCTTAATGAAAATGTTCTGGTCAAAATCATCGATCCTGACACGGGCATGGCCTTGTCAGTTGGCCATGCTGGAGAACTGTGGGTGAAGAGCCCCTCTTGCATGACTGGTAAGATAATTTTTATTTTTTTTTTATAATTCCCTTCAGACGCATTTTTGGAAATGATTTTAACACTGGATTACTATGCACAACCAATGCATCAAAACCAATCCAAGGTTCACTTTTCTATTATGATCTCTACAAGGTTTGATTTGCCTGTAATATAAAGTTGATTGAATATAATATTCTGAATGTGGAGTACCTCGCTTTTATCTCATTATCTTTTATGAAGAAATTTTATTTACCAAACCAGACACGATTTATTATTCTTACGGTGCCTTTTATTATTGCGGACCCACAAATTACTAGTGTTTCTGGACAATACATATGCAGCTACAAGCTTTCTGACAATTTTAATGAATTCTCCAATTTTAGGTTATATTGGAGATGATGAAGCAAATGCAGCTGCATTTGATTCTGATGGTTGGTTGAAGACAGGCGACCTGTGTTACATTGACCAAGATGGATTTCTTTATGTTGTTGATCGACTTAAGGAGTTGATTAAGTACAAAGGATATCAGGTATATATTTGCAAAATAAGCTTTGAATAAACCCAAGGGTAAATTATCATAAAGAAATACCTGAGCTTTAATTTTTGGCAAGAGAACTTTACTATGTCTAAGTGGTTGGGTATCAAATCTTGCTAAAGTCGAACAGTTTGAACTCCATACCAGCATCTTGTTTGCCAGAACTAACTTTTTGGATTTAATTTGGCAGGTCCCACCTGCAGAGTTGGAGCTTGTGCTTCAATCTCATCCTGAAGTTGTGGATGCAGCAGTAATGCCGTATGTCTTTAGATATCTTATTTAGTCATTGTTTGTTATTACCTTTCTCAAGGGATATGCTAGAAATAGTTCTCAATAATATTCCACTATTATTTTTAGCTTCATGTATATCTTTTGCCTTGGTATGATGGTTTGTTTTGTAATTGAAAACAATCTTCTCCATAAGATGTGTTCATAAGGCATTTACTGTACTTCTTCATAATTAAAATAATTTAGTAGTGGTATATGAACTAATATATATACCAAGAACCCTCACAGAATTACCTGTATATGTTATTTGCTGATCCATGATCTTGAAACTCATAGGAGTTTGAGAAATTTGTTGTTTAAATATGTGCATACATCATTAATTTTTCAACTTCTAAGAAACAATGTTGTCATTTGTAAAAGTCTAGCAAAAGAACATATACCAAGTCCAAGATAATGTGAACATTGTCACTAATTTCAACTCTTGCACCTACTTTGTATTTATTGACAGTATGTACATCTATGAGTTTCACTTGGATTAGTATTGACAATGAGAACATCGATTCTGCAGAATTCCTCATGATGAAGTTGGGCAACTCCCTGTAGCACTAGTGGTAAGGCGGGACGGAAGCACTCTCTGTGAAACTGAAGTGATAGACTATGTTGCAAAGCAGGTATAGTTTACCATTGGATATGATTGTTTTATGAATTCATTTGGTAAATGAGACAAAAATTTACTCTGACGAGGAATTGAGGTTTGTGGTTTGGGTATATTGATTTTGAGAAACAAAATGATGAAATGGAATTGTTCATTTCTTAACAAGTCCATAATCACATGTGGGTTGGGAAATGTAGTTTGCTTTGGAAGTGTATTGATAGAAAAGGTAAATAATAGATGGCATCAAAGAGGATGCTCCAAATTCTATGGATGCTATTCTTGTTAATTGTTGACACTATTAAATCTTTATACTTAAAAAGGCCAAATTTCAAAGATTTCGTATAGAATACGTATTTGCATTATGCTCACATGTAATATTCAACTTAATTATTAATACTTTCATACTGTAGATATGCCTTCCATAGATATACCCAAAAGGAATCACCCAGAGCCCATGTTACAATGTTTTGAGCTAAATATATGGCTTAATGAAGTCATCTTATTTCTTATTTTGCAGGTTGCTCCATATAAAAAGATTCGTAAGGTACTATTCATCAACAAAATACCAAAATCACCTGCTGGGAAAATTTTAAGACGGGAACTATCAAATTATATGTCGTTGAGCTCATGTTCTAGATTGTAAGCCATGATCTGTGAGTTGAACAAAAGAATGATATGATAAAAGCTGTCATATTACTTTTTTTTATTAGTTGTTTGGCATGCTTTGGGGTACAATGGTTTTCATTGAACTAATATCCCGCTTCTGCCTAATATTTAAGGCATATAATGTTTGTAAAGTTCCACTGGTTTAGGTTTCAAATGGGCTTGTAGACAATGAACTAAAACATTTTTTCTAGGCTATATCAGGCCACAAAAGCTTTGGGTTGAGTCTGTTACAAAATTGGGAATTTTTTTCACGAGCCATCCAAAACGAAGAAATAGTGAATTTGTCATTTAAATTTAACTTCTCTCTTATGTGTCATTCAAAAATAACAATTTCTTTCTTATTTACCACCTTTTTATTTTAAAGACAATATATTCCTTTCGTGTTGCACGGACCGGACGAAAAAGCGTCATTATCGGAGCTTGTGAGGCACCATCACATTCGAAGGAGGAGGTGACGTGGTGGCTAAGAATCAGGGGTGGATCCACGAGTGGAGTAGGAGGAAGGATATCAGCAAGGATATTTTTTGTCTTTAAAATAAAAAGATGGTAAATATGAGAGAAAGTGTTGTTTTTTGATAGCAAATAAGAGAAGTTAATTGTGGGTTGCAAATCTACGATTTCTTCAATTTTGAATGACACAAAAAAGATTTCCCTACAAAGTTTTTTGTTAGTTTGATGTTTCATCCACGGGCTCTATCTAGGGGCGGATTCGAGATTTTCGTCAGGGAGCAACAAGATCTATCATTTTTGTTTAGAGAGGAACAAAATGAACCACATTTCTAAATATACATAGTTATTTTGCAAAAAAAAATTGACAAATCGTACAAATTCACAAAATTATTTACAAAATAAATTTTCAGGAGGAGCGGTTACCCTCTGGCCTTATGTAGCTTCGCCTTTGGGCTCTGGGTGATTCCTTTTCGGACCTGGTGGGTAAATTATGTTTCTTTTTTGTAGAGAGAATGAGGCTAAGTCTTCTAATTTAAATATTCATAAAAGAAATATAGTCAGATTTCAAATTTTTTGAGATGAATGAGTTGTAGATTTGAATGGGTTTGGATTATTAAAATTTCTCATAGGTACGGAAGTCATTAAATTTGGATTCTAAATTTGACTTTTACCATCCTCGGTAATGTCTACTTAAAAACACAATGTACCAAAACAAAATTCCGCGACGAGAATGCAGTTTGTGTTTGGCATCGATGCCTGAAGCTATTACCAGAATAAGTTAATTAGTTAAGACCTCTTGTATCTCTAGTGTTACTTCGCTGAAACGTGACAACATTGTTAAACCAGTGGGACCAAACATAAGAAAATCATGAGTTCCAATATCTTTTTATTTGAGAAATAGATGAATAGTCTTTGTCCTCAAATATTATTCAAAGTGATCTAGAGTTCTCTAGTGACCTTTGACTTTTACTGGATTTCAAATCCGAGACCTCCACTTGAAGTCTGTTGCTCTGAGTTCCAATATCTTGTACGTAAATTATTAGTAATAATAGAAATCTAAGTGGCTTTTTTCTTTTCTTTTTATTAATGTGTATAAATATTGTTCTGAGATTGATAAGGGTTGATGTCTTTTACATGAAAGAGCCACCAATTTTTTTAATAAATGAAATTAAATAAATAAATGATAATTAAACAGAAAAATTATGCTGAAAGCTTCAAAAATAAAAAAAGGTTAAGAGTTCCGAATTCTGGCCTTTCTTCTATAGACGATATTTTGAATCCTAACCAGAGAAGAGAAATATTTATGTCACATTTTTGGAGAAAATTCTTAAAGGACAGGATTTCCAACCTCGTCCTTTTCCATTTTCCGAATTGGACGTGTTCACAACACCGTCATTTTGCTTTTGTTTCTGTTTTGGATTTGAAAATAGATAACGGTTATGAGATTAATGTTCAGGATTCGGAATACCGTCCATAGATGAAAGGTTAGGATTTGAAACCCTGACATTTTTTTTATTTTTGAAGCTTCCAGCGCAATTTTTCTGTCTAATTATCATTTATTTATTTTATTTCTATTAATAAAAAAAACGGAAAGAGCCAGAACGACTTCTGTCGTTCATCATTAAAAAAACACAATTTTTGTTTTGGTTTCATGCAAAAGAGTAAAAAAAAAACAAGTAAGAGCCGGTAGAAACTCTACCGTTCGAACTTTTTAGTTTTTGTTTTGTTTTGTTGAATGATAAAATTTCTACAGCTCAGGCTAGTAGTTATAAAAACAGGACTCTTGAGTCTTGACAATTTGCATCGAAAAGCATATTCCAGTTACCAATAGAAAAAAGAGCAGAAATCTAAGGCCATATAATGACACTAAGATTCCATTTCTTTACCAAATGAATTTATCATGTATCAGTATTTAATGTACGATGTCATGTTCCAAGAAATTTAAGGATATTACTGATCCGTTTTAATTTCACCCTCACTCTTTAAAAAAGTAAAATTTAAATTTAAATAATATCATTAAAAGCAAGGAAATAAGTAAATAAACAAATCAAAGAAGCAAACAAGTACCTCCTGAATGATCTGCCAGCTTGCTTCTGTAACATACAATTGTGAGCATCAAGGTACTCCTTAAACAAGACATTCATCACAGCTTTCAGGTTTTCAATAAAAGTCTCAGAACCATCAGGATACATCATTTCAAAATAATACTTCACAACTATCATTTTACATCTTGGATCTACAACACAAGCAACTGTCAGTAGCATGTTGCCGGTGATCCAATATTTCTCTCATTTAGGAAGCATCACTCTACCCATCTGAACAATGAAAGAGAGAGGATTGTTATCCATCTTCTTAATAGTCAAATATACCTCACATAATTCAGGAAAGAACATGTTCAATGTTGTATACTTTGTGCCACTAAGTTTCAAGGTGACATCATAAAATACTTTCAAAGGCTTAGATAAAGCTGTCAAATTGTCCCAATCCCTTTGAGAAGGAACATGTATCCCCTATCAAAAGTGGCATACCTGTTAATTGTCCCTTTTAGCTCTAAGGCTAGTTGAAGTATTAGGTAAGTTGAGTTCCATCTGGTTTGAACATCCCAAGCAGGTTTTTTGCATGGAGCAGAAACTTGTTGACAAATAGAGATAAAGTTAATAAATAAATAACTATTAAAAACAAAGAGTTAATAAATAAATAAATAAATAAGTAAATAAGTAAAGTTCAATTAACCTGTGCTGATGTCAAACTAAAGTTCTCCATTCTAGCTTGAGAATGCCTAATGTACTTCATGGTCTCTCTAATGTTACTAATATCAACAGATAGCATTGTTAGCCCATCTTGAACAACGAGGTTCAAGATGTGACAGCCACACCTTTGGTGAAATAAAAAGAAACAAAAAATTAAACAACAAAAAAACAACAACAAATACTTTCAAATTGCTTGCTTGCTTCGTAACACTTTAGCCCTTCTCTTCCATGTCGTTCTCTGCTTCTCTCTATATTTTCTTTTTTTCCTCTGTGTGTGTCTTTTTTCCCTGACATTCTTCTTCCCACTCAACAGAGGCATATATAATATAGCCAAGGATCTCTTTGAGGCGAGAGACATGACGATCTTGTCACTAGTCTCAACAGCAACCTAGTGCCGAAAAAAGATCGCGTGCACTGGATCGCTGGAGACAAGGCGATAGATCGTCGATTTCAAGGCCAGATCAAGATAGGGTTTGGGAAAAACGAGGAATTGAGAACGGCAGAAGAGATCTAGGTAGGGATTTAATAACGGGGCGGTCGGGTACCCGTGGATCCGACCGGTCCGGATCCACGGATCCACGGGTACGGCGGGGCGGGTATGCACGGGTCCGAACCCAAAACCCCCAACCCGACCTGTGATAAACCCGGGCGGGTCGGATCCATCCGACTTTTCGATTTTTTTTTAATTTTTGAATTTAAAAATGCACATTATTTTAATATATATATTTTTTCGAATTTTTCTGAATTTTTTTTGAATTTTTTTGTATTTTTTGAATTTTGCACGGTTCCACGGGTCCACGGGTCGGGCACGGGTTTAGACGGGTTTGGAGGATTTGGGGCCAACCTGAGTACCTGACCCGTGCTAGATCCGTGGATCCGGGATCCACGGGTCGGGTCGGATCCGGACACGGGCACGGGGGGGTAGACCCGCCCGAGTTTTTTTTAATCTCTAGATCTAGGGTTTCCTCTATCCTAATCTACTATTTTTCTCCGCCAAACTGCCTGCAATTCATGGTATTCTACAACCGTAGAATTGAGAACGAAATAACGAAATGCAACAAAACGAAACAAGGTTATTCCGTCGCTCGTTTCATTTATACATGTGTATTTCCGTCACTCATTTTGTTCGTGATACGAAACCAAAATCTGGTTCATTGCTCGTTCCGTCTGGACGAAACAAAACGGCAGAACGAGTTTTTTCGTTCCGTTGACATGCCTACTGACAAGTTATCTGCCTGCAGAAAACTCGGATTGGAGTCCATTACAATTTACAAGATTTTGGGTAATTTGATATTTCAATATGGGCTCTTAGTCTATCAATTTGGTGTTCATATTTGTTTCATTGATGGGCTCTGCCGAACTACGCTACTACAGTTATTTAGGTTAAGATTTGTTTGTGTTTCAGTTTTATTATTTGATTTGAAAAAAAGAATGAGATGAGTTTTTAAATACCTTTAGTTGAGATTTAAATTTGTGACCTCTTACAAGAACTTTTGGTGCTCAAATTTAATTCGAATTGTCTTAAAGACCTTCGTAGTATTTTCGTATTCCTCAATTCTTTTTGGGTTTGTATTGCTAGGAATTTACACACGCTTTCAACAGAGTATATGTCAGGACCGTTGGATTAGCAACAAATAACAATTGACGTGGTAGAAATTGCGGAATGATATTTATATTCATGAGATATTTAGTGACTAAAAGAAATAACTGATCTCTCAATTGTACGAAAATTCAGGCATCGATACCTTTATTCAAGGTTTGAAGCTAATAAAAATTCAGGCATCAATGCCATCCATTCTTCATTCCGCCGCAGAATGCTGGAAGCGAAAACACAACTAATGGGCCTCGGTTCTGTTGGACTGTTTCTTAAACCATGTTTAATTTTGTATTTCCAAGAGAATTAGGCAGGAAAAATTATATAAATAAACCACATCGCCTCAATTTCTTTTTGACTAAAAATAGATACACTAGCTATTTTGACTAAAAATTATATCAAGAAGTTGATTATTATAGAAAACATATGAGCAAGAAGGCTGTATTATTCCACATCAAACCATCTAACCTAGCACCTGAGAGTGGAAAAAGATGGTCCGAGTTTGATAGAATAAATAGTAAATTGAATTATATAAAAGCATTCAGAGCATCAACTGGCTTACTAAATTAATATATCTGGACTCTACTGCAGTGGACTTTAGTAAAGCAAGCACTATTTTTCCAAGAAATAGAAGTAACTAACAATATGGCATATGCTGGTTGCACATTGCTGGACCTAAATCGATATGCTATTTGGGACTCCACGACCGGTAGCTCCAGGATCTGACAAGGGAAGAAGAAGCTCATAGGGCGGGACCCCAGCACCAGTCCTGTTTTTCAAATTGAAATCTTTGTTCCTCTTATTAATTGTCTCCTCTATCTCCTCCAGCCGAGCCGAAAATTTCTCAAACAAATTCATTACATGTTTGTCACTTGTCCAATTTCTATGTGATGCAACAATCTGACCAATGTATTCCTCATCAGGAGAGTGGGTCGACAAGGTGTCTTGTACTGCCATTACCTGTGTTGCCTGGAGTTGGGAAGGCATGGAAGAAAGGAATGTGTGTTGAGGGTTTAACAAGAGATTCTCGTACTCTGGTTCACCTTCTTGTGGAATAAGTTTCTTTATTAATGTTGGTCGGTTCGGCATGTAACCACCAAACGGGTACTGCCCAAAATTTATTGCTGCGTGTTGACCAGATGCGGTCCATATCATGGTGGTTAGAATACGGGTCAAATCCTCTGTAGTGTTGAGATTTGGCCACCATGGCTCGTTTTTCTTGTCAGCATGGCCTTTGTTCTTTATCTCCTCCCACCAAGCCTGCAGTTCTTTATCAGAGGATACAGAACTAGAGTCAAGATAGAAGTGATTGACATGGTCCCTGACCCAGTCTTCTATGGCAGACCATATTAGAAGACCGTCAGCTGCATAAGGATAATCTTCTATTACCAGTCTAATTCCACAAGGCTTGGAAGGATCCTCAACAGCCATGCCTCTGAAATTTAAAAAAAATATTAGTGTTCTGGAGTTGATAACTAAGAACTATGCCAATGATGTGAACCAGGAAGTAATCTCGTAGATTCCAAGCTAGTGAATCGACTCTTGAAGTAAGTACTGAAACTGGTTTGAACTTAAAAAGGTAACTTACCAATTGACTGTAATAGATCAACTATACTGATTTATTTCTCATAAATATTTGCTTGTGTCTGTTTTGAGCTATTCTTGAAAAAGTGGTGTTGCAGTTTTGCATGGAATCACCACGACCACCAGTAAAAACAACAACGAAGAAGGCCTCATCGCAATGAGATATGGTTTGATCAAAAAGCAGTTGCATGGACCATCATACAGTTTCCCTATATTAGCCATGGGAGCCTGACAAGTATAGCTGGTGTTCTCTCTTTGGGACTAGCACTTAGAATTCACAACCAGCTGGAATTGTCTTTTGATGTGTATAATGAATGAAGAAATAAAAGCCAGTTGAATGAGTTTCCACCTTTTAGGATGCAGGACCATGTGCCTCTTACCTTCGTATGAGATCAGCTGGTAGGGCTTCCATGTCAAACCTCCACATAGACTTGTATGCAGCAGAGCTCAGCTCCATCGAGTACTTTCCAGGACTGAAACAGCTCTCAATGATGCCCCCTCCATTGATTAAACTTTGCCGTGCCAGTGCATTGATCTCCATCGTGTACCTCATGTGTGGGTGAAGAAGCTTGAAGACTGGGTGCATATAGCTAAGCTGTCTATGGGCAGCAATTATGTAGGGTTCCATGCTAGCATGAGTTCTCAACCTGAGATGTAGAAATTTACAAAGATAGGGGCGATAATAAGCAAAAGCACAAAATTTACTCACAAAAGTAAGATCTTTTAACCAGAAAATTCATTAATGACTTCTGTACTATTTTTATGTATTGAGGTCCAACATGTAAAAAGAAAAGGGCAGCCCGGTGCATGTAGCTCCCGCTTGTGCGCGGTCCGGGAAAGGGTTAGACCATTTTGGGTTCTTTGTACAATGTATTTTCCTGCATTTCTGCAAGAGGTTTCCACAACTTAAACCCGTGACCTCCTGGTCACAAGGCGAGAATTTTACCGCTACGCCAAGGCTCCCCTTCATTGAGGTCTAACAGGCATCAACATAAAATTCTGGTTGGTAACAGTTACATGCATTTGGTCCTAAATTTGTTATTTCATTGTTGTCTGCTTTATTTTCTTTTATTTCCAGTGAAATAATCTGCAAGAAAATTAAAATAATTGACAAAAAATAAAAGTTAGATAATTATCTGCTTATTTCATGATATGGAGGCATCTTAAAAATGCACACATATAACACAAGATAGTATTTGCAAATGCCATGCAAAAGTTAATTTCCCAAGTGCAGAAAATTACCAATGGTTTACTAGTTGATGAACACCAGCATCATTTGTGCATACATGAGCTTTAGCGAACTTCCAGATCCAGTTAGTTGTTGCATCATGGCCATGAATATATACTCTTTTTGGTGATGGATTTGAAGGGCTCGGTGGCAAACTAAGTTCAATAACAATCGGCCTAAGTATCCCATTATATGTGTTGAGCAAAATTGTCCTCGAGGCATAAATCTTTCTGCCCTTTAATGAGTTGATTTTTCTGATGTATGGTACAAGGATATCATGGTAGTCAATTATAAAGAGTTTGTTTTTCTCCATTGCCTGCACCAAATGATATCCACATGGCATTATTTCAGTCATGATTCTTTTTCACAAGAGGTAACAGTAGGGCATGAAATGAAATATGCTTACTGTCCTGAGTATAAGCACTAATATCAGATTCCTAGATAGCATATAATTGAATTGAAGAATTCTAGGCATTGTACTTTTCTTACATCACTGCTAGTTAACTAAATGCCAAGAAATAGTCCTCTAAGCTAACACTATTTCTGTGTGTATAGGAAGAGAGAATATGTGATGGCCTTAAGTCAAATACTTAAGAATTTCAAGACAGAGACTTTGAACCAAGACAATTCTACTGGTAAAAGGTATACTTGGATGAAAGAAAACTTTCAAGGGATGGATCATACCTCTTCAAGGCTCATTCCATTAAGCTCATGTTCCAAAATTTCTTTTGTTATTGCCGATTCTTGGGGCCCATAAACTGTTGGGTCCAACTTGCTGCGAATTGGGAACTCCTTCAGAAATGGCGAATATAGCATTAGATGTTTTATTCTAATTTTTTAGAGCTCAAGGTGGGCGATATATCAGTCAGGTCAATTACAATCTAAAACCATTTATTTCTTTATTTAGTATTAGTTCTATAGATGAACTTCAATTGTGTGATTGTTTAGTTGTACTATCATATGGTTGATCGAGTTGAAATTAGGTTAATGAAGTATTAAAATTCTTAATTGCATTGTTGAACATCATTATTTCCACAAAATGAGGCTTGATTGGGAATTAACAGAACACATCTGTTGATCCAGATAAACCATCACACTGAATGATAGATGAAACTAAATGACTACCCTGAGTCTTTGAATGTCAACTGGATTAACACCAGCAAGTGTCTGGCGAGCAAACTCATTATCCCGCAACCATGAAAATCTATCCCCTAGCAAAAATATACACATGATTGAACAAGATAAACTAAGATATTATTTCCAGATCATAAATACTGTTATTATGATGACTATAATTTTCAGCCTAATAGAAGCAGTATTATTACCAATTAGGACCATTACGCAATATACCCCCTTCATATCGAATACCAATGAATTCACTTAGTTGGACGACCCAAACTAGCACATATCAACCTTAACCCAAGAGTACTGTTCCATATTTTGAGTGCAACTGGTTGCTTCATATATTTTTCATTTTTTTTCCTTTTGTGTTATTCATGCTTTTCTTCTCTGCAACAGTGGTTCCATCAGTAACCCATTTTCTACTATAAAATATTTAAAATCAACCCTGAGGAATTTCAGAGGTTCATTCCACCTATTATTCTCCTGGTCAAAAGAAAACGAGGCCAAAAGCGGGAGAAATGAAAGAAAAAGCCCTAGAGCTTCATCAGTTCAATTACTTGATATAATAGAAGGGATTTCATATTTTAACAGCCTATCGCCCATAGTCATGAAGCTTTTGAGAACAGAAGGAATGATCAGCCTATCTATGAAGCTCTGATCTTCTTCAGTCCTAAGGATAAAGCCATCTTTGTACAGTCTGTCAATATCAGAAAAGCATTGGAACTGTGAATCCCTTCTTGAGAGAGCTGCTGCCAAAGCAGGAATAAGGTTGTGCAACAATGCCTTCAGTCTTCCAGTCGAAAAGGCAGTTTCTTTGATCTCCTCAAAAGTCTCGTCTCGTGGTACGTACACTGGATGTGTCTTTTCTATTCTGCTCTCACTACTTGGATCTGTGTCAGATTTAACAAAGAAGTCAACTTATCAATAATAGATTAACCAATGCCCCTGAATGCAATAAAATTGCTGTTTTGACTTTTAAGAATGAACTTATAATAAAGGGGTTTAGTCCTGATGTTTGGTACCACTCATGAACTGTTTAAAACCTTCATAATTTTTATTCATGAAAGCAAAAAGACCTTTGAGTCGTAACTCCAAATTGAAAAAATCAAAGTAATGCACCATGTACTGTTTACCTGAATTAGCTGGTGGTCTGCCGGTACGACATCGTCTGGGATATGGCATCTCCAATCCACCCAAGACAGGTCGAGCAAGATCATCACTCTTGTCAGGATTACCAAGATCGTTATAAGGGGCATAGTCATAAACTCTTTCATGCATCTTTCTTTCCCCTTTTCCATTGCCACGGAGGCTAGCCAAGTCGTATTGTCTTAGGTCCTTGAGGCCATCAGGGGTTTGTGAAGGTAGATATGCCTGTTCTTTACCAAGAAGTTAGTTATAACATTGAAATTGGAACCAAAAAAAAGTTGGATCTGAAACCGGCGAAACAGTTACTCTAATAGGTTAGAAGATACAATTGAAAGCATTTAGGTCTGTATGGATAACACATGCAGGTGATACAGAGACTATTATTTTCGTTATTTTTTTTCAATTACATGTATCAGCTGCAGGTCACTTGCTGTCTTTACTAGAAGTTACATGACCTGAGTTATTAATTGCTTATCGACCATGACATGTAACACGGATAAGAAAAAAGAAACCTTTAGTCCCAATTACCAACAAAGTTGTGTTATGTCAGAGATGAAATCCAATAAGTGGGTTTCATTTCCATTAGTATGGTTGAATTTTTTTGTTGGCTCGTCAAGTCTATCACAACCCTCCTCATTTTCATAGCTTGGGACAGGCTATGTATTAAAACTACAATTATTAAATAGATGACAATTATTCATCCTGTCTAGTCTTCTTATCTTGCCATACCTAAAATTGCAATATAATGATTCTTACCTTATTATTAAATAGAATTCTGCTGCTAGGATTGTCTTTCTGAGAATGGATCCATGAATGTGCAGGGAAGAAAGTGGGCCCATCACTAAAACCATGGACCACAATTTCCATGAGAAAGAATTCCTTGTCGTGAAGATTTTGTATGATAATTGCACCAGCATGGCCGAAATCTGAAGGCACTGTTAGACTTGCAGCATAATCAACAATGTAGGGATGATCTGATGGCTTCGGCAAGTAACCTCTCACTGGTTTCACTGAGCTTCTCTTCCCAACTTCCGTTTCTAGAGAAAGGTAATGCAAAACATTGGAGAGTATTGTCACAGAAAGGAATAATTATATTACGGTTACCTAGTATGATAATTAATTGATACTTCTCAACAACGAGTCAAGATTCACGTGGAAAAGGTCCATGTAAAATTGTACACAAGTTACAAGAAAAAACAAAGGAACAAATTAAATAATGAAAAGAGTGTAAAAAATATTGAGTAAATTCTGCAAAGACTTGGTAGTTAATAATAACATCTACTGGGAAAAACAATGTTACAATAAAACACGCTTACCTTACATACGGTTTCTGTTGGAAAGAATATACGTTGTATACTTGTATAGTTCAGCAGATATTTAAAATATAGAAGGGCTCTTCTGTATTAATCTTTAGTGTGGACTATTTTTGTAAATTATGACATTTAAGTTAATGAGGCAAGGGGCTCTGGTAAGGAGAACTAGCCCCTTCCATTCTGTGTCTACTTTGGGTTGTTTTTCTCTCAAATCCCGCTACTGTTTTGTCATAGTTGTTGAATTGTAAAATGTATCGTGTATCGGTGGATTTTGTATCGTATCGTGTCATTAAGATACGCTAAACTATTTTTAAAATAACAAAAGGATTATAGTAATTAGTATCAAACAAAAAAAATCTAAATAATTAAAGAAACCATCGTAATTTTAAATATATTGATAAGTGTCAAACTGTCAATTGATATCAATGTAAATTCCTTGCATATTAAGGTATTTATTTTGGAAAATGATGACTCACTCTTGGATTTCACTACTCGTATCGAACCGTAAGATACGTATCTCTCGCCCTTTGACTCGTATCGAACCGTAAGATATGCATCGCGTATCGTAAGATACTAACATCTAATTTGTCTAACTAATTCAACAGGTTCAATTGTCTTTTATATATAGCTAGAATTGTTTCCCATTGCCATCGTAATTAAGCAAGCACCAACCTGCCTGAGTAATAATTTTAAGAAAACAAATATGTACAATATAATTTTTTTAGTGGAAATGTGGAAGATTGGTATGTCCCAAACTTCTCCAGAAAAGCACATGCTCTCTGCCTTACAAGTTACAACTATGCACCCAGTGTTATACTACATAGGGGAAAACACTAACACAAAAATAAGTAGCATTTGATCTCTGATAGAGAATCTCACCAGGATCTATCTTTTCACTGACAAGCTGAACAGTGATCCCCTTCCCGATCCCGTTAATAAAATACTCCCAAGAATCCTCGATCCTCCCCAACAGCTTCTTCCTTATCCTATTCTTCACAGTGAGAACCACTGTCACCTCAACCCCTTCCTTCCCCGCTTCTTTCTCTTCCGGCGGGCTCACCTTCAGAAATGTCGGTTTTATAATCCCAACCTTCTTCGTCACGGCAGTGCGAACCATGCGCCGGCGATTGGAAGCGAGATGCCATTGGCCAGGCTTGAGAGAAGGCGTGCTCCGACCTGTACCGAGGATGAGTGGTCGATGAAGCGCTGATTGAGAGAGCATTTGGGAAGAAGGAAGAAAGAGGTTAGTCAACTGTGGCGTTCGAGTAGAAGGTAGCTGAGACTAGTTCAAAGTGAGAACTGTAAGTTCATGTATTTTGATTGAATTTATGTATGGATTGGCATCGTGCCTCACTGTCAGTCTGTCACTGCCCATTGTCGTCATCCTAATAAAGAAAGGAAGAAAGAAATAATGGAGCCAGTACAAAGAAAATTGGTGTGGTCTGTTATGGGTGTGGTCTGTTAATACTGTGAGGCGGGTTGGTAACGGAAGTTTTATCAAAGAAAATTGGAACATTTTTAATTTCAAAAAAAAAGAAAAAAGAAAATTGGAACATTTTTTGTCTTCCATTTCATGTCTTGATTTGTGCTAACAAGAACTTGACCCCTCGACTTTTTGAAGAGGAACCGATATTTTACCATTAAGTCACTAACTCGTTGACAGAAATTATTTTGTTTGAATTTTTAATCAGATATTAACATATAAATTCGGAAACTTCATGGTAAAAACATTATGTTGAATACAATTTTGTCTTTTCAGTGTTATAATAAATAACAAATGAATATTTTTAACTTTTTGCTATTTAAGATAAATATTAATGGTCAACTTGACACCTTAGAAAAATTGGAATTAGCCTCCAATTTTATAATTTGTTTTTGAATTACTATTTTCTGCAAACTGTGTGCTATATTTTTTTTTCCTAAATAGAAGATTGATCATTAGTTTTGTAACAACTTTGAAATGCTATCTGTCTACCTCCTCTAATCTACAAATTTTTTATTTTAAAAAAGTAGTTCTCGCCTAATTCACAAAAAAGGAAGAGAGATCTACAGGATAGTTACAGTAGGGACCCGATTCCTTTATCGCGCGGTACCGACCGACCGCTTAGATTTACTGCGCTGTCAGCTACGGACGGTCCAGATTTGATTTAGAGATCTGATATTATAAAATTTAGCTTGCACGAATTTAATGCAAATTAAAGACCGAAATTTACTGCGCAATACGTACAGTAACAGTGCCGCGCAGTAGAAGATCTCGTTCTTTACAGTAGGGGGTTAGTCACATATCAATGTCATAATTTGTTTGCATAGTCTCTCTCCCATGTGCTCCATTATTGAATAATCAATATTTATGTTCCATTGTTCCTCGTGGGAAACGTGAACCGGTCCAGATCCATGGGATCGAAGTATCTAATGAAATTCCTGCCGAGCCGGTAATTAGTAATTTAGTACAAGTGAAACAATAATTATGTTTTCAGATAAAGTTAGATGTAAAAGCTGCTTAAACATTTTTTATTCATTGTTCGTGAGTTTATAATAGATAATTTAAATTTGAAAATAAATCTAAAAAAATTATAAAAATAGTTTTTTAGACTTAAATTTCAGATTTCGTTATAAAAATCTTGTGTCTTTATCCTAGTTAAACTTAGATTATTTGTCGAGATCACAAATTCAATTTGTGATTCGACTTTGATTACGGTTCACAAAAATTGAACTTATTGATTTTGACATAATACATCATGACACATTGACACTAATACTTAAAACTAACATACAAAATACTACTACAACCATATTATATATAACACTACAACATCGCATACTAACTACTAACTCTACTACAAACATCTTAGCACCTAACTACTACCTCTAACTCTATAAAGAGGAACTTGTAATTTGTTGCTCACTTGATTCTCACACCTTGGCCTCTGGCCAAGGGTCATATTTATAGTTGTGTTAAAGGAGGTGGAGGGAGACTCTAGAAATATCATACAAACATCATTTTTTTCAAATATCATCCTTTGGATGACAAAATTGTGGAACATGATCTAGAAACATTCTAGACATGTTCTAGTATATCTAGATATTTTCTAAAGTAACTCTAGAAAGTTTGATTTTTTTTTTTTAGCATGAGAGTCTTATTTAGAAACTCCCATTAACTTCTCAAATGTTGCATCAAGTTAGTGCTAATTTCAACACCTCCCCTTAGCGCTAACTAGATATCTTCTCCGACTTCTACATCCGTTTGAATCATCATGCTTCTTGGCGTAGCTTCGTCTTGATGTCTTTAACAGATCGTCCCGATATTTTGCATCTGACATTACTTCTCGTGTTGCATTTCCAAATGCCATCATCGAGCTTCCTTCATTCCTCGACAAATCTCCTGACTGTCGGCACAGTCACACAATCTCACATGTCTTGCGGTCTTCTCCACGAATGCGATATTTCTCCTTGTCTTCTCGTCATCATCATCACCCTTGGTGATGGATTCCATCTTGGCACTCTCTTGTGCTCTTTTGTGGCTTCTCCTCACAAGAAATCACATTCATTCACAAATACAACACACAAGGCATTGAATCATGACCATGCAAAACTCACTTTCCTAACAAAAAAGTTAGCACAAATACATACAACTTTTACATTCATAATGTTTACTTGTTAATTAATTATAAATTATTTATTATATTATTTTTTTTTATGTTTGACTTTAAAAAATAGGAATAACATCTATAACTCTGAATTCAAATATTTCACAATGATGACCCTGCTTTTTAACGTTCACGTTCACATGTGTTATCTAGACGCATGCGTTCAGAAATACAAATTCTCAACCAAAATAATTTTGATCGCATGCGTCTAGATAACACATGTAAACCTGAATGTTAAAAAACATGGTTATAATTGCAAAAGATTTGAATCTAAAATCATAGATGTTATTCTTATTTTCTTAAGGTCATGCATAAAAATGTTTCACTTTTTGTCCGAATACTTTATGAATAAAAATATTTATAATTTAATACAAGAGTGAGATTCTATTTATGTAAGTTTTTGTACAACTTCGATCACACTCGTCGGGATCGTAATTAGTTTTTTTTATCGTCATAAGTCATCGAGTTGTAGATGTCCGAGTCTACTTCCACCGCGTCGAGTCTGATTTGCAATTGAAGAAACAAGCGATTCATAATTGATTCGGACGCAAATGAAAACCAGGGACTCAGGGAATTACCAGTGTTACAAACGGTCAATCACCGTTACAAAACGGTGTGTGCAGATTTTGCGAGATTTTTCACAAATTTTTCATCGTTACCCACAGTTTTGTAACAGTTCGAGGAGAATTTCATTAGTTTTAAAGGAAAATAGGCACCGTTATGCAATGGTATTGTCCGTTGTGTAACGGTGTATGAGAAAAATGAGATTTCTGAATATTTTCCAGTGAGTTTCAAAGAGGAAAATGGTTGTTATGCTTTTCATACACATTTGGGGCATGAAATGTCTCAATTTTTAAGCAAAACCTTAGGCTCTCAATTTATATCAAAGTGCATGAGTTTGATGATTTTCAAATAATTTTTTACAATGTGACAATTTCAAACTTATATTATAACAAGAGTTTTGATAAGCTCCTCCTAAATCTATGACATCAATTTGAGGCTTAAGTAATCACATTTTGTTGATTCATAAGGTGCAACCAAGTTACTCATTTTATAATGATTTAAACTAGTAACTTCACAGTCACAATACTTTGGCGTTTCATTTGGTTTGCTCCCCCTAAACATGATGTTGACTTGATGCTTAGTGAGTCAAATATTGTTGACGTCTTGTAGGATAAAAAAATCATTTATTTCGACTTAAGCATGACCATAGACAAGTTATCACTTAATATAGTAATTATATCAATCAAATCAATACTCAAATATTTCATATTAATTTTGACTCCACCTAAATATGTGAAATATAATCATTTTAACTCGAGCATGATATCAATTGCAATTATATTAAACAATAAAATGATTTTATTTTTGCAAATCTCTCCCGAAATATATGGCATGTAAGCATTGGGGTTATAATTTTTTATTAATGTTATTAAATTCTAGTCTTAGAAATCCAAACAACATTTAAGTTGTTGTTTGATTTTCTAAACTTACATTATAATGAGATGTGATCCGTTTTACAACAATAATTACAAAATGCATGTGTGAGAGTGTTTCCATGTTTCTTCATAAAATGGATTTGAAAAGCTATTCTTAAATATTTAATTTGGTTATTTGGTTGATAGGTATAGTTAAATTTGGTTTGTAGACTTTCAAATCGTTTGACTTTTGGATAGCAACCAATAGGAACCAAAAGTGGCATAATGGCCAAAAAAGAAGGGAAGATAATAGAAGATGATCTCTCAAACAATCTCACAAATGAAGGTTTTTTATCAGTTCAGGAAGAAAGGGAGAGAGCTGCCTTTTATAACGACTCATATTTAGATCTTTTAGGTTTTCCGCAACTCACCGTTACAGACTGTGGTCTACCGTTACGTAACTATGGATTTAAAATATGACCATTATATTTGTCTTTTTTATTTCCAGTCCACCGTTACATAACTATGTCCATCATTACATAACTGTGCATTAATTGTCTGCATCATTACACAATTGTGGCCATCGTTGTGTAACTCTACCCGCTGTTACCGACTATGGTCCACAGTTACATAACTGTGAGTACAAAAACTGTGTCTCTTGCTGTTTTCAAGCTCAGATTCGATTGTTTAAATAAATTCAAATATATGAGACTTTAACCTAAGACTCAATATGCATTCCATCATACTTTTTACTTGCTCTTAAAGTTCCATTTTGTTTGTCTAAGATTCTAGCTTCTTGTTTGCTAGCATCCTCTTTGCTCATTTAAATATCTAAAACAAACTCAAACAAGATAAATGGTTAAATTCAAATTGTTTTGCATATCGTCAAACTAAAGAAATAGTTTAGAACAACACTATATACATTAGTGATATAATCTTTCTTTTAAACACATGGACATAGAGAAGGCTAAGCAGGTTGCCCATATCCTTCAGAATCATATCCACAAGGACAATATTGTTTTCCTCGACTTATACTTCGTGGTCAAGGACCTGAACTGGTTGACTTCAACAAGGTCATAGGAAATGGAAGGGAAGCATTATAGAGCAGCAAGAAAAGGAAAATGAAGCCAAACAAGGGCAAGGGCAAGAAGAATAACAGTAAGAATTTCTAAAATTAAAATTCAATTTATGAAAATCAATATTAATTGTTTATAAAATATAGTTTTAAAATACAACCTCTGAAAACACAATAGTAAGAACATTCTTTATTTATTTCAAGTTCAGTAGATTGGAGTCTGTGAGACTCCCAATTAGATGATCAAGATGTGAATGAGGATGATTATGTGTTTGAATGGGGAAACCCTCGGAGTGGGGACCGAAATCTTAATTGAGGAATAACTTGTATAAGTTTGTATAGAATTCTTAACACCTATTTTTTTTGTATAGGATTTACTGGAGGTTTTTGTTTGTGGTGGAAAACATTTAATGTTTAATGTGATGAAAATAATTAATTTTAATGTTATGCATTTATGTTTTAATCTATTGTTGATGTGACTTTAATGTTGATGTGAATTTTCAAAGTTTTTTCTATTTTTCAAAGTTTTTTCATAATTTGTTGGTTCTGTTCGCTAACGTTAAAAAAAATTACACATTTTGAATGGTTCTTACATTTAATTAAACGCAACATTCAACACAAAAAAAATTCTTACGTTGATTAAATGCAACATAAGATGTAAGAGAAAATTTCTTACGCTCTTAAAATGCAACTAAACGGAAGAAGATAAATGCGTGATCGTTTTGTGCATTTTACAGCACTAGTGGTGCCATTCCATATCCGAACTCTTCCCCCTACTACGGCTCTGCATGTGCCAAAGTGTGCTTGCTTTATTGAAGCAAATCAAAACATGTTGTGAGATGTTTTTCTGTTCTAACAAGCTTTTATAAACGCATACTAATTTCAAGAATATTTTGAAAAATTCATACCAACAAATAACCACATCAGACTGAACAATACCATAGGAGGTGATGGTTCTAGTGAGTTGCTGATATTTTTCTCATTACGCAGGGCATTATTACATCCTTTCACAACTACAAGCCCCAGACTGTCTTGATAAAAACATCGTTTCAATTTGCAATACAGTCAAAGCACAAGAACTTACAAAACATCAAACAGATTATGAAACAAGGTTTCCTTAGAAAAGGAAGTAATTTCGCGAAAGTGGCACTGAAGATGCCGGCTCACACTTGAGAACCTCCCCATCTGCCGTTACGGTGTATGACTCTGGGTCGACCTCGATTTTCGGCAATGCATCGTTTAGTTTCATGTCAAGTTTTGTCAGGCAACGTACATTGTTGACTGCTTCGACCCTCTTTTCTAGCGCATACTTCTTTGCAATCCCTAATTCTTTTGCAGCCTGTCACCCATTACAAGTTAAAAATTACAGAGCAATTCTTTAAATCATTTTAAAAACTAAAAGTTCTTTGATACTGAATTTATTTATACTTAGCAGTAGTTAGAATATATTTAATACAATTATCTTATGTTACTTGGAGATTGCAAGCTCCATGTGTGCAGCAAACCCCGACTATACCATAGCAGTACAAATGCCAACTTAATGAGTCTCTCTCTCTCTGTTCAGTTCTATATTTTTTTCATCTCATGACTGGATTAGGGCTTATTGTTTTTATTTGATCAAGTTTTGGTAAGCCTTGTAAGGTTGCTTCACAAGCAGATATAGTAATCATAACGTCAAAAGAATGCTTACCTTGCTCACAAAAGCAATAGAATTAGCACTTCCAGCCTTGCCAAATGCACCAAACATAGGCCTCATCAATACCTGATATTTAATAACGCCCCATTAAAATAACATGAGAGAAACCAAATGTTGATACCTGATTATTTTTGTCCAATAAAGGTAGTACATAGGACCAACCATATAACACATTTATTTTGAAGAAATGTTGAGATTCAAACATAAAGTGCTATCCAATTTATAGCAAAACAGAAGTGTAAACTTCCCACTTAATTACTGACAAAATGCACTTTCTTCTTTTGGGGGTGTTTAACCAAGAATTGAAGATATACTTACAGGCTCTGGTGTAGGAATGCTAGCATTTGGATCCCCCATGTTAGCCCATGCAATGACTCCTCCTTTAATTACCATCTCCGGTTTTGCACCAAAGAATGAAGGCTTCCAAATCACAAGGTCTGCTAATTTTCCAACCTACTCAAAAGTTCCGAGCAAACACTAGATTTGTAGTCAAATCCTTTTAGCACATACAGAGCTAGTCTGCCTTAATCGTACTGAGGACAACAATAACTGTACTGATGTAACATTATTCAATCTGAAGTAGTTCACCAAGTTGAAACACCTACTAATTCAAAGGGGGAAAACATCTTCAATTATACACCAGAAAAATTATTGTTTCATACCTCAACAGAACCGACAAGGTGAGAAAAGCCACTGGCTATGGCTGGATTTATAGTGTACTTTGCAATATATCTCTTTATGCGAAAATTGTCGTTATCAGAACCAACAGGCTCAGTTAATCGTCCCCTTTGCACCTTCATCTTATGTGCAGTTTGCCAAGTCCTTGTTATTACCTGAAAGAAAGGTACAGTTCCTATGTGATAATAGTTACATCTTAATAAAGAGGTAGCAAAAAGGGTTTTGGCTTAAGTGCAGCTTACAGAAAGAAGTATAATACAATAAACCAAAATTTTCATTGACCTCTCCAACACGACCCATGGCTTGGGAGTCGGAAGAAATAATACTGATTGCACCCATGTCATGCAATATATCCTCTGCAGCAATTGTCTCAGCTCGGATTCTGGATTCAGCAAATGCAACATCTTCTGGGATGTTCTTATCTAGATGATGACATACCAGCTACAATTTAAAAAAGATGCCCTTTAATGGTTAGTTTGCTGTATCAGAGCTACTCATCAACAACTGACATGATTTGGTTTATATTTTTCTATTTTTCCCTTGTGTCTTGAGATATTTGCAGTACTGATCTGATAAGTACTGTTAGATCAGGTACCATTGTAACTCGATACAAACTGCTAAATTATGTCATCTGGAATCTAAAATGTCCAGACAATTAAACAAATACGAATTGAGATTTTTTCTTAAATTTACCAGCATGTCAAGGTGTTCATCCACTGTATTGTGAGTAAAAGGCCGGGTCGGATTTGTTGAAGAGGGAAGAACATTTTTTACACCGCATACTTTTATAATATCTGGGGCATGACCGCCACCAGCGCCTTCACTACACCCATACACGCAGACACCAAAAAAAAATTGTGTTATCACCAAAAAAAATTGATTATAGTAAATGTGTTTCTAATAAATACCTCTCTGTCTTTTCTATCATTACATTAGGAATAGAACTATAGAAGTGAATAGACGATTAGTTGTTAACAAAAATCAATCCAAGCTGTACCTGTGGTATGTATGAATGGTTCTATCCTTAAAAGCTGCAATTGTGTGCTCAACACATCCTGATTCATTCAATGTATCGGTGTGGATGTTTACCTGTCCAAAGCAAAGTCAACATTTAACAAAAGTAGAAGAAATGTTAGAATACCAAATTCCCAAAAAAAACAAAGATGTAGTCGGTGGCGGAGGCAAAAAAATTATCAGTGGTACAAGTAAGGTAAACTTTACAGTTTTTTTTCAGTGAAGTTCAAATTTTGAGTAATTTAAAGGTACTATTGCAATTTTAGTGGGGTCAATTAAACCCGTTACTCCTTTTGGCCCACTAGATGAAGTACAATGGCATACCTGAATGTCATAAGTATCTGCAACTGATAAACAATTATCTATTGCTGCTGGTGTGGTTCCCCAGTCTTCATGAAGTTTCAATCCCATAGCTCCTGCCTCAATAATCTCAACTAAACCTTCTGGTTTTGAACTGTTTCCCTGCAAGATTCTCATTTTCATTTCAAAACAAAATTGGAAAAGAGGAAAGAAACAAAAAAAAAGATTTATCAAAAAGAAAGATATGAAATAGATATTCATGTACCTTCCCAGTAAATCCGAAGTTAATAGGAATATTATCAGTTGACTGTAGCATCATCTGCATTTGCAGAGGTGCAGGGGTACAGGTGGTTGCACGTGTCCCATCTGCTGGTCCAGTTCCACCTCCAACCAATGTTGTAATGCCTGACATACAGCCACAGAGGGCAAAAGAAAATATTTTACTGCATGAGTTTCTACCGGCTCCGAGCTCTCAAGTCTCAAATTGAGTTAAAGATTGCAAGCAACCTACCACTTGATATGGCCTCTTGTGCAAGCTGGGGACATATAAAATGAACATGACAATCAATGCCTCCAGCAGTGACAATCATTCCTTCTCCTGCAATTACTTCAGTACTGACCTGTATTATTTTTGGAAAAAGATATTATCATCTCAGCTTGAGGTCTCTGATGATGCTTATTTTATGAAGAAAAAGGAATCTTAGTTTCTCGAACATAGTAGTACCTTTTCTCTGCTTCAAATCAGCTAAAGTTGCGGGCATTATATTCATTAGGTCAGTTTTTTTGCTTATTGGTCTGCTAGTACATACAAGTTACAAACCAATAATCCGTTTTAGTGCATCGCAACTGATAGTATTTGTTATCCTAGTGTTATGGATATGAACAACTGATCTAAACAACTACAACTACAATAACAACAACAACAACAACAACAAAGCCTTTTGTCCCAAACAAGTTGGGGTAGGCTAGAAATGAAGTCCATATTGGATTTCATTTCCATAAGATTGGCTGAATAATTTTTACGTTGGCTCGCCGAGCCTATCACAACCCTCCTCCTTTCCGGACTTGGGAACCAACTGATCTAAACAACTAATTGGAAAAAATAATAATTAAACAAGGTATTACCCCAATAATCATGTTTTCATGCACACCATCCATCACATCAGGATTTCCTGCTTTTCCGATAGCCACAATTGTTCCTCCTTTAATTCCAATGTCGGCCTTGTATATAGCCGTGTAATCTATTATAACTGCATTAGTTATGACTGTATCCAAGCAAGCTAAGGCAGTATACCCTGTGCCTTGTCCCATCCCATCACGTAGCACCTTACCACCTCCGAATACACACTCATCACCATATAAGGAGAGATCCTTTTCGATCTCTGCATACAAGTCGGTGTCTCCTAATCGTATTTTATCGCCAGTTGTTGGCCCATACATGTTTGCATATTTCTCACGAGAAACTATGCAGTCAAAGCCTGTACCATTACCAATGACCCCTTCACTACAATGAGAAGCATATATATGTTACAGGGTGCTCATAACATAACGCTTTGAAAGGAATCCCATTCCAACCATTGCAAAGTATGGAACCAATTTTTCAAATGGATATATTTCTGAATTTTTATCTATTTTCTAGGGTTTCTGTCTAGCTATATAGTATCTAAATCAAAAACTTACACAAGAACAACCTCTAAAATATGATTGGTATTTACAATAAGCCTGGATGAAGTCCTACCTTATAGTTAGCTCTTCTGCATGACCAAACCCTTTGGAAATAACATTCTTTATAACCTCTTCAAGCTTAGACTCATCAACTGGGCCATCAGCAAGACCACTTCCCCCCCTTATAACTTTTGAACCACCAATACTTACAAGAGTTACATATTTGGCATCACCTGGCTACAATTTTTAAAAAGCCAACAGCATAAATACCGTTATTTGTGAACGCAGCAAATGTCAAGCTTCAGAAATACTACAACAACAACAACAACAATGCCTTTAGTCAGAAAAAAGTTGGGGTAGGCTACAGATGAAACCCAATAGGAGTAATGAATAAAAAAACAGCGTAAATAACAATAATATAACAAATAGTGATATAGTATCAAACTATCAATAATAATAGCAACATTAATAATAACAACAGTAGTAAAACTACACATAAATCAGAAATACTAAATATTATTAATTAGTTGCGGGAACACTCAACTATTGGTGCTTCTGAGTAAAATATATTGCATCAATTATTTGTTGGAAATATGGGATAACAAAAGTCTGACCTTAAGGCAAGATAGCCAGTCCAGTAACAAAGCCAAAAAAACGAGTATGATCAACAACAATAAAAGACCTTCCCTATTTATTACAAACAAACAGAGTTATTGAAAAGCACCTCAAAACGTGTGGCCGTTCCAGCTGGTATATTCAGGCGCATTCCATACGACTTCCTCCTATCAAACACCAAGTAGGGGTTTACCTCTATGAAGTGGTAGTGACTCCCAATCTGCAGAACAGAAGCAAAGTAAAATATTAATATCAAACAGGTTATAAGACTTCTTTCAAACAAAAAAATATAAGAGCAATAAGACCTAAATAAGTCTTGCTTCAACCCACTTTTTCCTATTCTTGCTCAACTTTACCATGGCTCAATTTGACCAGTGAAACGAGTATAGTATTCCAAGTCATGTGGCACTAATACTCAAATAAATAGTATCAACATCATAATAGCTTTCTAGTGTTTGATTATTGGATGTAAGAGCCATCACCACATATTTTCACCTAGCTTTGGGAAAAAGAGAACAGTGTTACTTTGAAGGTCAGTATCATCCTAAAAAATGAGGGTATTGGATAAATTACCTGAACAGGCCTATCAGCCTTGTTAACAACTTTCAATTTGACCACACGTCTTCCCAGATTAAGAACAATACTTCCAGATTTTAGGATTAGTTCACCAGGAAATAGATCATCTTCAATCCCAGTGAATTTCTCAAGTGAAGGAACTGCAATAAATCTTTCATCAATTAGTCTGATACTCTGACAATTCATCAGGAAAACAAATTCCAATATTGCATACTGTAACTGCTTTAAACAATGTTAATCAATCTGCTATTTTCTTATTTCTTTGATTTTTATTAAGTTCGTCTCCAGTGGTTATTGCTCTCGTACTGGACAGCACACATACATGCAGGATGTTTTCTGGTACGTGCTAGCCAGTATCAGTATTAACTGGCATAACCAAAAGCATGTCTGACTAGGATGAATGCAGCATAATTTACTGATGGTTGCCAACAAAAGTTGCTAATGCAATCAGATTAGAGATGGTATAACAAACCTGGGAGAAATGAACCATGCAATGCCAACTCCAAATTCCCATTTTCACTCGCAATTGGATCATGTATCGTTATTAGCTTTGTTCCATCCAGAAATGTCCCTTCAACCTGAAGGGAATTTGAAGGGGGACAATAAAAATTTTCAACTAATCATTATGAAGACCGTGGTGTTCATCATACACCAGGTAATTGGGGATACTTGTTATTTATCTTAATAAGATTAATGGCCAATACAGTGAGTCATGTTCTTATTCTAAAACCATGCCAATCAGAACAGGAAGTCAACAACTGTGGTGGTACCCAGCCAAAATATGTATGTCTCCTGTGCAATGTCACTAGTCAAGATCTAAACAAAAAAAAGTTTGGCACATCATTTTTCAATTTATGTTTGTTTAATGCTTAGCGGCACAGTAGAGTGAAAAAAAAAGAATATTGAAGATCTAGCTTGGAAAAATCTGGTATTTGACCAATACATTCCAAACTGTGGAAAGTCAAGATTGTGCTAGTGCTGAGATGAATAGCTTGTATGGTAAACCTTGGATCCCTTGATGTAGTACGCTACCATTACAGTGATTTTTCTTCCCAAATAAACCAAGATAAATCATTTCAAAAGATGCAAACTACAGATGAATTGAGTGAACATTGTTTAGAATTAACCTGAACAGTATCTAAGAGGTTTGGGACAGCTGGAAGAACTTGCCTCCTGATAAAGAAAGAGAAAATTGGGAAAATGAAAAGACTCGGGTTAATCATAGAGGGTAATTATCTAAGAAGATTGAAACATAAAATTAATCACCTTTTGTAACAGATAGACACTGTTTCTCAAGGGTTAAGAATTTAAAGTACCTGCCCAATAGTAGCTTCCCTAGATCCATCAAATCTGTCACATTTTTGTCACCATCACGAACAAATTCCAAAATCTGTCAGAAGAATATTTCAGAGAGGTAAGCACCCTGCTCTAGTACTTGGTAACTAACAAAGACTGGACCCAAAAACACGACGAACGGCAAAGACCAACAAAATTATTTTAGCAAATTCTTTCTGTTCTCGCAAGAACAAAGGATAGTACCTGAGTAGCTATAAGAGCAACAGCTTCAGTGTTATTGAGGCGAAGGCCACGAGCTAGCCGCTTCTGTGCAAGGA
>CAXKVX010000136.1:0-211861 GCA_964058865.1 Eleocharis quinqueflora | reverse complement strand
AGACTTGCTTATCATAATATAAATACTTGCAATTTCGAATTTTGTAGAAATTTTGCTGCATTTTTAAATATAAAGACCTACCTATTGTAATATAAAGACTTGGTTGTCACAATATAGAAACTTGAAAACCAATCATACAATCTAACACGAATGCCACAACCGACCCTGTATCACTTCGTATCTGAAATCATGTTCTACAATTTTGTAATATAAAAATGTAGTTAAACACCAAGAGAATGTTAACATACTAAAGTGCTTGATGAAAGGAATGCCTACTGAAAACTCCAGTGAGTATTCTTTAGGTCACATCTAGTAACAATTTGCCACTCATGGCTCTTCATTGTTGGTAGCAAGTCTTAAAGAGGCATTTCGCCAACCAGCTCTTCCTGCCTTTCCTCTACCAAATTCAAACTATAGAGCACATTCTTAGAAGCAAATCGCCGAGCACTTGTTGTGCATAAGAACGATAACACTGAAGTATGTTGAAACAATATCATAAAAACTTCCAACAACAATTAACATTAAAAAAGAAATGAAAACGATCTAGCCTATACAAAATACAAAGAAAAGTGTCTGAAATCATAGGAGGTTTGACCTTAGGCCTAGAGGTGAATACGTGAAATATCACCATCTGAAGGTTGATGATCAGGTGTGCGACAATGGTCAGATCATGCACACGGTTAAGGGTAGAAAGCTGAAAGTACAGGGGCATGGTGAGGCATGAAGAAGGACAATAAGATTGGACATGACGAGACACACACAAATTGAAAGACACAGAGCGAGAAAGATTCGCCATGGATGAGCCATCAAAGCATAAGAATCGGGGAAGAGACTCGACTCGATCGGAGATGGAGGAGAGAGGTATGAATTAGGAGAATTTGATGATCTGAATCGGAGAACGACAAAAGGAAGGAACGATCTAGCCTAAAATTCTTAGTTTTTAATAATATTATTATTTATTTGTTTTTTATTTTTATTAATAAATTTATTAATATTATCATTATTATTATAATCACCACTATTTTTATATTAAAATGCTTTTTACTAATTTTATTCATATTAATAATTTGTATTAATATTATTATTTTTGAATTATTTTTTTAACTTCTTAATATTATTAATATTATTACTACTTTTATTACTAACATCTTTTATTACTATTATTCAGTAATAATTTTGTTAATATTATCATTAGTATTACAATCATTCATAATAATAATTATTATTATTCATATTATTCATATTCTAATATATTATTACTAATTTTATTTGTATTACTATTAATATTATTATTAATTTTTTTATTTCTTAAACTTCTTATTTTTATATTTAATTTTAAAATTTCTATTACTATTAAAATGATTTTTTTAAACAGTTCATTAGAGACGTATGTACTACTTGCGTCTCTATATAAGTAACTCTACAACTAAAAAAACACTGTAAAAGTATTTGTAAATCAGAAAAATAACATAATCTATTTAAAAACGCGCAAGTAATATTTAAGCTTTTGATCTTTTATGAAAGTTTTAAGATTCATTTACCCTCATCTATTGAAATTTTCGATTTTTGACCCTTTCCTCGTGACTTTGTGTTGTTTCCTTTCCGCTAGCAAGGAAACGGAGGGGAAACATCGACGGTCAGAAATGGCAAAGGCTACAAAAACGAAGTCTCAACTTTGGGAGGTGGGTTCTTTACAAATACCAATATAATACAATACCATTTCCATCTCTTCTCTCTTTCACATGGGAAGCAGTTGACAGGCGCTTCCACTCTGAGACGACTGTTTTCCCCACATTCTCCCTCCCATTTGTTTATTACATTTTTGGTCTCTCTATCTCTCCTTCTCATATTTAATACGCGCATTTGATTTTTCTAGTCAGTTTTGGGTTCTCTCTAGTCTCAAGTAGTCTCCTTCATGTCTCCTTGCGGTACCTATTAAAGGGAAGGAAAAGAGAAAGTGAGAAGCTTTCGCTTTTACTCCTCTGATGCACTTGGTTGCCTTTGTTTAGCTTCTCGCTTTTCTGGTAAGTAATTTAAGGCTATCGAATTTAATTTCCACTGTAAAGTTGCCTTCTTTACTGGGTACTTTTATCACCCAATACATGTCATAGCTTTTTCTGCTCATTTGTCCCTGATTATCTCTGAAATTCTGATTCTCTCTAACTTTTTGGTGGCTAGTTCGTTTCAGAGAGGTTTCCTATGTTAGTCCTTCTCTACCTATTATTCTAGTTACTCCCAAAGCATTTATCCCAATTTTTCTCAACCTTTATTTTGTAACACAATCTTTAGTGTTTCTCAATTTTCTTCTTTCTTGAACAGATTTCTGTTCCATATAAACAAAAAATAGGATTTTGATATTTATTTTCAAGCGTTTTTTCTTCCTACTGCTCTCTCTTTATTCACTAAATTTCTCTTTATCAGCTTAACCAGCAAGGAAGAGAGGCTGTTGGAGTTGATGTGGGTGCAGCTGAAGAATTCTTAAGCTGAAATCCAGCTTGCAGAGCATTGTTTGGATATTTGGATAGTGGATGCAATTTCTATTTTCAGGGTTAGAATCTCATTCTTAATCTCATTATCCATCAATTTCAATTTTCATTTGTCTATATTCCAAATGACTCTCTGAACATGCTTAGGAGTAGTTTCTGTAATTAATTTTGTGCTTTGAAAAATCATACTTGATTATGGTCGCAAGAGAATGGCATATGCCCCTTGTCTCAGTTGAACGCACGCCGCCATTACGGCATGGCGCAGCAATGGAAGGGAGCCTTACGATTTTATATCGACAATTCTGATCTGGGCTGTCTAATTTTGATCCAGCCGTTAGGATTGAATAATGGTAGGGTTTGCTATCGCAATAATTGCAATTAGATAGGAAACAAAATTACTTAAACCAAGGATAACTGGATACGAATGCTAAAGTCTTGCTCATGATAATTAATGTATTTGAGTAGTTCTTGGCAGTTACATTTATCAAATTTTGATTCTATTCGTTAAAAAAATCATTATTTTATTCAAATACCCATGAAAAATCAATAGTAATATACATTCCTCAGCCAGCAGAAGGCCATAATGCTCCTAGTAATCTTGTTTGTTGCAAGAATTTTTCGCAGGAGTATTATCATTTGATAAGTAAATTCGTCTTATGCTCTCTTTTTTTCTGCATCGAATGCAACTGCTTTTGTTTTGTTCAACTCTTCTCTACCGTCTGTCTGGATGACTTATGTATGTGTCATTGTGTCTAATTATTTAATTTAGTTGAAATTAAAAATACAAATTAAAACATAAATTTTACTCTATGATTGATATTTCTCTGGCGGACCTTCTTAATTAACTTTCTTACAACAGCACATATTAGATACACATCAATCATCAATGTCTACTATTCCAAGTGTCCAAATGTAAATGTGTTGTCATGTCATTTATTGTGAATAGATAGAAACCCACTTCTCCTGACTCTCAAATAAATAGTGTTTAGTTCACTTTGATCCATTTTCCTGCGCATTTTTACCTTTTAAGTTCACTTGTAGATTGATCTAACCAGCCAAATTTGTCAGTAGGTGCTAAAACTCAGGCCATAGGGAAGAATGCATTTGGAGACACATAGAAGATGCTGGCATGATGAACATACTTCTACGAGCTCTTGTGAGGGAAGAGAAGATCCAGCAAACAAAGAGAAAAAATACATTCAAACGGAAGACCTCCAAAAAATCATCTCTTTATGTCAAAACTCAAACCCAGGGAAGATTGACTGCAAGATACCTATAATATTGGAGAAAGAACTCATACAAACTTACAATCTCAACCCCGATGTTACATTTCTAGAAGTTATCATTAAAGGCCTGATGAACCACAGGGCTCACTGCATAAGTGATCTGGATGAGTTGTTAAGAAATGATCCTTCACAAAATTTGGTATTTGATTGGATGGAGGCATTTCTAAAGGTGAGGTTGCAGCCTAAAATTCAGTCAAACCTTAGATCAGCAAGCATGGTTTCTAATTCTAACAAGACACCTGGGTCTAAAATTGCTGCTTATTCTAATACAAACTCTTCCATGCCTTCCTACCAATCTACTTCATCTACCAACAGCGCCTCATTCTGTACCAGTACTGATACCGGGCTGCTACATCGGGTTTGGCATAATGGGTTGCCCCATTTCCAATTTTCTGTAGAAGGTCTAGACAAGGTCTTTGTTTCGAACCCCACAAAGGTGAAGTCACATAACAATTTGGCCTTGGATTTTATTTACCTATTTCATGAGTTTGAAAATGCAAAGAAGGAATCAACTTCAAAGTTTCTTGGTAATATGCGGGTTTCAAGCAATTATGTTTTGAATTCGAAAGAATCCAATTGTATCGAGACTGAATTTGTCCTATTTGGTTCTGAAGAGGATTATGATCAAGAAATGCAAAATCCTTCTACATCATTGGTGAAAAATAAGGGGCTTATTAGAAAATTTGCTGAGAAGCTAAAGCCAAGCCTCTCACCTCTTCCCAGGTACACCCACAAAACGTCCAAATCAATATTGTGCGAAACCAGCTTGATAGAAGGCGAAATTAGTGGAAATAAACAATCAGGATCCACAAGTTCCATATTTTGTGGGAACTTCCCAACTAATCATGAATTGGCAACAATTATCGTCAGGGATAGTGAGAACAGTGTCATGAAGAAAGAACCAGTGATTGGTGGGTGGGGATTGAAATTTCTTCAGAATATTGACATACGGAAGAACGATTCTCCTAATAGAAAAATAAATGTTTTGATTCCAAAAGGGTTCCATGGAGGCCCTGCCGGGCCAAGTGGTGGCCCGGCTAGTCTTAGAGAAAGGTGGTCTAGTGGGACCTGCGATTGTGGCGGGTGGGATTCAGGATGCCCCATTACAGTATTCAGTAACAGGACTGGGTCAGATGTGTCACCGCATGGTGAGACGCAGGAAAGTGGCTCGGAAGGTCTCTTCATTGAGGTGATTTAAAACTTCTGCTCTGGTCTGATTCAGTACAATTGCAGTGTTGGTAGTTAAAAGAACAATGTTGGTATATCAACGAAGCACATATGCACCAGTCAGAAATAACAAGAAAAAGGACAAATTTTTGTTATTTCTAAATTTTACTAAACATTTAAAAGCATAATGTTCTAGTCATATTATGTTTAAATTTTAACTCTTTTATAACAGGCCTGATTTCAAAGAAAATTGTTATAAATCACGTCGTAAGCAAATCTTTTGTAATTTCAGGGAGTCAGGCAAGATGAACCAACACTAAAGCTAGTGATTCTTGGTGAAAATGCATTCATGGTACATTTTCAATCAAATCTCTCCTCGTTGCAATGTTTCTCTATTGCAGTGGCGATTGTCCATGCTCAAACACCAGAACTCTATCCCAAGCTCTGAAATTGTTATACTTCTATACTTTTTTCTGGGTCTCCTTTTCTATTTCTTCTTCATTCTTTAATGTAAATATATTAAAATATATAGGATGTTGGCTGTAGCGAGCTCGTACTTGTAATCAGTGGATAATTACATTAGAATAATGTTGAGGCTCAATAAGTAGATGTTGTCCCCAGTTTCAATGGAAGTACAGTCTTACCATTGGTAACTGTCTGATTTTTTATTCTTGAAACCTCAATGTAACCATACTGGATCCTTGATTTGTTGAGGTATTAAATTGGTCTGATGCAATACAAGATTCTGACAAATTAAAGCGCTGTTTGTTTCCGGCAACAGAACTGCAGTAGCTTAGAGCCTCACTGAACCAGGAAGCTATGCCAGATAGAATTTGGATATAAAATAAGCAAATTCATGTGGTTTGTTCCATTGCAGGAAAACAAAAAATAGAAATATCAAAGCTGCTCGTCAATTTAGCATTCACCTATCCAATAGTTTCTAAATAAGAATTACATAATTTGATTACAGAAAACACGAGAAAGAAAATAAATTGATTTCCCATGCAAGAGTGTACTGGTCAAATAAATACCACCTGCAATCAGGGGAAGCTATTGTTCTACCGCGCAGCACCGACGGACGGCTCAGATTTTCTGAGCTGTAAGGTACGGACGGCCCATATTTGATTCATGAGGTCTTATATTATAAAATTTAGTTTGCACGAATCTCGATGCAAATCAAAGACTGAAATTTGCTGCGTAACACGCACAGTGTCGGTGCTGCATGGTAGAAGATCTCATTCCCGCAACCAGGTGATCCTCGCGTGGAATTATGGCTAATATATATTTTTATATATATATTAGATGGGTTGTGCCACTGCCATGTGGAGGTAAGCGAGAGATTGGGAAAAGAAATTGTCAAAGACAGAGCGAAGCCCATTTCTGAGATCAATAATGGCCTCATTGTTGACTTAAGCTTATCAATGGCAATTGTATAAAAGATTGTTGGGTTTTGGGCTATTGTGTCTGTGAGCAAATCCAGTCCACTCTGGAAGGACTTTTAGGGGCTTGCTTCAGAAACAGAAGCTGACAATGATTGTCGGATTGGATGAGCGAATGAATAATTTTGTACCAGTATGAACAGTCTGTCACCACTCACCACCGGAGCTGTCAACGAATTACGTTTTGGTTTGTCGTGATGCAACGTTAAATACAAGAGATTGTTGTTGTCTTTGTTAAATGCAACGTAAGATGTAAATGATTTTTGTTATATTTAACTAAACAACGAAAACACAAAGAATTCACTACGTTTCGTTTTAACCGTTTCTTACGTCTATATTAAATATATAAAATCATATATATATATATATATATATAAAATCATGCTTATATAAGTTAGTAAACCATCAATCTTTCGCATTTCTTAAGCGTTAAGCATTCTGAAAAGTTATAAATAATAAAATAATTAAAATATCAATCTTCTCGAAGAGTAAAGTGTCTTTTCACTTCTTTATAGTCATAGACTTAATGAAAGCTCATTATAGTGCATTTTTGTTTCTTCTCCTCAAAGAATACTCCGAGTCTTCCTCTCTTCTTCTCGAGGACATTGTGCATAATTTCTTCCTCTCGTAAATGAAGGTAATTTCATCTTTCATTTTTTTGTAAGCTTTCTCTTAAGTTTGCTTAGCACGCATTTTAAAGTTTGCACGTATCCAGTACCCACAAAACTCTAAACGCAACGTTCAATGTTCATTACTACTTATTAGTTCAAAATTGGAAATGATTGCTTTACAATTAGTTCAAAATTAGTTTACTAATCAATATTGGATGATTGCACTCCCAATTTATTAAATGATCGCTTTCATTATTCAATTAAATTTATGTTTTTGTGTTAGAATTTAGAGTATAGTTACTTGTGAGTTTGTTTAGGATTTAGGAGTTTAGAGTTCAAAGTTTAGAACTTTAGTAGTTTAAAAATATATTAGAAATGTTCACTATTTTTATAAAAATATTCACTATTATATAGTAATAGATAGACCAATTATAATAATATTCCAATATTTCAGTTTTAGAAAGTTGTTTTAAATTAATATATATATTAGTGATATAATTTTTTTTTCAAACATATGAGCCTAGAGAAGGCAAGACATATTGTCAATATCCTTCTGAAATGTATTCACAAGTATAATATCGTTTATCTCAACTTACAATCTGTGACCAAGAACCTCGACTGATTGACTTCGACAAGATCACAAGAAATGGAAAGGAAAGAAGCAAGAAAAGAGAAAGGAAAACAAACAAGAGCAAGGACAAGGGCAGGAAGAAGAGCAGTAAGAATTTTTGAAATTAAAATATAATTTTTGAAAATCAATATTAATTATTTATAAAATATAGTTTTAAAATACAATTTATAAAAACATAGCAATAACAACATTCTTTTAATTAAACTTCAATAGATTTGAGTATGTGGAACTCCTAATTAGGTGACCGAAATGTGGATGAAGTGAGAATGTGGAACTCCTAATTAGGTTACTAAAATGTGGATGAAGTGAGAATGTGTTTGAATGAGAAAAACTCTAAGAGTAAAATCAAAGTCATAATTGAAGAATGATTTATATAGTATAAGTTTATATAGGAGTTCTAATTCCTATTTTTTTATAGGTTTATAGAAGGTTTTTGTATGTGATGGAAAACATTTAATATTCAATGTGTTGAAAACAGTTAATTTGAATATTATGTACTTTAATTTCATTTGTTGTAGATGTGATTTTAATGTTGATGTAAATTTTAAAAAAAAAATCTATTTTTAGGAATTTTTCATATTTTTTTACTATGTTGTGCACTTTTAATAGTGACTACTTGTAAACTTCAAAAAAATGCACATTTTGAATGTTTAATGTTCAATGCAAAAAAATTCAAACGTTGAATAAATACAATGCAAGACACAAGAGATAATTATTTACGCTCTTAAAATACAACATGAACACAAAAAAATATTCACATGATGATTTTGGTAATCATCACACTGAATTACGGAACCCCCTCCCCCATAATTTTAAGTGTATTAAACAATTGAACTGGTGCTCGGGAGCTTGCGGCGACCATTTTGTTGCATCCACAAGTTATTGTTGCCACCGTTATGTTTCATCATTACTTAATGTGTATACTTTTTTAAAGATCAAGTTGGCAATTTTTTTTTGGATTTTTTGAATTAAATAAAAAAATTCACTTCATTTTATAACAAAATAAAATTATATCCAACACAATAAAAAACACAGCAACAATCAACATATGCGCACATTCTAAATCAATGTAGTCCCTTTTTTTAATTTAAACACACTAACAGTAATAAAATCAATTATCCCTGGTTCCATTAAATAGTCTTCAAACATTTCCCAATTCGTTCCTCCAATTCGATCCAGAAAAATGACCATCCTAACTAAATTTCTCAATCGCTTTTATTTTTTTGTAAGTAGGGCAATTTTGAAGTTCACTTTTCACGTGCGTAATATTTTACAGTTAAGTTTGTTTTTGAAGTTAATTTTTCTAGCTCTAATGTAAAGAGAAGTCATAAAATTTTCATCCGCATCCAAGAAATCACCCCCAAACACACTAAATCAGAATGTCTCCAACTTAACAGTTAAAATCTCTAACAAAGCATCTCATTTGTAAACTAATAATGTCATCTAACCTTTTCCAGTTTTCATCTCAAGTTCTGATATCTTAACATATCACCAATCAAATGTCATGTTATCACTAGAGCATAATATACCTGATCAAAATGTATTAGTGTACATTTCCTGGTCAAGGATGTCATGAAGAATACTCGTAAAATCTAGTAATATTATATATTTAACAGAAACAAATGACAAAAATTAACGAAAATCTAATTTAAATAATAATTATTTCAATTAATTAGATTGTCAATCTTCTATACAAAAAGAATAAAAATAAAAAAAAAAACAAGTTCATATACAATACCAACATCTGTGTTTCCGTAATTCGAATGCACAACAAGCTACTAATCGATTTGTAAACAAGGAATAGCAATTATATCTAGGTCAATAAGCCTAAATTCCTTACGTTATGAATTTTTAATCTAAAGACTTCTACAGGAGATTTATAAAGTAGATCATACAATTAAATTTTATGCGATAAAATTCCTAACTGGTAACTACACATACCAGAAGGAGATCTAGTTGTTCACCCGATGCCAGGATTCCTCTACAATACAATACTCCACCTGTCACCAATTTTATTTCCTGGTTTCAGTTTAAAATTTCTTCTACAAATAACGAACATCAACCTGAGCACGGAAAAAAATGACAAATGCGAAGATTTTTTTCTCAACTTCACATTAGAAAGACTACAAAGCAAACACAAAAATACACACTTAACGTTCTTTAATCAAACACTACAAGTGTCATAATAAAATACGAACACCAGCACAACCGTAAACAAAAAAAAGAAAGTTAGATGAACCAAAATTAAAATTTGAGATTGTATGTCTCATGGCCAGTCCAAAGAGGCACTACTAAAGAAGCAAAATCCCCAAGGCGATGGAATATGAGACCACCTCAAAACGGAGGAACTCAAAAGAGAGAACCTTCAACATCCCAAGGCTCTTTCTCTGACGTTTACCTCGGACTATGCAAACACAATTTCTAGTTTGCTCCAAGTAAAGGTTAGAGGTTTCTCACCCTGAAGAACTCCTCTCGTCATTGAATAATTCAATAAAACAAAATTCTCTCAATTTGAAAAAGAAATTTTTTAAAATTTGATTGATTGATTGTCTCATGGCCAGTCCAAAGAGGCACTGCTAATGTAGCAGAGTCCACAAGGCGATGGAATATGAGACCGCCTTCTAATGGAGGAACTTCACAAGGAAGAACCGTCGACATTTAAAGGCTTGTTTTGTGACGTTTACCTCGGAATTTACAAACATGTATTAATAGTTTGCTCCGGATAGGTTGGAGGCTTCTCACCCTGAAGAAATCCTCCCGTCATGTACCAAAATAATAAAAATAAACAAAAATTACGAGATTTCAAGAATATAGGGGAGGAAAACATGCAGTTTGAAGACGCCAGATCTATCGAAAACTCAGATAAGATTTACAAAATAAAAAAAAATCGTAATAGAAGATGATTCAACGACACCATTGAGAACAAATCTAAGGAGTTACAAAACAGCGAAGTCGCTCGCCATTGGAGAAATAGCTTTCATAATTTGAAGAGTAATGGGGATTGAAGAGATGAAATGTTTGATTCTCCCAAACGGCGACAGAGCAAAGAGAATTAGATGGAGGTGGAGGCGGCCAGTTTTTGGAGAGGTGGAGAAGCACCGTATTAATAAAGCGATACTAGCTAGGGTTTATGAGTTGAATATGAAGCGACGGTATGGCGGCTCCTTCCTTGGGCTTCTAAGGCCCATTTAAGTGAGGAAGAAGGCTTAAATAAAATGGGCTTTAAACCTGATGAAATGGGTATAGAGCCCAAAATAAAATGAGTCGATCTACCGATATCCGCTCGTTACCACGGAACGAAACCTCCGCTGCACCTTTTTTTTTGCTCTTTTTGTGTAAAAGTTTCTTTTCAATCAAAATCGGATCAGAATTTAACTATCCTGATTTAATATTATAAAATTAAATTATATAAGTGACGATTGAACGTCGATTTTTAATTCAACAGTCTTGAAAGCCGATTCTAATTTAATATTATAAAACTGAATTATATAAGTAACGATCAAACGTCGATTTCGGCGATTTCTAATCCAACAGTCCTGAAAGCGGCCACGGTCTCAATGGAGACGCTGAACGAGATTACTACTGAATTAAAAATTCAAATGGCCTAACACCTCTACACCAGGATAGCAAATCACAAAATTCTCATGTGACGAACAAATTTAACGTAATTCAAGGAACAAAATTCTCAGACAATCTCTGTGAGAGTTTAGAATAGTTTTGAATTAATGAGATTTAATTTTAGCAAGATTTTAACAAGGGGTTTAACAAGTTGGTCTCAAGCTCTTTAATGGAGGTATTTTGTTTTTTCTGAGTGTATAGAATAATATTTGATAAGTAAGAAAAGATTCTTATAAATAGAGCTTGAAACACCTTGCAGAAAAATCAATTTCGTTTAATTTGTTATATAATTTTATATAATGTTACACAACGTTTTTTAAAAGAGAAAGTCATAGAGCAGAATCTGTCTGAAATATAGCCATTGTATTGATTTTAATTTTTTACTCTATTATACAACGCAATATATACCGTCGTATAACGAAGTAGGGAAATTTCTGAGAGCTTTCCGAGTTGCTCATTGATACTTCGTTGTGCAACGTTCCATAACGTTATATAACGTTGTGTTGGTCAAATTTCAATCTTGCCGGTTTTGACTCAATTTTATTGATTAAAAAATATTAGAAAATCAAGTATAGTTAACCTAACATATAATATAGCTTGAATGCTTCATGCTTTGATATCTTGAGCTTCTTCTTTGAGTATTCTTCTCCTTTTTTGCTTCAATTGAAAATCTAGCGTAAAAACTTCAAAAAAATATTAACTACAATACTTAATTTTGCAAATCAACAAAACAAATAGAAAAATAGTTTGGTACAACACTAATTATAGTACAGAAAGTATACAATGCTAAGTTTGATGCAACTAAGAAAAAAAAATAAACCATTTTTTACAGCACAATAAAAAATGCTAAGGTTTCAAATCCAAGAATACATGCATCAAAGAATTTAAATATATTATATAATTCGTACAATACCAGATAATCTACGAAAAGTATACAATAGTATAATGAAACAATAGTGATGTAGACTTTATAATAACTGAAATTATAATACAGAGGAATTATTTTAACAAAAAATACACAAAAATTTACCAAATATATTAAAAAAATTCATGCGAATTCCAATGATAAAGCCAAGTATAAAGAAACCTCTTGCATACCCTACTGCAACGAAAAAAAAAAGATTACCAGATAATTGCTCCAAAAGATTCATCAACATCATCTTACAGCAACAATCACGCTACTACACTAATTCATTCATCTTCAGAGTAAGGCACATAGATAAGCTTGACCCAAACCTCCTTCCGAGACTCTACTGTGAGATGAGAAGTTATTTGGGAAGAGAGAATTTGTGTGTATAGAAAAGAAATTTGCAAGAAGAAATTTGGGAGAGAATTTGACGAAGAAACATTTAATGGCAACAAATGCTATGTTGAAGAGAAAGAGCTCCCAATACAGATACTCTGCAGACCGAGTGCGAATCGCAAACTATAAACATGTGCCCAAAATATAAGTGGAGCCAGAAGACATAGGAAACCTAATACAAATCTTTTCACATTTATTTACACTATTTCAACTAGCAAAGACATTCTTCTACATTTGTTTGCCAGAGCTTGCATTAAAAGAAAAATTGGAACAATCTTTTACCACTTCTGTCAGTGTCTATAAAATGTTAAATCGAAATTCTAAGGTCAAATATGTTAGTTTGTAATAATCTAGAAGTCAATAATACGATAAATTATCATAAAACTTTGTTCATTGATTTAGTGATTAATAAATTGTCATTTTGTTGCCTTGAGTATTATTGAATTTATGAATCATTCATTTATCTGACTAGAGTCAATAACTGAAATTGTGAAACTTCATAATACATATGATATATCCTCTTAAAAGTCTCTAACCAAGGTAATTAGCAGGAACACTAATTTACCGTTACAAGATTAGAATATGGATTAAAAGATGGTTAAGACATGAGATGTCATTTTAATCACATAAATACATGTTTCAAGAACATGATATTTGACAGACCTCGAATAAAACATTAAATGAAATTGTGTATATGTCATTAATGTTTTCATTCAGTGTTAAATTCTAAAGTATGATGTATTCATCTTTTCTACTAAGAAATGTGTATGTGTGATTGTTATCTAACGCTTTCGGTAAAACGCAGTCATAACGGCAGCTTTTCGGTATACATAGCTTAGCTGAGGTAGTGATGGTTTACCAAAAGTTTTATTGTCCCTCGTATCTCTATACAAGTTACAATATCACCGGGCCCCTTGATAGAGTAGGATTATCTGCATGCAGTATAATTACAAGAGTAATTATATTTGATGAATCTGCTCAAGATCGAGAAAAGATTAAGTTTGCAAGGATGACACACCTACCTTGAAACTAATCTGACACTGTGAGACAAAATAATTAACACGACTAAAATAGTTTAAGTGGATCGTGGTATTTTATCGTGCAACATCATGTAATTGGATGGTCATAGTGCAGATGTCAGATGCTTCCTATGATTATAGAAGTTAAAATGATTTTAATTCTATTTACCAACATAACACAGATCCTATTGGGTCACACCGTATAGGAGCTAATCAAAGAATCTTACTGATTGATTATAAATTGGTTATAATTAATATTATGATGGTTATAATTAATTATATGTGATATAATTAAATTATATATGTCATATAAGATGACAAGCATAAACAACGATTGATTTATAAGCGTATTCGATACGTTGTAAAAAATCGTACTGAAACCAAACCGATACCGAACCTTTAGAAATATAATTGTTGAGAACAATTATATATATATATTTAATTTAGATTTTAAATATTAATTATGATTTTGAATTTGAGATGAAAATCATTATCAAATTAAAACCTTAATTAAAAATTAAAATCTTAATTAAAAAAAAAACATGTCGGCACAAATAATTATTTTGAAAATTAATTTTTGATATATTTGTTCCAACTGACATATAAAAGGCAAAATGGTAATTTTGCCTTTTAAAGGGTATTTCGGTAATCGGCCAACCTGCTTATTTTTCCTATAAATAGAGGGGCATGGGAAGAGATAAAAAGACAATTTCATTTGACTCGTATCTGTTAACTCAGGATCAAATCAATAAATATATTTTTCTCTATCTCGGTTATGATTGTTTACCGGATTCGGAAAATAGTATTTTTGCAAAAGAAGCGGGATTTCATATTTGAATAACTACGAGTCGTGAATATATTTATTTAGGGTGTGTTTGGATCACCAAAAATAGCACTAACCATGGATAAGTGTTGCTATCCACACAAAAATGTGATCCAAATATGATTTAGTAAGTTATGAGTAGTGTTGGTTAGTGCTATTTTGCTAATCCAACAAAATGGTAGGATTAGAAAATTAGCACATGTCATGGTTAGCAAAATTATTATTTTATTACATTGTAATCATCATCTTAATATTATTATTATTTAATATTATTATTATTATTATTTTAATTGTCATTATTTTATTATTATTATTGTCATTATTATTTTATTAGTATTATTACAATTGTCATTATTATTATTTTTATTATTATTATTGTAATTATCATTAGTTTATTATTACTATAATTGTCATTATTATTATTTTATTAATATTATTATAATTGTCATTGTTATTTCTATTACTATTATTGTAATTATCACTATTTTATTATTATTATAATTGTCATTATTATTATTTTATTATTATTATTATCATTATTATTTTAATCGTCATTATTTTATTATTATTGTTGTCATTATTATTTTAATAGTATTATTATAATTGTCTTTCTTATTATTTTTATTATTATTATTGTAATTATCATTATTTTATCATTATTATAATAATAATTATTATTATTTTAATTGTCATTATTTTATTATTATTATTATTGTCATTATTATTTTATTAGTATTATTATAATTGTCATTATTATTATTATTATTATTATTATAATTATCATTATTTTATTATTATTATTATAATTGTCATTATTATTATTTTATTATTTTAATTGTCATTATTTTATTATTATTATTATTATTGTCATTATTATTTTATTAGTATTATTATTGTCATTATTATTATTTTTATTATTATCATTATTTTATTATTATTATAATTGTCATTATTATTATTTTATTATTATTATTATTTTAATTGTCATTATTTTATTATTATTATTATTGTCATTATTATTTTATAAGTATTATTATAATTGTCATTATTATTTTTTATTATTATTATTATTGTAATTATCATTATTTTATTATTTTATTATTATTGTAATTATCAGTATTTTATTATTATTATCATTTATTATTATTGTATTATTATTATATTATAAATTGATATCAATATTTTATTATTATTATTATCGTTAAAAAAACTAAAATAATTTATTATTTTACTAATTCTTACCATCACTACTCCAAATGTGCAGTCCAAACAACATTTTCACTAACCTAGATAGCACAAAATTAGCACTATTTTTGCACTAACCTAGATAGCAAAAAATAACCACTATTTTAACCACTAATCTAAATAGCATTATTTTTGCACTAACCATGACATGATCCAAACGCACCCTTAGTCTTTATCTCGGTGAATAGTGTTTTTGCATAATTTCGCGGTTTACGGTATTTCTGGCAGAAGAAATAAACCGCTCTCTTGTCAGTCCAGGTGGATTACCGATAGAGGTATCAGACGTCTGATACTCCGAAGAGAAGTTTCTCAGATTCGACCTTCCGAGTCTGTTGCAATCCAATTAGAATTTGGATCAAGGTAAAATGTTATATTAATCTATTTAATTTGTAAGTAGATTAAAGTTTTAGAAATCAATTATGGAGTAGATCTGTAAAAGGATTAAATAGGGTTTTGATGTCAAAGATAAACGTAAGGTGGACACCCTCGGTAGTTTATCTGACATACCTCGTTTAATCCTTGGCTTAAGTTAGAAGTAAAATTTTTATTTTACGGTCTTTCCGCAGCTTAAGCTAATTAACGGGTTTGAACCGTTCATGACCCAACAAAATACGATATGTGAAAGCATTTTATCAATTCCAATTCAAACTTTTGGATCTTAATCATCTAGCTAAAATCACAATCAAGCAAGTACTAATAACAGTTGAGCAATTCAAGCAATAATGTGCAAAGATAGTAAAAGAGAGAGTAAAGGGCAAGAGATCAAGAGAGATAGAGCAAGAGAACATGCTATGTAACGTGGTTCAGCCTACAAACAACTAGGCCTACATCCACGGGACCTCCTGATCCAAAATACCTTCCGAGATCGATTACACTAGACCACAAGTGATTTTACAAATGCAGGACCTATTTTTGGTTTCTATCAACAAGACAACCTATCTTAGGTTCCAAATCCTTTGCAAGGGGCTACATCGGTCTACAAATGCCTAATTGTCCGATTGACAACATAATCAAGCACGTGGATGAACTACTTGACAACACAACATAGTCACCAAACTAAAACAATCAACAAAGTGTTCTCTGGGACTGATAATTAGAGAATTAGCTATCATATGCACTGGTTGACTGCTAAATATGGAGTTTAATTGTCTTGCGGCTGCAACATGGGTTATTTCAGCCGCAAGAGAGTTGGATAAAAAACTGCAGCTTCTTCGTCTCTGATATGCATATTTCGGCTGCAATATTGGGCTTTGCGGCCGCAATAGACTTGAAATCTTGCTAACTTGGGCTGAATGGATTGAAAACCTGCAGAACTTGATTGTAGCGGCAATAACATGTTTTGCGATCGCAATTGACTTGGAAAACTACTGCCGGAACTGCTGAACTCTTAAGGTTGATTGCGGCCGCTATGATGACTTTTACGGTCGCAATTGACTTGGCTAACAATCATTTTGCTCCATTTTTTGTCCCAATTTGTTCGGAAGCGTCTAATTGTGTCTGTTTTGCTCCAAAATATCGAATTTTCTGCATTAAAGCACAAATAAGATAGTGACTTAAATTCTTGAATAAATTAACTCTAATTAAACCTAAATTAAATAAAACCTGGTTTAAATTACATAATAAACCCTAGGTAAAAACATGTATAATTTGGCCTTATCAAATTCCTCCAAACCTAATCCTTGCTTGCCCTCAAGCAAGTCTAAACTCACGAGAATCAACTCGGGTATATCATGAAATATAAACCAAGTCCATCTACACAAATCACAATTCGGCTTCTCAAGGCAAATTTGGGTTAAACAATTCAAATTAAAGGCATACAATGAAGTAATGTATTCAGAATATTTTTCAACGATCTTCTTCACCTCACAAACACAAATTTTTATTGTTAATTTAAAATAAATCTAATCTATATGCAAACTAAGCAAAACCTTTAACTCAAGTCTTTGGATTTTATAGAAATTATAATTTACTTGTATTAACCATAAGTACTCCAACAAAGAAAAGTTTTACCTCTAAATTGACAAGTTATTATGACATCCTTGAGTTAGTAATTCTTGAATCCTAAATTTCACAAGTAATAACCAATTTCAGATAATCCTTTAAAAAAAATTAGTTAAGGGTGTAAACTGTGTTTAATGCTTTGACTTTTTTCATTGTGCATTTGTAAGTTTTTGGCTTGCTCATTTTTTATTCACTCATGTTTATTTTGTTTTTGTTTATTATATATATATATATATATATATATTATATGCAGATGTATCTGTCCTAAGAACTTTAATCCTACATATAGCTCACTTTATTGCAATTTACACCTTTGTTCAATTAAGTCCAATTAAGAAAGAATTACAGAGTCTCACACAAAGCTTCCTATTGGCACAAAGCCTTTCAGGAACTCTTGTGCTAGCGTGTCTGAGACTTGATTACTACTTTGGGAAATTAGGTTCTAAATTCAAGGTCACATGTATGATAAGGCTAAATTATGCATGCTTTTACGTAGGATTTATTATGAATTTATTCCAAATTTTGTTTAATTTAGAGTTAATTTAGATTTAATTAGAGTTATTTGTTTAAAATTTTAATGGCGGCCGCTCTCAACCGTTGCACCTCGGCGGCCATTTGATTCTGCTCCCTCTCAAGATTTGCAATGTGTGCGGCCTCTACGTCGACGTTAGACATCTCTAACCGACGTGAACTTAAGTGTAAGATTGGCCCTTTGGAAGACAATTCTTCCTTCTCTCGTAGAAGATGTGAGTTGACCCTTGTCGAGAGAACCACTCAACCAAGTTTGTATCATCCGGGGTTGATGATTCTCCTTCCTTTTTTCAACCTACAAAACATGAGAAAAAGAATGCTAGAAAATGTTCAAACTGAAATTTAAATTAAAGATACTAAAATCTTTTTTGTAAAACTGAAACTTAAATGTTAAAACTTAATTTTGTCCATTTTGCTTCAAATACCTGTTTTTGAATTAAAACACTGCAAGGTAGTGACTTGAATTCTTTTTGTAATAGAATTTGTTTATTTGACTCTAAATTATGCTAAACTTGACTTAAATTACACACTTAATCCTAGATAAATGCATGCATAATTTGGCTTTATCAGTCAAACCTTAGAAAAATGTATAAGCTCAAAGATTGGACCTTAATCCGTACTGAGAAATTATTATTTCTCATGTTCCACGGTGATTTGTGGGGTCCAGGTGAGGAGTCCTTTTGATGTTTCGTGGAGATCGCTAGGATGGAGTTCCCCGACGTCTTTCGTTTTGAAGATATCTCCTTTGTTTCTATTATTTTCTTTTGTTAGGAGTAATTTGTAGTAGATTAGCAAGGGTCAGTCCCATGTTCTTTGGTGGAATCGTCCTCATCTGATGTATTTTTGGTCTTTTGCTTTCGTTGTATATTTGTAAATAGACGTTGGTATAAATAAATTGATTTTGTATGTCTATGTATTGTGTACTGTGTGTGCTATTCCTTTCTATATATATGATTGGTTAAATTTTATCTATAATTCTAATATTTAAATTAAGTTTTTCGTGTACTTGTAAACAAGTACACGTAGCAGAATTAACACCCCTAATTTTAGTTATTATTTCTGAAGTATGACAATAATATTAATACAATTGGATCAAAGACTCGAAGAACTATAGCTAATAAGATTAGAAACTAGATAACAAGAGACTGGAAAGCTTGAGAATACGTAAGAAGAATTTTCAATAAGAGAAATGATCAAATGGAAGAGATCAATCCTTTAAATATCATAATCAAATTATGCGCAACAAGACGTTGTAACTTGTAATGGATGTCAAGTCATATCTAGTGTAGTGGTGAGATACAAGATCTCCATGAGAGAGGTATGAGATTCAGGTCCCGCCAGTGGTCACTTTTAGGGAAGTTTTTTTTCAAGTTTATTTGTGAATCTGTGTTGTCTACGAACAATGAATAAAAAAAAAAACGTGTAATGACTAAAAAATCGTTACAAGAAAAAAGTTCCTGCTCTCGAATCAAAGTGAGTATGACAAATTGACCTCACTTGTAACATAGACATTATAACATCTTGAGAGTCATAAATAATGTCTGGCAAAACCTTGTAACGCCATTCTCATAACGCTATCCAACTCAACTCTCAGACTTTTTCTAACTTGGCCAATTTTTTTTTTTTCAAGTTTGTGCTGAGAACTGCTGAGGCATAATAACTACTTGCAAACTGTTATAACGGATAATTGGAATTTTTCAGGTTTGTTTATTTGATCTGATCAATTTGATTGTAAATTCAGATTGTGTAGAATAAAAAAGCATAATAAAAATAATTATGTTATGCTTCCATTTGTGCTGATCCTTGCTCTTCCTTAGCATAATATAACATGTTAAAACCTACAAGCAATTCTTCACAAAATTATTGTTAAATTCAGTAGTTGTTTTGTACATTACAAATTAAAAAAAATTTTAGTACAACAATATCAAATTCCTTTATTTTTAGAGCTTTCTAGCTATTATTATTATTATTATTATTACTATAACATTAGTAAAGTAAACAAATATAATAAAATAATGTCTTAGTTTTAAAATAATGGTATAACCTATTTTATTATTTCAAATAATAAATATTTAATGGTATCATATATAATAAATATAATACGACTTAATCAAATCATAATTATTATTCTATCATTGAAATATCAGTATCTTATCTATGAGTTGAAATATAAATTTTGTAATTTCGTGTCTCTTTTTAATATATTAACATTTATTTGACAAAAGATTTAAGTTGAAATAATAGACTATGAACATTAGGTGTGTTATTCCGAACGAACTCTACTGTTGTACTATAAAATTATCAATTTGAAATTGCTGTTTAATATTATATTTTATTTAAACATTTATTTTTTATTTTCAAGGTGCCAAGGCCAAGCAAAATATCTGACAAACTTGAAAATAAAATTGTGGAAAATACTTAGATACATAAAAAATAGATAAAACTAGATATTTCGAATTATTTTGAATCAATCGTGAAATGAAAATTTTAATATATCCAACGGTCCAGAGATTCGAAGGAGCTGATGTATGTTTTTCCTAAAATTGTTTCTTTTCCTCCTATTGTCCCATCCGACGAAACGAAATTCTCTTCGCGTATATTTTTGTGCTCACTAATTTAAATCGTCGAATTAAAAATTAATATTTTTTTCTAAATTATTAGTGACGATCGAACGTTGATCTTTAATCTGAAGATTCAGAATTAACTAAAGCGCAGAGTGAGCCAAAAAAACAGAGCGCATACGGTTCCCCACCCGACAGATCCAACTTGTTCTTCCCATTAACCAAAAAATAAATAAAAAAGTTCTGACGCTACCCCAAAATTTCTCCCGATCATCAATTACATCCACCTTTCACCTTTGGTAAGAATCGCTAGAAAGAATATGGAGAATCAATAAGTCGCAAACTAGAAGAATCGGCGTAACTCGGACGGCGAGTCGGAGGAATCAACCAGCCGGTGGTTGATCCCCTCTTCTCTTCAAACGCGGTCACTGGTGTTTGGAAATCGCCTAACAATCCGATCGTTGTGTGCCGATAGGTAAAAGGTACTGCCGAGTATTGCTTGCTATGGTAGAAGGTTACAGTTTTTAAGGTAAGGTTACTTCACAAACAAACCCAAACGAACAACACGAGAGGGGTGGAGCGTGGGGGGATGCGCATGCGCCACCGCTTGTCTTCTCAGTCTGGTTGAAATTTTGCGCGTTGGTGGAATTTAATTGTTTGTGGACATGGTGAATTCAAGGAATTGATTTGTTTGTTCCATTTGCTTTGATATTTTCAGAGTAGAGTTATTACAGTTATTATTTTTCCTGTCCTTATTTGAATTCTTATGATCAAATTGAAGAGATGGTCGTCTTCAATTTACCATTTGGGGTGTTGACTTTAGCTTACGGAGAAGTTCATTAAAGATTTAAAGTGTATCTCTTTTGATTTTCAAGTGTTGCATCAGTCATGCTCTATTTCGTCCAGTATATCATATGTTTCATTGTGTAATCAAGTTTAGCCTACTGATATGTAACTACAGAATTTTCAAATATTGATCTTCACTTAAAAATTAACATCAAACAATCTATTACAAATGTGTGGTCAATGTCAGCAAATCACCAATCCAGCTCAGACAAAATCCAATTTTTGTGTCGTTCTAAAGGATTCTGATTTGTGTAATTTTCAGGTTTTACATGGAAATTAGCAGACAACTAACTGCCTACGCCAATGGAGAAAAACCCCACTAAACGTTCTTATAATCTAAGAAATACTGAACTGATGTCTTCTTCATCCCTCCCAATCCTGCCTGCTTATGTCCAGCCCAACTTTCCTAAACTGCCCGACTCTCAGCAGGTTTCAATGGAGAGGGAACTTACAAGTGGGCCCACAAACCCTTTGTACTCTCCTGTCATGGATTACCCAGTTGACCTACTTGACCCCTCTCTCTCTTTCCATCAGATACCCACTAGCATGAATGCTTCTTCTTTTATCACCCAAACAATGGATGTTGGCATGTCAGTAGGTAATTCAGAAACACTCCAGGGCGCTTCCAGTAATTTGCCTTGGGTCCAAACGGACCAGGTCCAGCAGTTGATGGATTATTCAGTGGGGGAAACAATGGTTTCCGGCAGCACCAATGTATTCGCTTGTGCAACTGTGGCCACAGAAGATCTGACTAAGCAGAATGAGTGGTGGAGTGATATCATAAATGATGACTGGAAGGATATCCTTGATGCTACCACTACAGAGTCCCAACCGAAGGTACCTATCTTTTTTACATATTATGGTTGCCCATAACCTCATTTTTTTCTTCTTATTTTCTAATGAGGGAGAAGTCTTATTTAACAATAACCTCATTTCTAGCCATGCCTAGCCTATTGGCTGAGGCCACGGTTGGGGGGTTGCCAGTTTAAAACATGGCTGGAAGATCCGTTGTGGATGCTTTAAGTTGAAAGGCTCGTTCCTAATCTTTATTTCAAAAAGAAATGTTTGCTAATTGAAGATTAACATGCCATGCTGGTAACTTATCAACTTATCAATAGCATGGAGTTACAATTACATGTGGTTTTCTTGGTTATTACGTGTGTAAGCAGTCTCCCTATTTGAGGTCAAAGTTATTGTGTTTGAAGTGATTGTTTAGTAATTTGCGGGTCATGAACCATTTATTTTGGCTGTACTATTAGGTGGAGGATCTTTATACCAGGTATTGTAAATAACTTGCCATGTGAAATCTGTATTTTTTGGATAGGGCATGGATGCTTATTTTCATGGTTTATTCCCTTTTGTAGTTTAAGTTGAAGACACTGTAGGCAGAAAGATTTTACTCCCATGGGACTTAATATTTACTAATTATTAGAACCAATTGCATAATTTTGGTGGTGAGACACTTGCTTACCACACAAAAGCTTGTTGAATAACCATTTTTAGGAAAAAAGGAAACTTGCTTCATTGTATTTTTGTACTTGCCTTTATCAAATCTCACCGCCGACTTCTCACTAGGCATTAAAAGCCTCCAACTAATGCCTATCGTACCTTTTGTCGCACTTCCTTGAAATATTAATTTAACAGTTATTCTAGCACTCCTTTCTTTTGATACAGTCAGCAGTATCGTCCTCTTCAAATGTGTCAGTTGCACCTCTGCCACCGGTTAATACACAAGCGGTGGTACAGTTACCTGCACCGGTTTCAGTTTCTGTACCACCTCAGAATATGGAGATTAGTGCCGTTGTCGCAAGTCCTTCACCCATAGCAAATAATGCACCTGCAGCAGCCAGGGCACGCATGAGGTGGACCCCAGAGCTTCATGACCGTTTTGTTGATGCTGTAAATCAACTTGGCGGTAGCGAGAGTATGTTTATTGGATAGTTTATTTTGAGTTTAATTCTATTGTATTTGTGAGATTGATGCAGAGAAACACTGTTATCCTGCCTTTGAGGTGTACTAAAAAGTAAATAAAACAGTGCATACAAGCTCATGTGTTATCAGAATATTAAAGAATGCTTAAAAGTGGGTTCTCTTGCAGTATGTATTTATGAAACTTGGAGAAGAGTTTGATAATATGGAAAGGATATGAAGTCCAGACTTGATTTCTTACCAATATTTTGGTTTCTGTCGAATTGCAGAAGCCACCCCAAAAGGTGTGCTCAAGCTGATGAAGGTTGATAGCTTGACAATATATCATGTGAAGAGCCACCTCCAGGTTATTATATTTTTTTGTACTTTCTAACAAAATGCATCTTTTTTTTCTGAAAGACTTTAATGTCAAATACAATAGTCAGCCTAATCACTTCTGCTGGGGCTCAGGCCTGCAACCTCACTTTTGTGGGAAACTGAGAATAGGCAACCACCTGACCTACAAAATTTGTTGGTTAATGATGCAATTTTATGTAGTAAATTTCTCTGTCTTAATAGTTATATTGTGTTAAGAGATTCTGATTAGACCCGCGTATATTTTGTAGAAATATAGGACTGCTCGCATCAGGCCAGAATCAGCTGATGGTTGTAAGACAATTTTCAAACAATCTCTTTCTTTTAGTTATTTATGGATATGTATATGCTATCTTCATTTTTAATTATTCTTTGTTATTATTATAATCTGGTTGCACTAGGTAATGAAGGTTCTTCAGAAAGGAGACCTACACCACAAGATTTAGCTGCCATAGATATTAAGAAGTATGCAAATAGAAACAGTTCGTTGTTGTTTTCAAATCCTTACTCAAATGGCTTTTCCTTTGACTTACCGATGGTTTGTATCTATTGATTTTATTTCTTTCATAGTAGCATGGATCTTACTGAGGCACTAAAACTTCAGATGGAAGTCCAGAAGAGGCTTCATGAACAGCTTGAGGTATACACTTAATTTTATAATCTTATGTATCATAATTTAAATATGTTATTCGCTTTCATCAAATTTGTTTAGCTGAACAGCCTAAACTTAATGCAGTGATCTTAAATCAATTTATGGGGCTTATATTTCCACTGATTAAGCTTATGTAAATTTAATTTCACAGATCCAGAGAAAATTGCAAATAAGGATAGAGGAACAGGGCAAGTACCTCCAAATGATGCTCGAGAAACAATCCAACTCCAAGCCGAGCAATTCTGAAAATGGTGCAAAAGATGGTGCGGGCCCCAGAAGCAGTGATGCCAACATGGAGGAGACCACCAACAATCTAAACATTCTGGAAGTGGATTCTTCTGATGGTGAAGACACTTCTCCCAAGAAGAAGTGCTTAATAGGCCCCACGGCCTGAAACCATGATATTATTTCCAACTGATTGCCATTTTCCTGGCATAAAACAAAGAGAGAAAGAAAAGTAAACGACTTCTGACTTTTTAGTTTTTGTATGATGACTGTTTTAATGATAAGCAATTAGGTATCTTAGTTTGTCAGGTAATAAGTTTTAGGATTATGGTGGTCACCCTTCTTTTGTGAAGACTGAAGTCAACCTGAAGAATTTGGGGGATGACCAGTAGTGGTTTTGTAATCTAACTATGAAAAAATATTGGTCGACAAAAGTATAGATCATCTTGTATGATGCTTTTTGTGAGGTTACATGTAGTCTCCAAATAAGAGAGCGACGGATTTTGTGCAAATTAGCTTGCAGTGATGGCACAATCGTGATTCATTAGAATTACTGTAAATGCTAATTACAAGCAACATAATTAAAAAAATAAATTAAGAATGTTGTAATATGTTACTGGTAACTTCCATGATTTGCCAGAGATGAGAAGGTATCCTGATAACTTTTGCCTTTTTATGGGTTCCATTTAGCTTTTGAGAAATGAATGAATTTTATTATCAAAATATCTTGTAAATTGGCTTGAAGGATTTAGTTATCCTTTTTTTTGTCACAAGCTGGTTCTGGTTGCACAGCAGGAACATTGTAGGAGCAACTCTCCATGGTTGTAACAAGGGTGGTACTTTGATTGGTAATCAGTCTCTCATTAGGGTGGCAAGGAAAAGATTTAGGAAAGGGAAGGGATAATAATTTGAAGTAAACCTTTGAAACTTCTTTTCTTTCTTTTTATTTTTTACCTTTCAAATTAAATGTCTGCATCACACACCTCCCCTCCAAATTAAAGGACACCTCCACTCCAAATTAAAGGTCTGAAGCACCTTAATTGATAGTGCCATTCCAGATTTGATATGACCGGCAAAAGAAAGGTGATTTAATTTATCTCTTTATTGACCACCACCACCAACAATTCATCTTCACTTGTAATAATAGCTCCAAAACATGAAACCAAGTTAACCAACCAAATGTCAGTTGGTATAAATAGATTATGCAATTAATAATTTACAAACGAAATAAAACATTTAAATTAAGAGATGGCAGGGGCCGCGCGAACGCGTACCCCCTCGACCACAAATTTCGACGTCCACTCTGCCACTTGGACAGATGGTAGGCTAGCGCTCCTCCCAAGTGCAATGGAGGCCACTAGACCTAGGCCATGAGCCTTCATGATCGCTCATCGACCCCATCCAGGTAAGTGCCTTGGTCGGTAGCATCGCTACCTCTTTTATACGCTACAGACCGCTTCCCATCTTGCATTTCTGAATTGTGGGATTAAGAAAGCGCAAAATGGAATTTGGTAAAACCGGATGCGTCTTTCTTTTTTCTCTGAATTGATAGTAGGCCGATGGTTTTCTACTTTTATAGGCTTGGGTCTAATTATAGAGTGAGTACTTGGCCCAACCCATATTTTATCCTTCTTGATTTATTCCCTCCTTTTTCATTTTTTTGCTTCTTATGCTATGTCACGATTTCGTATTGGATTAGTAGTTCTGCACATGGTCCTAAGATAGGTAAGCCTAGAGTGATTTGGCCCAACTTGACAATAAAATTCAAGGCCTGTTCGGTTTCATCTCGCGCCAACGAGAAATGCACTGTTTACGTGGAAATTTCACTGTTTGCTTTGAACATTACATTTTCCGTGGATGTGAGATGGAACCGAACATGACCTCAATGTGCCGAAAGCTTAGTAGGTACGTGCCTTTCAGTCTATTTCCTTTTCTTCTTTTTATCTCCTTACACCGCTTCCAAAAAGCAAGGTAAGGGTCAACCTGAGCGAAAAGAGTTAACTAGCTAGAAACAAATCCCTTCTAAACATACCGCTAGCTGGCAAGAACCGTATCCTCTGCATTCATGTTTTATCGGTGCTTTCTGCATCTGTTAATCTGGACCGTCCGATTAGATTTGAACGTTTGACCGTCAATTATATGATTCATGGAGGCTTTTACTTTATAAAATTAGATCCGTTCAAATTTAACCCAACGATCCAGATTAAACGGGAGCAGAGAGCACACATAAAAAATGGGTGCAGAGGATATTATTTCAGTGTTGTAAAACGCACGAAACGATCACGCAAATACCCTTTGCATCTTACGTTGCATTTTAAGAGTGTAATGATTTTCTGTTGCGTCTTACGTTGCGTTTAATAAACGTAAGATTTTTTGCGTTTACGTTTACGTTTAGTTAAATGTAAAAAACGTTAAAAACGTTTATTTTTTTTAATGTTTAATGTGACAACTAACGGTGCACAACAAAGCAAAAAATTATGGAAAAAACTAAAAAATAGAAAAATTACATGCGTCTCACCATTCATCCCATTCCACCTGTTTCTTCTTGCCCTTGCCCTTGTTGTCCTTACTCTTTCTCTTGCCCTTGCACATTTTCCTCTTCTTATTGCTTTGTGTTGGTCCTTTTCCCCTGAGGTCCTTGGCCTGGACAAGCTGGACATGTTTGGCTGATGTTAACCAGTTCAGGTCCTTGACCACAAAATGAAAAGAATGATACACAAAATGGTAGTGATGAATCTCTCTTAGAAGAATGTGGACCACTTACGTGGCTTTCTCTAATGGGTCCATCTTTTTTCAGAACGCTTAACGCTTAAAAAATGTGAATATGCGATGATTTACTAACTTATATAAAATGACGTAAGAAACGTTTAAAACGAAATGTAACGAATTACTTGCGTTTACGTTGTATTTAACTAAACACAATAAAAATAATTTGCGTCTTACGTTCGTTTAACAAACACAACAATAATCTTTTGCGTTTAACATTTCGTCACAGCGAAATCAAACGCAAAATGTTCAAAACACATTCGTTGACACCCATAGTCACGACAAACATAAAACCGAAACATGAGGAAACTAACAAGAAAAACATATCGTAAGGAGTTTCATAGTTCATGTAATGTATTTTGGAGATGTTCTTGTAATAGACATATCATCGGTAGAACAGACAAATGTGGCTTCCAAAATGTATGAAATGTTCATGTAATGTATTTAGGAGATGGTTATCAAGCTTGTTTATTACAGAATTTACAGTGTCATAATATGTATAATAAAATAAGTGTTTATTGACATAATAAGCAAATTATTCTAAGATTCGTGAAAGATTTATAGGAACTTTTTAAGGGCGAGTTTAAGGATAATTATCAAACTAACAGAGCATGTTCGTCTCTAAATTGCAAAAATAAAATTTATTTGTTATATCAATAATTAAGTAATTTTTACATAATTAGTTTTGAAATATTTTTATTTATGTGGTTTATAATTGGATGAGGTGATGATAATTTTAGTTAGCAAATAAAATAATATTTTATAACTATTATCTGTAACTATAAAATGCATTGCGGGTACATTGCATCTTGAATAATGCTTATAAATTACTAATATTAAAAATTCAGAAATCTAAAATTCAATAATAAAAATTGTGCTCTATTTAAATATATATCTAATGATAATTAAAATGCACTCTATTTATTTGTGGAATATAATCAAATTACATTACGAATAAAGTGTATTGTGGCATAAATAACATTGTACTATTGTTTGGACAATAGTTGCATCTATTTTTTTTTAATGATTTTTAAGCATTCTGAATTTTTGTACTTGATCATATAAATTACATTGTACTATTAAATGTAATTAAGTGAGAGCACTATTTTTTTTATTCGTGTTGAATAAGTGCGAAATATCAAACATGCTTAGTCGAACATTGTTTTTTTTAATATAAATACCAATAAATAAATATCATAAACTGGAATTAAGAAACGTTCATTGAACTTCCTTTAATTAATTTTATTATTATCTCAAATTACTTGATTATCATCAGAGTAAAGTTAGTTTAGTTGAATGCAAACAAATGCTAAAGAGTCGGCTACACACAGTGGCGGAGCCACATGCATTCAGAGGTACAGCTGAACTCTTGATTTTTTTAAAAAAAAATGATCATATATATTACTTTTTTTCAAAAATGATCATGTATTTAATTTTTTTTGACAAATAATCATATAAGATAATTTTTTTTAAGAATAACCATCAATTCAAACCTTGAAAAAAAACCGTAAATCTTGAACCCCTGACGAAAATCCTGAATACTACACACCTACACCCCCAGATTTATTATGATGAATATAAAGTAGAATAAAAGTTTACTAAGATCGATTTAAGTATCGATCGATATCGATAGAGTTGCAAAATTTATGCAGATCATTTATTGAACTTGCAATTTAATTGAGGGAGCAAATTTAACTAGCAATTTAATTAAGAGTCGGCTACACCCTTATTTAACTCTTGAATCGTCATTACTCATATTCAAAACGCAGGATTTTTTTGTTTAATCTCAACCGTAGAATGCTATCAACGGTGGAGATTAAGAAAAATAAAATATTACTTTTCTTTTTTGAACAATAGATGATCTCAATCCAACTATCTGTAAAATCTGTAATGCAAGTGGGATTGGCGTGGTGATGCAGCAAGTACCCATTAACGGATACAGCCAATACAATATACCGATTAGATTACATACGGCTCCTGCCATTCTATGCTTTTCTTCCTCCCGACCGGTCGCCGCGTTATCAGAGAACGAGCAATTCCCAATTGAGAGAACGCATTTCATAGCGCTCACTGATTGCTGCTCACATAACAGAAGTAACCCTAAACTGTACATCGAAATCGAATCACGATGCTGTTCCAGGTCGGCGGTCAGGGAACGCGGCCGACCTTCTTCGAGATGGCGGCGGCGCAGCAGCTTCCCGCCAGCCTCCGCGCCGCTCTCACCTACTCTTTCGGCGTCAGTGTCTCATTGCTTTACTAGTTCACTTCTTTATATTGCTCCAGTTTTCATAATTTATGCAACAGTACAAGTGAGGTCTTTTCTGGGGGAACAGATACCAGCAGTTTGCTCTGGAGTATGCTTATTTGTTACTGTGTTTCTATAATTAGGTGTTTGCGCTAAGGAGGCCATTCCTTCACAAAATCTTAGATTATGATGACGAGTTCTTTGCTTTGCTAATGTTGATGCTCGAGTCTCACAGTCTACGCACAACGGGTACGCACAAACTGGAGCACTTGTTAAACAGCTTCGGTGCTAATTACTTATACAGTTCTGGTACCAGGTGGAAGACACCATAAAAAATTTAGCAATCATGAAGTAGTGCCTCAATACAATTCCAAAACAGAGATGGATGGGTGGACATTGTGAAAATGTCCTAAATGAAGAATAAGTCTATTATCAGTTGCTTTGCACTAAGCAGTTTATGGATTACTCTCTATTTCAGATGGTTCTTTTGCGGAGTCATTGTATGGTCTGAGACGGAGAGTGGCACATATTTCAACCAAGAAAAGCACACTTACTGCTGATTCAAGTGAGAAAATCCGTGATTTGGGTATAAGAAAGAACCAGAAAATTCTCTCAGTAGTATTTCTGGTATGAAATTTGCTTTCTACCCAGTGTTACCTATGTTCTGTTAATTTCTTCTTTACAAAAAGACAATGAAGCATTTCATTAGATACAGTGACAACACTTGATTGCATCCATCTAGGAATGAGCAGGAAAGGGTATCAACTAATATCATGTTTACATGAGAAACTGTGATAATTATCACAACTTGTTGTTTCATGTCACAAGATAATATCTCCAGTTTAATCTTCTCTTATCTTTATACAATTATTCTTACTAAGGACTATTAAATTTTAGGTTGTTTTGCCATATTTCAAGTCAAAGCTTCAATCGATTTATAATAGAGAAATGGAAGCGAGGCTTCAGGCAAGTCTTTGGGGCAATGACGAACCAAGGCTTGACGAAGCTGGCTTTCTCCTTGATCAAGGAGAGACATCTGCACGGGCAGTGGTACGCACCAATGGCAACGTGTCCAATATGATGCTTTTAAGAAAGAAAATTACAGCATTGGTGGCCGTTTGTTATCCTTGGATCCATGCAACTAATGAAGGTAGTTAGTTCTCTTTTTTCTATTAGAGTAGTCAATGCTCTTTGCAAATATCATATTAGCTAGAATTTTCTTTTAGAATAATAATAACATTTTTGGGCATGCACACACTTGATGTCAGTTTCATGCTTGTACATCATTTCATGCATGCAGCATGCAACCATCAATATCAAAGTTGAGTGAACCTTTAGATGGTCAACTGTTCTTAATGTTAGGCCTTGTCCAGTTTGTGTCATATCTTGGTTTTATTTAATATATCAGTCAAATTTTCTAGGTCAGGCTGTCTCATATTCCAGGTCCATCTGATTTTTTGTTGTTCAAATGAAGTCACTTTGCCATAACTTTTTTGTTTGAGGAAGAAATCAGCACCAGTTAAGTCAACTATGAATTGGGATATATTTGGGTACAATGCCTGTTTAATTTGGTTTCATTTCAACTCTTTTCTATTTGTTTGTATGATAAGGAAACTCGGCCGACCATCACTTCTTTTCAAATGGGAAGGTCCCAATTTCTGAACTTCAGTTATTTCATTCTATTCAATATGTTTGAAATTTTTTTCATCTGGTCAGCTGATCACAAGGAGCCAATATGTTTCATTTTTTTTTTCAATTGTTAATAGTCTGCAACTTGTTACATGACAAGTAGTGAACATTAAAATTGACTTCAAGTTGGTGAACCTATTTATAATTTTCACTGGTATATGATTTCTGGATGACATGTCAAAACTTTGTTTGCATAGGTCCAGTTTCTTTGACATGTGAGCAAGCCAAAAAAAGGCCAGAACTGTTTTTGCAACCTACTTAGTGATTATTTTGATAGATTACACAAAAGTATACTAAAAATAGGTCCCAAGTTGGATTCTTCTGATTGTTTTTGACCAAACACTTGTTGACATGTCAAAGAAGCTGTTTCCTGTTCGGACATCAGTTAAGTCATCAGATTTGTGATGGTGTCACTAACTTGGAGGCCATTATAATGTTTAAGTGTTGCAGCGAACAAAGTTAAACTACAAGTTAGCAAATTGAAAAAGAAAATGCCAACCCATTTAAGCATTTTTATAAGATTTATCCAGGCATGTAATGTTCCATCAAAGATATATCCGCTTGTAGACTTCAATTAAGGAGACTTGTTTGCAGTGAACACTGCCAGATAATTTTGTAGACTAATTCAATAAGGAACTAAAAAAATTACTATCTTTGATTAAAAAATATCTGTGTATGAAACAAATAGACCGATAGAATAATAATTTTGAGCAAAAGAAGAGCCTTATCAATTAGAAACATGACAGGAGCAATATACACATAACTAAGAAAATAAAATTAAGCCCCAAATAAGCAAACATCGTGGGTGCTTTTCTGTTAAAATCATTGCAAGTTCCCGTACCAGCAACGATCATGCTTTGGGCAAGCAAGTAGTCTCAATCAGGATACCAAAATCATTAGAGCTTATTGTGAAGCAGTTATCCATGCATAACAGCTGTGCACCAATATTTTCCAACTTCTCAAGCTATTTTTTTGAGAAAAAAATCTCAAGCTATTGTTGTACAAGTGGCCACGAATTGTGGTAAAGAAACTTTTATATTTTTGTCCTTTAGGAAGTGATCTGGTTAACAGAATTATTTTTCACTCCCAACTCCGCCTAACAAACAAACAAAAAACAACAAAGCCTATAATCCCAAACAAGTTGGGGTAGGCTAGAAATGAAACCCAACTTGTTTGGGACTAAAGGCTTTGTTGTTGTTGTTGTCGTCCAACTATTTCAGTTGTGTTATTGGAATTTCAAACTCCTCAAATTTTATAAGATCATTCTGATTTAAAGCCAGATAAGGCAAGTTACATAACTTGCAGTTACTCGAGTGGCAACTACTATGCATACTGCATCTGATGCAGACTGCTAGCAGATTACACATTAAAGTACCCATGAACCTAACTTTTTAATGGAATGATGGGTGCTAGATGTTATTATAAAAATGTTTAGCCTTTGCTGCTAGTATGAGAAATATTATGTCCATCTGAGATAATGCTGCCTATATATCAGGCATTATTTGCAAATAGACTCTTCTCAGTGTTTTTTTTTTTTTTTGAATCTAACAGGTCTATCATTTGCTTATCAACTGCTGTATTTGTTGGATGCTACTGGTTTTTACAGTCCGGGGCTTCATGCACTAGGAATCCAAGTATGTCGTGCTACTGGACAAGAGTTGGTACGTTTCATTTGCTGCTTATGATCTTTTTACCAGCCTGAAATTGCAAGGGCTAAATTATGGTATCTGTTAGTTTCAAAAGTCTACTGATCATCTGGCTTACATAGTTCAGGTCAATGCATTCTCTACTTTTTTGGATGTACTTCTGCAACTTGTAGCATATGTTGCTAGTTTTCTACATAACGGATTGTCTACAACATATAATTGTTAAACCTGTTTTTATTGTCTTATGTAATCCCAGATGGATTCATCTTCTAAGATCTCTAGGATTAGAAGCCGTGAGCTTGAGAGGCTGCGTGGCCCGCCATGGCTGAAGGTACGAAAATCTTAGTAGAATACCTTCGGTATACTTCTCTTTTTTTTGGTCAGAACTTTCTGTCCAAAAGTCCTCAATAATTATGCCAAAAAAAGGTCAGAAAAAGAAAAAAAAAAATCAGTGAACTAGAATTCAATGAATGTACATCTTAGCTGATTAGCACTAATTGCTTCTATAGTGAAGATATTGATGCAGTTCGATTAATTTTGGGGCCTATACCAATTTGACAGGCAGTGCAGAGAGTTCTCTTGAAGTGCGTATACACATCTTTGGACTATGCACAAACGGGACTAATTGCTGCAGTTTTCTTTTTCAAGGTTGGTTTCACAGTTTTCACCATGTTGTGGATCATTGGAATGTAAAATCTTTTCTTGGTAATATATAATAGCATAATTTCTTCTGGCAGATGATGGAATGGTGGTACCAATCAGCTGAAGAAAGGATGTCAGCTCCTACTGTGTACCCACCGCCACCGCCTCCACCCCCCCCAAAGGTAATCCATTCCTTGTGCTTTTCTTAAACTTGATTTAAAAATAGTAAAATGTGATGATTCCGATGCCAAAACTCTTTGTTACCGCTCTTCTTGATTAATGATTTCAAATCCAAAATCCAAGTGACTAATCTGAAAATTTACCCTTCTTTATTAATGATCTGTATTGATAGCAGTGCACTCTGTTTTAAGAATACACCCCAAAGCAATGGAGCATTTTGTTTTAGTACTGTTTGAAGCAAAAATAAAACTGTACTGAAAATTTGAAATCGAATTGTCATTAATTGATAGTGAATAGTGATTGTAGAAAAAGGGAAAGAGGGAAGTTGGTGTTTGAACACAGGATTTGTGATGATTGAGCCAAAGCAGACAGTTTATACTTGAATAACACAATGTTTGGAACATAATAATATTAGTTGCAGATTAACTGAAGTACTTAAAAACTTGCAAATTGTGAAAATTTGTCCAAGTTTTGGCTACTTGTTACAAGATTCCCATCAATTGTTTCAGGTTGCTAAAGATGGAGTTCCATTGCCAGGAGACAGGTCCCTCTGCCCGTTGTGCTGTCAGAAGAGGGCCAATCCCTCTGTTCTTACTGTTTCAGGCTTTGTTTTCTGCTATAGCTGTATTTTCAAGTCTGTTTCTCAGGTTAGCATGTCTCTTCGTACTTTCTACTTCTTTTCTGGCTTGTTCGAGTACAATTAACACATCTTTTGTCGGAGCAAGTGATCTAGACAAAAGTTCATTTATTTGTCTCTTGTGTTAAAGCAATAAAGAGTGAAAAACCATCTTAGTATTTTTGGTCTGGAAGATGACATCAATCGTTTTTCAAAATGCGTAGATAAAGTTTTATCAGTATTTCTAAAGTGTCCATGGTTCATTTTCTGTGAAAAAACACCCATATTACCTGAGTACTATGTCTGAACTTTGCTTAACTGCTATGATCACAAGTACTTGTTGTTGGATCCCTGTAATATTTGCCAGTGTCCCTACTATTCTTTGACCATGTTTAAAAACACTAAAATCTGAGAAAATGGAATTATCTTAGAAACACAAAAAATAAAAGGCGTGTATATCTTGCTGTATTTTCAGAATGCTGATAGTCCTTTTTAGAACACCAAAAGTTATATATATTTTCCTTCAAGTGCTTACTGTTGTTGCAATAAGGTCAGTGTTGAGTGTGCTGATGCAATTACACACAACATAACCATTACATCTTTCTGCATTTTCTCATTTTTTATGTTTTTGTCTTTTTTTTTTTAAATGAGCAGCACAAAAAATGTCCAGTGACTCTAATTCCAGCAAATGTTGATCAAATAAGGCGACTTTTCCATGATTTATAATGAAGTTATGGGAACTGGAGCCCTGCTATTAAATATGTGTCCAATTGCTTATTCGTGATCACCCTTTACCCTCGATTAATAGGGAACTTTGAATTCAATCGTTCGGAGGAAATCATCTCTATTGATGATCAGCATTTTGGGTATAGAATTTTCATTTTTAACACCATTTTTGCTTTTTGCAACATAGGTTTTTAGTTTCTCTAGATTGTATAATCACAAGGCGTTTACAGTACTTTTTTTTTGCTATTCTCTAGAAATTGAATAATGGAGATCTCTTGTAATGCATATGATACTATCTGAATGTTTCCTGTTACATAAGCGGGAGCCCCTCCATTGTAATTCTTATCTGCCAAAACTCCTGACCAGAGTGAATGAAAAGTTTCATATAAATGAGGTACTTCAATTTAGTCGAGTTATATTCACAAAAAACAATTCTTTCATTTGATTTTGATGAGGTTAAACAATCTTCAATGCTTAGCCCTTTTGTCTTGAAAGAGTTGAAGCTAGCTTGGATTTTGGGTTGATTGTGAAACAGTACATGTGTAACCGCAAGTAGATTTAAGTTTTACGAGAACCATCAAGTAGATTAAAGTTTTACGAGAACTTCTATAGTAATAAATATCGGAAAAAAAAAGTCACTTCGTTAAAAAGAAGCTGGTCGTTCCATAAAAAGAATAATTTAGAGCCTAGAATTAAATTAATTTGTGTACTTCAGAATTTTTTAGATCATAAAGTTTGTTCATCTTTTTTATTAAAAATAATTATTACTTATTTAGTTGTGGAGTGTTGTGAACTTGTGATGTTGGACCTTGTATTTAATAATTAATACTTTTCAGTTAATGCTAAGCTTATTATATAAGAACATATTTTAGGTCCCACTTACCGTAACGTGTGATTTACTCAAGCTTGCGTTCTCACGAAATTGTGCGCGATAGTCGATTACAAGGCGTCCGATCAAGATCGAACAATCTACACTGCACATATGGATACCAAAGTAGCGAATTAAACATTAAATTTAAATTCATTTAAGCGCGTTTATCTGAACCGTCCAATTTTGATCAAGCTGCTCCAGTAGACTGAAATAAGCTCCCGTATTAGCCAATTAATACAACTAAATCAGAATTAAATCTTTTAACTCTCATATGCAGGTCAAATTTGAACGCACAACTCCAAATTTCAAAACAAAGATCAGGTGTCACCTTTCGCTCAAGGAGCACTATTAACATTGCTGTCATATATCTGCCAGAGTTGATCAACTGCTTGGGTTTCAAGCGAGAACCCAAGCGCACCAAACCAAACCGCCAAAAAAGGATTTAGCGTCTCTCCTAATCAAGAAAACATACGCAACGACCCCTCAACTCACGGTTGGTAACAGATGCTACTATGCCACCTCTCACCTCCCCATAAGATCACACTCAAGCACTCCTCTCTTCCTACTTCGTCTGACACACACTATCCAACCAACGGCCGTGTACCATGGACACGGCATCCGTGAATAGCCTTGCTGCGGGCTCGCACCAACGTAATGAGCTGCATGTCATGCAAGGCCATGAAGAGGTTTACCTTTCTTTTGTTGTTTTTTTAAATATCTAATTTCATTTGATATATTTTCAATTCAGTACAACTAAAGAAAATTTACTAAAACACCAATCTTGGTATCATAATATGCTATTTTATCTCTACAAGTATATAAATCTCACATTATGCATGCCTTTCTTTCTTTTATCCCTCATTTATATTGTCAAAATTAGCCTAAAGCAAGAAATGGGCATGCAAATTCAAAAGTATGTCGTGTTTGTGGAGATGACATCAGGCTGAGAGGTGATAGTACGGTTTTTGTTGCATGCCACGAGTGTGGTTTTCCGGTGTGCCAACCTTGCTATGAGTACGAGCGTGCAGAAGGAAACCAGTGTTGTCCTCAATGCAACACTCGCTACAAGCGCCACAAAGGTTGATTTTGTTATCTTTAATTGTGGAACTATTGTGGCTGGTTTAGATCAGTAATTGGCTCAAGTGTACCTAATAGGCTGCTACTTCTTCTCATGTCATATATCAAAGAATAATATTCTTCACACTTTTCAGACAAGAGAGTTTGTCTCGGCTATTTTTGTTGAACTTTTAATGTGTATTCAGTTCTAAATTTAATTGTTGCGTAGAAATCTCATAGCGAAGATATTCACAGGCACTCCAAGAGTAGCAGGAGATGAAGAAGATGGAGTTGACATGAATGATTTTGAGGATGAATTTAAAATGAAGAGTCCAAGAAAAGAAGAAGAAAACCGCCCCATGGATCTAAACTCGGTAATGACAGAAAGATTAGTGTCGATTCTATTTTATAGAGTCATATTTTGATAGTTTAGAAGTCTCATGAAGCTGATCTATTCTAAACTACAACTAATTTACAGGAAAATGGAGAGCGGTTTGCGCAACAATGGAAACCAGGTGGCCCAACATTCTCTTCCTTCTCAGGCAGTGGTTAGTAGCTACTTTATTTTGTTTCTTTTCTATAGGTGCTTGATTCGATTTTAGTAATAAACATTTATGGTTTTTTATGTTCTTAAAATGAATAGAAGAAAGAACTACATGTGATAAATTACAAATATAAATTAATACTACTAATATAAAATAAAATACTGCAGTTGCCGGTAAGGATCTAGAAGCAGAGAGAGAAATGGAAGGAAACATGGAGTGGAAGGATAGGATAGATAAATGGAAGTTGAGGCAGGAGAAGCGAGGTTTGCTCCAGAAAGGTGATGGAGGAAGTGATGAGGAAAACAATGATGACGAGTACATGCTGTAAGGATTTCTTATATTATAAAATCAAGTTTTGTTTGTGATTGAACAGTAAATATGTTTGCTTTTATATAAATGAAAGGCAGGTCGCTTTTGGTCAATAGGTACTGTTAATGAGTTTCACAAGAACTCCAGGGTCAAGAATACTGAGAATTGAGAGGACATACATAAAGGATTTTTTTTAGCCTTGGCAAAATTTCTGAATGACACAAGCCTTTTGAATAGATGAAAGATTTTTTCATTTGATACTTGATTGTGGAAAAAAAAATGATAACAGGATGGCAGAGGCTCGGCAACCACTATGGCGCAAGGTCCCGATATCATCAAGCAAGATCAACCCTTACCGCATAGTAATTGTCCTCCGACTTGTTATCCTCTGCTTCTTCTTCCGTTTCCGGCTTACTACTCCTGCCAAGGATGCCTTTGGCCTCTGGCTAACCTCAGTAATATGCGAGATTTGGTTCGCTCTTTCTTGGATCCTCGATCAATTCCCCAAGTGGTTTCCCATTACCCGTGAGACCTACCTCGATCGCCTATCTCTTCGGTTTGAGCGTGAAGGCGAGCCAAACAAACTTGCACCAGTTGATTTTTTTGTCAGCACAGTCGATCCATTAAAGGAGCCACCTATTATCACAGCCAACACTGTGTTGTCAATCTTGTCAGTTGATTACCCTGTTGACAAGGTGAGCTGCTATGTGTCAGATGATGGTGCCTCCATGTTATTGTTTGATACGCTGGCAGAGACTGCTGAGTTTGCCAGGAGGTGGGTGCCATTTTGCAAGAAGTTTAGCATTGAGCCAAGGACTCCTGAATATTATTTCTCGCAAAAGATTGACTATTTGAAGGACAAGGTTCAACCTAATTTTGTCAAGGAGCGTCGTGCTATGAAGGTACATTCACATACTTGAGGCGGTTGAGCCTCACTCATTTTTGTTTTAAATACACTCCATTCTTGTTAAATTCTGATCTAAATTGTGATTTGATTTCCCTATTTATAGAGAGACTATGAGGAGTTTAAAGTAAAAATAAATGCTTTGGTAGCAAAAGCACAGAAGAAGCCAGAGGAGGGTTGGGTGATGCAAGACGGCACACCGTGGCCTGGCAACAACACAAGGGATCACCCTGGAATGATACAAGTACGATTTTATATTCATAGATGTATGCTGAAAAAACATTTAACCATTATGAAACATCATTGTTTGTTATGTTTATCTTTGTATAGGTATATTTGGGTAGTCAAGGTGCACTAGATATAGAAGGGAAGGAGCTCCCTCGTCTTGTATATGTTTCCCGTGAGAAGCGCCCGGGCTATCAACACCACAAGAAAGCCGGCGCCATGAATGCGATGGTGAATATTTGTCCTCTGATAACTAACTTCAATTATATTCTAGTCAGAAAGAAGTTACATTCTTATGATAACTGGAATCAAAATAATATTAGGTTCGAGTTTCGGCAGTTCTGACAAATGCACCTTTCATCCTGAACTTGGATTGTGACCACTATATCAACAACAGCAAGGCTGTCAGAGAAGCCATGTGCTTTTTGATGGACCCACAGCTTGGAAAGAAGCTCTGTTATGTACAATTCCCGCAAAGATTCGATGGCATTGATCGCCACGATCGATATGCTAACCGGAATATTGTCTTCTTTGATGTAAGTTTACTATCACCAATTCATAATCTCGCATTGGTAATACGACTGAAAATAAATAAAAAACATAATCAAATTCCTTTATCAGTTAATTAAGATAACTTTGATATGAATTAAGTGGTTATAGCCCAAAACTCACTAGATTTTGTTACAAGCAACTTTGATTTCCTAATACTATTTCAAAAAAATATATATTTTGAGTTCATCTCATAATCTCATTATTGTTTTATGAGATTATCATACGTAGTTTAAGAAGCATAAAGTTTAAGGCTTTAGTTTTTTATCTGAGTATTGATTAACTGACATTATACACTATTATGCAGATCAATATGAAGGGGTTAGATGGGATCCAAGGCCCTGTATACGTCGGTACAGGATGTGTTTTCAACCGGCAAGCACTATACGGTTACGACCCTCCAAAATCCCAGAAGCGACCCAAAATGACATGCGACTGCTGGCCATCCTGGTGTTGCTGTTCCCGTAAATCACACAAACATGACACCAAAAAGCCTGAAAAGGACTCCCGAGGTGGAGGCTTCCTTGGCTTCTCCCGAAAGAAAAGCAAGAAAGGAAGCGATCACGAGGCAATGATGCCAGTGAGCAAGAGAGGGTACAGGAAGAAAGGGTCTGAATTGGAGGAGATAGAGGAAGGACTAGAGGGTTATGACGATCTGGAGAAGTCGTCTCTCATGTCGCAAAAGAGCTTTGAGAAAAGGTTCGGCCAGTCACCGGTGTTTATTGCATCGACACTCATGGAGGATGGGGGCTTGCCGCAGGGGACTAACACTGCGGTACTTGTCAAGGAGGCCATTCATGTTATCAGTATTGGATATGAGGAGAAAACAGAATGGGGCAAAGAGGTATGTGAATTCTGAGCTTTTTGTACATTTTTGACAATGATCCCGTAGCAAGCCTACTTTTGTGATTAACAGGGCTTGGGGTTTATATTTAGTTTAATGATTTAAAAGTAATTTAAATAGAACAATTATTATTGCCATGCTAAGAGTTCAACTTGCATTTCTGTATATAATACGTTTTTAGTTTGTATATAAGTACATGTGCGTGTAGTAATATAAGAATATTTTAGTTCTGCCAGAAGACGTTTTTAGTTTGTACATAACTCATGAGTTATTTCAAAAAATAAATATACTTATATATGGTTGTGTCACATGGGGGGTTCGTCTAGAAGTCTAAAACTGCCAAAAGGAGGAATAAACAATAAAACTATAAATATTTGCACCAGCCGGGAATCGAACCCGGGTCTGTACCGTGGCAGGGTACTATTCTACCACTAGACCACTGGTGCTTTTTTATTTTCGTATCGCTGTTTAATTTACTAATCTAATATAGATTGGATGGATCTACGGATCAGTGACAGAAGATATCTTAACGGGTTTCAAGATGCACTGCAGAGGCTGGAAGTCCGTCTATTGTATGCCTAACCGACCCGCATTCAAGGGATCTGCTCCAATAAATCTTTCTGACAGGTTGCACCAGGTGCTCCGATGGGCCCTGGGCTCTGTCGAGATTTTCCTCAGCCGGCATTGCCCTCTTTGGTATGGGTATGCCGGCAACCTCAAGTGGCTCGAGCGGCTCGCTTACACGAACACCATTGTGTATCCTTTTACTTCTATCCCTCTGATTGCTTATTGTACCATTCCGGCCGTTTGCCTCCTCACCGGCAAGTTCATCATCCCTACAGTAAGCACTGTGCATCATTTTCCTAAAAAAATAATGTCACTCCTTTTTCCTTACCCATTTTGATAACATAGGCTAATTGCAATTTGGTGTCCTAAACAGAGTAACATTTCTTTGAGAGAATTACAATATTTTATTAATTTGCATGCTAGTAGTATCATTAACGTAACGGATAATCCATTTCTGATCATACAAACTTGCTAAATCTAATCACTTTTAAGAAGCAATGAAAGTAGGTAACAACCTGTCACTTTTGTTGCAAAAAGTAACTTTTAGTTACACATCTGTATGTTGGCTTAACTCTTTGTTTTGCATGATTAACGCTAAGCACATATTTAAGTCCACAATTTTTTTGTTATATTTTATTAATCTAGTTTAAGCATGATGAAAATAGTTTCAAAAAGAGAATAGCCACAAAACTAATTGATGAAAAACAAATAATCACAATTAAATAATACTAAATGAATGTGCATTGTTTCATTGTTGAACAGCTGAACAACAGCCTGGCAAGCATCTGGTTCATCGCACTTTTCCTCTCAATCATTGCAACAGGCGTGCTGGAATTGCGATGGAGTGGCGTGAGCATTGAGGACTGGTGGCGCAATGAGCAATTCTGGGTCATTGGTGGTGTCTCAGCGCACATCTTTGCCGTCTTCCAGGGCCTCCTCAAGGTCTTAGCCGGTGTTGATACCAACTTCACCGTCACATCCAAATCAGCCGGTGATGAGGATGACCAGTATGCTGATCTGTATCTCTTCAAGTGGACCACCTTGCTGGTCCCACCTACCACTCTTATAATAATCAATATGGTGGGTGTTGTTGCTGGCGTGTCTGATGCGATAAACAACGGGTATGGATCATGGGGCCCTCTCTTTGGAAAATTGTTCTTTGCTTTTTGGGTCATCGTGCACTTGTACCCGTTCTTAAAGGGGCTCATGGGGAGGCAAAACAGGACTCCAACTATAGTTGTGCTGTGGTCGATTTTGCTAGCCTCAATTTTCTCACTTGTTTGGGTAAGGATTGACCCGTTTTTGCCTAAGCCCAAGGGTCCGGTTCTCAAGCCTTGTGGGGTGGAATGCTGAACTGCTATTTGTTGTTTTCTTCATTTGGATCTTTCCCTTATCTCTTCAACACTTTTGATTGGGTGGAGGGTGATGTGTTTAGATTAGGTCTTAATCATTGGCATGTTCTGAGTGCATGTTTGTACTAGACTTGAAGGTCATAGTGTTTTGTGCAATCACAAAATATTGTTACAAAATCAGCTTCGAAATCTTCTTTAAAAATTATGTACAAACTCACAGTATTAAAGATAGGAAAAAAGAAAATATTGTTTCTTAAATACTATCAGATTAAACTTTTCCTAGTTAGAACCATGTAAATCACTTCTGATAATGAGTAAGCTTACTAATTCGAATAGTGCGAAATGGTTCTGACAAATAGGCCTGTGTGTGGGCTGATATCTCCTGGGCCACTGATCGCATAGTAGGTCTCTGGTCAGGTTTTTCTTGAGTGCATGCAATGGCTACCTCAAAGATAAAAACCACTTCTTCAGCCAATTGACCAGTTGGGGGAGTCAGTTTTTGATCAATCACATCCTTTAGTAACATATCATTTCCTTCGGATGATGTAATGTTGGTTAGAGATGAGAGGAGTTCCCCAGGGTGCTTTCCCATCATAATTTCAAGTGCCACAATGCCAAAACTATACACATCACATTTTTCAGTGACCCTCATTGTGTATGCCAACTCTACACAAATAAAAAAAGAAAGATAAAGAAGCCAGTCCAAGAGGTTTTGTTAGTTTCAGAAGCTCAGGAATTTTATATTTACTAATTTCAAAGATCTAATTTAACAGATAAACCAAGAATAATGAAAACCAAAATAAGGTAAATCCAATTCTACTACCTGAAAATTTTAATATAGTGTTGAAGTTCCAAATTACCTGGTGCCATGTAGCCATAAGTTCCCGCCAAAGAAGTCCAGCTGGAAGAACCCAACCCAAGTAATTTCGCAGTACCAAAATCTGACAACCTAGGTTCATACTCAAAATCAAGTAGTATATTGTTCAATTTAATGTCTCGGTGCACAATTGGTGGTGTGCAGTCATGGTGTAGATATGCCAAGGCATGTGCAATGCCTTGTATAACCTTCACCCGCATTGCCCAATTCAGCTTCTTATCTCCCCCTGTCTCGTACAATATATTCCATAAACTGCCCCTCTCCAAATACTCATAAATTAAATACATGTAGCCGCCACTCAAGCAAAACCCGTGAAGTTTTACTATATTACGGTGCCTCACCTCTGTGAGAGCCCGTATCTCATTTTCAAAGCTCTTTTTATTTATCTCCTGCAACTCCCCGGTATCCTGAACCTGGATACGTTTCACAGCTACAACTTGACCAGCTGAAAGCTCAGCTCTATAGACAGTACCAAATCCACCTTTTCCAATATAAAATGTCTCATTGAAGTTATCTGTTGCATTTACAATATCTGAGAAACTGAACTTCCCATCTCTTTCCCAAATTAACGAGTCAGTTACATCCTTACTTGCACTTTCAACCTCAATATTCTCTTCCCTTTTCTTTCTTGACAGCACCAAGACTGTGATAACAGTGGCAGCTAACAATACTACAACAGCAATTGGAACAAATATGGCAATAATTGGCTTTTTTCGATGGTAATGTGAATTATTGTTGGTGTTTGCATAACATGAGATTAAGCCTTGAAAATCTCCACATAGGCCAGGATTTCCAATATACGCATCTGGTGAATCATCTCTAAAAGCTTTGCCAGTTGGAATAGCACCAGTTAAATTATTATAAGAGAAATCAATTGATTCTAGACTAAACATGCTGGAGAATGACTCTGGGATTTGACCAGTGAGGAAGTTATGTGATAGATTAAGCTTTTGCAATTGTGCCAACTTGCCTAAACCAGATGGTATCACACCAGTGAGTGAATTACTGCTCAAATCCAATAGAATCTGCATCGTTAACAAATTGCCAAGATCCTCTGGAATTTTTCCTGATATATTGTTTTCGCTCAAATCAAACAACAGTAAAGAGTCTAAATTTCCAAGCTCAGGAGGTATAATTCCAGAAAGGCTATTTTTTGATAGATCAAAGTATTGGAGCTTGGGAAGGCTACCCAACTCAGAAGGAATTTGTCCAGATAAGAAATTATCACTCAAATTTAAGTTGAATAATGATGTATGTTTTTGCAACTCAGGTGGTATTGTACCTGTTAACCGGTTTGATGCCAAGCTGAGATCTTGCAAACTTGTGATCTTGGCAAAAGTAGATGGTATTTGACCCGTTATTTTGTTGCCATCTATATGAAATTTTTCGAGACTTTTACAGTGACTCCAATTGCTGGATAGTTTACCGGTCAACGAATTACCAGTCAAATCCAGGTAAGTTAGGGATGGGTGCACTCCAAATGCATCTGATATGTCACCAGTGAAATTGTTATAGTCCAACCGAACCCTTGTTAGACCCAAGCAGTTCTTCAAACAGGAGGGTAGCATCCCACTAAAATTGTTTGAATTTGCAGTGAAGTATTGAAGAGTGAATTCTTTACAAAGATCACGAGGCAATTCACCAACAAAATTGTTGTTTGAAAAACTAACATTCGAAAGCATCATATTTCGACCGAAGTCAGGAGGGATTGTCCCAGTCAGGTTGTTGTTAAATACCGAAAAGAAATACAAGTTAGAGAGATGGGAAATAGAATCTGGCAAGTGACCCGAAAGTTTATTAGTATTTAAATCAAGTACTTGTAATGCAGTAATGTTACCGACTTCAGCTGGGATTTTGCCTGAAAGGTTGTTGTAGAATAGATTTAACTGGGTGAGATTTTTGAGATTACCAATTGAAGATGGTATTGGACCACTAAGTGAGTTTGCTGATAAGTCGAGTTGGGTTAATTGAATTAAATTTCCGATTTCTGACGGGATTGACCCGGCCAAGACATTGGTGTAAAGAAACAAAACTGTGAGCTTCTTGGCTGACCCAATTTCTGATGGAATTTCACCAGTCAGGGAATTATTTTGCACTTGGAAAGAAATAAGCTCTGGCCAATTTTTGAAAAACTCACCTGAGATTTCACCAGATAAATTATTACTTGATATGCCAAACTCCCTCATACTTGTGAGGTTTACAAAAGTATGAGGTAATGGTCCTGAGAGCTGATTAAAAGAGAGATCAATAAAACTGAGATTGGAACAGTGGCCAAGCTCAGGTGGTATGGTGGAGCTCAATCCTGCAAATTTTATATCTAGCCTTTCGAGTGATTTTAGCCGACCAAGAGAAGATGGGAGAGGTCCTCCAAGTGAATTATTTCCAAGTTCAAGTACTTTAAGGCCTGAGATTGAACCAAGTACTGACGGCACCCCACCAGTGAAGTTGTTTGAATAAAGGTGTAGCTCCCTCAGCATTGACAGGTTTGCAAGGGACTCTGGTATCTGGCCGGTGAATGTATTTTGAGAGAGATCTAGGTAGGTGAGATTGGTACATTTTAAGATAAACCGGGGGAAGATACCAGTAAAGCTGTTCAGGAACAGCGACAGGTACGTGACAGTCGGCATGGTCGTGAAATTTGAAAAATCAGTGTTGTTAAGGAAATTTCCACCAAGATCAAAGAGTTGCACCTTGCTTAACCGACTAAGCTGGTATGGTACCTGCCCGACTAAGTTGTTGTTAAACAGGCGCAGATAAACTAGCTCAGTCAGCTGCCCCATTTCAGGTGGTATAATATTTTGAAAGGAATTGCTACCAAGGTCTAGTGATGTTAGTTTGGGGAGGTTAGAGATACCAGAAGGGATGGATCCTTGGAGATTGTTATCGCTTAGATTAAGCGATACAAGGTTTGGAAAAGAATAAAAATTTAGAGAGTCTAATGTACCATTGAGACTGGAGCTTGGCAAAGAGATTTTTACCACATTACCAGATTGATCGCAGGTGATACCGGACCAAGAACAAAGACTGGTACCATTGGTAGTAGACCATGAAGCTAGAGAGTCTGACTGGTACAAGCTTGATTTCCATTTGAGCAATGCTTCTGATACTGTCTCTGATGAGGTTGCAACTAAAAGTGTGGAGAAAATGATTAGAAGGAAGTTCATTTCTTTCTTCATGTTTATGTTTGGATGATGGAGTAACTACGATTTGCTTTTGCTAATATAGAGGAAGCTGAGAAATAAGTAACGCAAGTATGCCCATAGGGGTGCAAAGTACAAAACTGTGCTGGCAATAGTTTTATGCAGAAGGATAATGTTTCGAGATACCACGTTTGATATCAATTATTGATATCGATTTTATTATACATCTTTATTTGAATTATTATGTATGTTATATAAAATAATTATTTCAGTACAGAAATTAATATGTATAATTATTTTATTATAAAAAATAACATGCATTATAACTCAAATAATATACACGATAACTCAACTAAATTTGCATAATAAAATCGACAACATGTGTAATTACTTCATTACAAAAAATAATATACATAACAACTCAAACAATGTGCAGTATAATTCAACTAAAAATATATAATAAAATCAATATCAATAATCGATATCAAATATGTTATCTGCGTTTGAGCTCCTATTCCCCTTTTATGCAGAATTCCCCCTACCCACGGACTTATCTTCACAAAAAAAAAGGAACGCAAGTGGGAAGTAGAATTGGTTAGTGGGAAATCACCAAAATAGGAGGCTCAATAGTCAGGTGTATTAAAGGGAGACAGCTGGTAGTTGAATGATTTTTCAACTATTCTGCAATTGTATTAAAGATCTTGAAAATTATGGTATAAATCCGCCCGTTCAGATAAGATCAGACCGTTGAAAAGAAGTGGAATTTACAAGGGAATGATCTGCACTCTGCACTGGCAAATTGGAAGATTGGAAAGAGTTCACGCGGCGTCGACTGTACGGTGTCAGAGAAGACTAATAATTTTATTTTGTTTTGTTTTGGTCCACACCAATATGGCAATATACTTATTATATACCATACTTCTCAAATTGACTCCTCGAATTTCAAAAGTATGCCAAATTATATCAAGTTTCTCAACGCCTGTGCGCATCTGGTCAAAGTACCCAAATTTTTTTGAGGAAAAAGTACCCAAATTCGTTAGTAAAAAAATCGAATTCGTATTATATACGGATCTGATAGGGAGGCGGTACGGTTGGTGTGCTATGGAACATAGCGTCACTTCAACTGAGACAGTTACCGAGTGCGGAGAAATTTGATAAAGTTGCCACTACGCTCGCAAGTTGGTAATGGGGCCATTTCATTATCTTGATGGAAAAATGGTGCCGGAAAAACGAGCACTCACAACTAACAAGCTACAAGTAGGTCTGGCAAAATTGCAAAATATTCACGAAATTTTGCCGTTTTGCTTATTCGCAAAACAAAAAACACTTCGTTTAACGTTTCGTTCGCAAAACGTGAAATTTCGCGAAAAATATACTGGAATGAAGCGAATTTGATTTTCGTTTAATATTTCGTTTTTGAAATGAACGAGAAAATTATTTCTTTTAACTTTTGGTGCAGCAGTAATAAAACGTTAAAACGAAAATTTTCTTTCTTTTGACATGCTCAGTCACAAGGTATTATTTTCTGGACCCACAAATTGCAATGCGAACTCATAGAATTTTACAAATACGCAAAACATGCTCTTTTTAAAAAGGATAATGTTTTGTAAATACCACATTTGATATCAACTATTGATACCGATTTTATTATGCACCTTTAGTTGAGTTATCATGTACATTATTTGAGTTATTATGCATGTTATACCATAACTATTCCAGTACAAAAAATAACATGTATAACTATTTCAATACAAAAATTAACGTGCATAATAACTCAAATAATGTGCATGATAACTCAACTAAATGTACATAATAAAATCGATAACATGTATAACTATTTTGGTACAAAAAAGAACATGCATAATAACTCAAATAATGTGCATGATAACACAATTAAATGTGTATAATAAAATCGGTATCATTAATTGGTATCAAATATAGTATCTACGTATCAGCTCCCTTTTAAAAATGCAAGAAGCGGAGCTAAAACATTTTCAAATGAGATTTACTAACTTTTTAAAGAAAAAACATTAAATGCCCAGTGTTTTGTATCTGTTTCCATCCCTCGCTCGATTATCAGAACCGTATCCTTTGCACCAATTTTTATGAATGTTCTCTGCGCCCGTTAATTTGGACTGTTTGATTAGATCTGGATGGTTGACCGTCAATTATATGATTCATGAGTGCTTTTGTATTATAAAATCAAATTCGTTCAATCTAATCCAACGATCCAAATTAACGGGTGCAAAGAGCATCCATATAAAATGGGTGTAGAGGATATCGTTTCCTCGATTATCTGTTAGTCGCGCGATGCAGGAGGTTGTTTCAAGAAAAACGAAAAAATGGAATTTTTTCATAAAGGGTCTAATGATGTGTCGGGTTATCTGTAATGGTCTAGCGTTTCTAAATTTTTTACAAATGGTCAGAGATACTATTGTTAATAGCGTCCCTAAGTTTCATCCAATATTTTATTATTTTTCTCAGTTTTCTCTCTTGTTTGGGCCCACTTCGATGCAAAAATGATCCTCCATTAAAGACGCTACTATTAATAACACACCTAGTGAGATCAGATTTCATTTTCATTTCTGTTTAATATTAATATACTTTAATAATGATGATGATGATGATGATGATGATGATAAATGTATACTAGTCTTCACAAAATTATAAGAGAATGAGTTTCAGTATCTGAATACTTAATTAATTGGAGTTCACTTATGTAAACATATACAAATATTTATGAGAAATAATATAAATACATATTTAAAGAGTAAAATTACGGTGTTTGAGTAAGCACAAAACTTCGGTGCTTGCGACCACATATCTCGAACTTCAAAATGCAAACGGCTTATCCAAATCATTGAATATGTTCTTCATACTAAAATCTACTTAGGGACAAAAAAGTAATTTTAGAATTATATTTTATAAATGAATGAAAAATGCATTGATTTGATAATTACATACCTCTCCAATTTAATGCATTTTCTGCCATCCGATAAAATAGTTAAAAAAATCTAAAAATGGAAAATTTGGTTCCTAAGTGGATTTTAGTATGAACAACAATTTTAACGGTTCGAATCACCCGTTTGCATTTTCAAATTCGAGATATATGATCGCAAGCACCATAGTCTCTCTCAATATTTAAAAAGTAATATAAAAAGAGTAAAATTATGGTGCTTTCGCAAGCACCGAACTTTCGTGCTTGGGACTATATATCTCGAATTTCAAAATGCAAACGACCGATCCGAATGTTGTTCATACTAAAATATACTTAGGACAAAAAATTTTCATTTTTAGAATTTAATATTTTATCCGATGGATGAAAAATGCATTGATCTAACGATTAAATACCTCTCGAATTTAATGCATTTTTATCCCATCCGATAAAATAGTAAAACATTCTAAAAATATAAAATATTGGTCCCTAAGTAGATTTTAGTATGAACAATATTTTTAACGGTTCAGATCAATCGTTTACATTTTGAAACTCGATGTATATGATCGCAATCACGAAAGTTCGATGTTTGCACAAGCACGAAATTTCATATAAAACATCGAACTCTTAAGAAGATGCGCTGGTCTTGAACTATAGAACTCTTAAGATGAAAAATATGTAATCTAAAATATGTCCACAATCGTAGTAATTAAGGAGGAACATTAATTATCGTATAAGATTGTCATGTCAATTAAAGTATATTTAACCTTTCGATATGAAATAAGCGGTACAGATTCATCTGATCTTCCCATTAAATTTGTACGAGCAGAGAGTTCAACATGCGAAAGCTGGAACTTGATTGGAAATTAAATGTGATTGGTATTTGTTTCATACGCACTGAGGTGTCAAAATCAGATCCGTATGATTAACTTATGAATAAATAGTGGACATTATTTAATTATAAGATGAATTAATATAAACAGAATATTAAAAGATAATTATAAATTTGATTTGATCATGTACTTCAATTTTTCATCAGCGAACTGAGATGGACTTAGACTGAGAGTATGAATCTCATTCATTAGTAGCTTTGTGGCTGCGTAGCAAGATATGTATTTTAAAGTCGTTTCATGTTGAGAATTTTGTTAACTATTGCAAAAAATCAAACTAATTCTGAAACTCTCATTAGCACCACAATTTAGTTCATAAATTTCATTCGAAGACGAAGATTTAGAGCTCCAGCTGATCTTTTTAGAAAAAAATCAATAAGTATTTGATTCAAGAACCAAATATTGGTGTAAACGAAATCGGCATACACACTACTCAATATATTCTTTTGGCAAATTCTGCTATGATCGGATAAAATATTAACCGTTCATTTGTTATTAATTGTACGGTTAGCAAAGAACAAATGCACAAATATTCTCCTTAAATTTTGACGGACTTTTGACAGAAAATTTATATGGAAGGACAATTTAGTCATTTGAAGTGTTCTCTTTCTTTTCTGAGTTATGTCGCCTCCGTAGCCCCTTCGTTTCTCTATATGTCCTCCGGCCCAGCGTCGAGTATCCCTTTCTGCCTCTGCCTCCTCCTTCGCAACTTGGCAGTGTCTTTCTACTTTGAATGGCCCCACCAACCGGTTGTCTTCCATAAAGCTTGGATTTCATATGCATACCATTTTGAAGAAGTAAACACTGACCTCCAGTAGTAGTTTAGGAATCAACAATCTGATAGATAAACAAACAACAGTTAGCACCAATAAGTATGAGTTTTTATTGTCAAATTACCTTTCACATAACTAAATGTCAAGGTTGAAACCACTAAACTGTCAAGCCCTCGTGTTGTTTTTGTATTTAGGTACCATATAGCACATTCTGGTACCAAAACATACATAGACAATATATCTAGTGCAATCAAACTTGCTACCAGTGCATGATGGCCACAATTTAAACAACGGAAAATTATTGTTTTGCATTATTGTGAGGATCACCAATATTAAAATCTAAAAACATTTAACAACTTACCAAGTCTTTACCATCGTGACAAATATCAACTTGCTTGTTGTTGACTCCATTCATCTGCTTGAAAAAGAGACATCGCACTTCCCTAACTTTGCAGTCAATTTTGTCAGAATAAAACCAATAATGATTATGTAAGAAACTGAAGAGAATATTCTAAGAACAATTATGCAGATAGATTCAAGACAAAATTTTAAAATTGTAGGCACTAGACAATGAAAATGTTGAACACTCTGAAGGGCAAGAAAAACATATGATTTGTTGCTGCTGAAATACCGTGAAGGCCATGGTATCTAACATTCAAGTGGAGAATGGACAACTTGTTGCATCACCGAACCGAGCAAGGGAGAGAGGGAGAGGGGCAGAGATGAGATAGACTGGGACTTTGAGAGATAGAAGGAAAAACTCGTTGCGTTGAACTTTATCTAACGAGGAAATATTGGTAGAAAGAGATAGAGGAGGCAGAGATCGCTACTCCACCGAGAAAGGAGTGACGGAGAAAAATGTTAATGGAGAAAAGAGAATAACCGAGAGAGTAACAGAATGGAGAAAAAAGATTTACGAAAAATATAGTACCTATTTTACCCTTTTGTATAATGAAGGGTTGTGATTAATATGAACAAAATTTGAGTTTAAATATTTTTGTCCCATAGAAGACTCACTCTATTCTTTTTGCATGCTCAAAACTTTTATTGAAAATCAAACAAATATAACAAGTATCATAAATTATGGATAAAGTGCTATGAATTTGCTTTGTTAGTATTAATGTGTTCTTGTTTTAATCATTTTTGGCTTCAATTATGATCCTATAATCAGCCAAGTTTGTGTGTAATATCCGATATATGTAATTACATGATCATGAAATATATTTGATAAAAAATCAAACAAATATCAAATATTAAGTATAAAATGTGGGGCCCATTGTTATAGATGGTGAGTAAATAGAGTAAAATATGGGACATTATATCAGGAAACTAACCTATGTTGTCAAATATATGTTTTTTACATGTCTATTTTTTGGATCAATTATCAGAATAATACATCAAATGTTATGCATAAAGTGCTACTAATTTTCATTGAGTGTCAATGAATATTTTTATCCAATTTTGATCCCATTCATGATCCTAAAATCACCCAAATTGACGGATACTGTCAAATATATATCATTACAGGCTCATAGTAGTTTTTTAATTAAAAAATAAGACAAATTGTGACACCTGATACTATCAAATGAATTAATTTTATTTGTCAATTTGTTTTTATTATTGTAAAACAATCATATTAATTGTGGACCTTATATTTGGTTCTTGAATTTTATTAGCAGATGAAGAAAAAAATCAATGACTACTTTGATTATTCTGTAAAAGTTCAAGAATCAAATTGGCATAAACCAAGTTTATATACTAATTATGTTTTTGTGCAAAACCTTTTTAGGACAAAAAATGAATTTAAAATTCTTTTTATGTTCGTATTTAACTGCAACTTTCTTTTTGTATGTTATACGAATCTTAAATAATGTATCACATTTTATCTTTTTTTATTTATTTTAAGTAATACGATTTTTTTGTAACTATCAACTAAAGATTAATATTGTAGTTATTTTGTAATATATGTCATTTACAGGTTCACAAAATTTATTTGCTCAACAATCATGCATATACATCACTATTATTTAGGAATAAATCCTATCCATTTGCATTTTTTTTGAACTCTAAAGCCCGTATGCATTTATTAATGCGTCTACAATACATTGTGATTGCCGGTTTATGTCAATTTTGATCTCATTTTATAATTCTAAGATGAGTCAAATTGACGGATAGTATGAAATATATAAATTTCATAATAACAATGAGAATATAATATATGTTTGTTCATACATATATGTATTGAAGTAAAAATATAAGCACCCATTTAAAAAAAATTGACCTAAAATGGAAGCGTAAATATCCCATATTTATTCATCAAAATAGTTGATAAATGATAACACAGAAATTTAAATTGTATATATTCACGGAGCTTTTAGCCTATAATACATGGGGACATAACATTTCGGCCCAACTTTTTAGAAACAGGCCTACAGCTCTATTCTGGGCTCTCTTGTTCTAACTTATAAGCAATGGGCATTTGAATAAATGTCTTTTTCTCTCACGCCATCTTGTATTCATGTCTCCAATGCTTTAACGCTGTCAAACGCACAAAACGATCACGCAAATGTGCTCTTGCGTCTTACGTTGCGTTTTACGAACGTAAGTAATTTTTTTTGTGTCTTACGTTGTCTTTAGCAAAATTTTCTTGTGTTTACGTTTGCGTTTAGTTAAACGTAAGAAACGTTAAAAATATTTAATTTTTCGAATGTTTAACTTGTTACAAACAGTACACAACAGAATAAAAAAATAGAGAAAACTCTGAAAATTATAAAAAATTTGTTTCACAAATCAAGTATATATTACATGTTCAATCTATTACAACTTCAATTTACAATAACTTTTAACTAACATGAAGCATAAGAGGAATCAACTCAAATTACAACCTCTGTGCTCAACTAGCTCTCAAACTACCTTCTCAATTTTGATCATTATTGAAATGTTTCCAATCAAACTATCTTCTCAGTTTTGATCATTATTGAAATGTTGCCAAATACTCAGAGGTCACGACCTCTCTAGTTTTCCTCTTTCTTGTGAGTTGAGGATCTTGATCGTGAGGTGCAGTTGCAATTGCACTAGAATCTTGAGTGTCACCCACGTGGGCATTGATTTCGATTCTCTGCATTTCATCTGGGGTGAAATCTATATTGACCAATATTGAACATTTATGATTGGTTCTAGCATTTATCTACTGGTAACCGATTGATTTGATATGTATGGTTTTATGTTAGTAACTCGGTTATGCACTAGCCATGTGGCAAAGTTTAGAAATTGCTAACAGCTCTAACCTAGACGAAATCTGTCAAAAAAATTCATGGTTTTTTACTTTTTGTTTGTCTGATTCAGGGCATGATAATACTGACTCTCGCTGTTTCTATACCAAAACTGAAACCACCACCCTGTAAACAAGCATGTGAGAAAGCTTCATCTCTACAGCTATCAATCTTCTTCATCGGCTCGTACACCATTGCGCTGGCAAACGAAGGTACCAAACACAACGTCACTACCTTTGGAGCCAACCAATTTGATGAAACCAATCCTAAGGAAAAGATGCAGAAGCACTTTTTTTTCTATTGGTTGATGGTTAGCATCTTTCTATGGACCTTATTTTCACCTACTGTGCTAGTCTATTTGCAAGATAATGTCAGTTTCAGTATTGGTTATGGTGTCCCGACGATTGCAACGCTTGTATCAGTTGTGGTCTTTTTGATCGGTACACCATTTTATCGACATAAACTGCCAAAAGGAAGCCCTTTTACTAAAATGACGCGAGTAATTGTGGCTTCTATCAGAAATTGGCGGCTTTCAATGCCTAGTGATGCAGAGGACCCATGTCAGAGTGATGGAAGGGTTTTATGGAGTAAATCTAGTATTCAACCTACTAAGTCAATTAGGTTAGTAATTACTCATGAACAGTTCCTATTTTTTATCTTTTTGTTTTCAGTTTTTATTAATAAACAAATGCGATTGAAACAATGATGCAAAAAAGTTACTGCACCAAACCGTCCACATGAAATGGCGAAGGCTACAGCCTACATAGATATCCATGTTAATGCCAACATGAGATTCCATTACTCTACCTATCTTTCTTTTTCTTTTTCTCTTGATCTTTTTAATCCGTAATCACTGAGATAAGTGGTCTAATCATCAATAATTCCTGTAGCAAATTTCAGACATGCATTTAAATTTGAATCTCGAACCTTCAAATGTAGGTTCTCGGATTCAAATTTAAATGCATGTCTGAAATTTGCTACAGGAATTATTGATGATTAAGCCACTTTATCCAAGAACCTTCAAATGTAGGTTCTTGGATAAAGCAGAAATCATCAGCAATTCTGACTCCAAATTTACCCCATGTTCCATAACTGATATCGAAGAAACAAAACAAATGGTAAGCATGCTCCCCATACTGGCATCACTTATTCTCCCTTGTACCATGATAGCTCAAGTCAGCACTATCTTTGTCAAGCAAGGAGCTACACTAGACCGACACATGGGACCACATTTTCAGATCCCACCTGCAAGTTTAGGTGTTTTTGTCACCATAACAATGCTCGTCCCAGTAGTTCTTTATGATCGATATTTCATCAAGGTCCTGAAAAATTGAACCAATAACCCTAGAGGAATCACCATCTTGCAACGGATTGGTGTTGGTCTATGTTTACAAGTCGTGACAATGTTGTTTGCATCAATAATAGAAAACAAACGCCTGAGTATAGTTAACAAGGAAGTTCATACATCGCTCAGTATTTTCTTCCTTCTCCCTCCCCCCTCTCCTCTTATCTGCAGGCTAAGAGCTCGTGTGAAATTTGCATGTATTTCATCTGGATTTTTTCTTTTTGTCACTGAAAAGCTAAAGAAAAGTACCAGTGCACCACTCTATTCAGACGTACAAATAGATGTAACGGACCTTGCACATCTCCATATATTAGCAAAAGTTGGCAACACATTTTTTGTCCATTTATTTGTTTTTGGGTAAAAAATGCGCGTAGCCTAGGAAAATAACTGCTCATTCAACTAAAACTGGTATGAATAGACCCAATCTGATTGGGCTTAAACTGTGGAATTGATCAAAATTGATATTGGGTTGAAACCATGTTTTGTTAATTTGGGCCCGGAGGTGCAGTGTTGACAACCAGATTTAGCGAGTATAAACAATACAAAGGTTGAAGTTGGGATATGCTAGGAGAGCAGCACTTATACCGGCACATGATATGGCGAATGAAGCTAGAAGAAAGGGGACAATACCAAGTCAAATGATTGAAATGTTTTGTACCGTACCGGAATGCTTTAAATGGGACCGGTAATGATATTTATGTTAAGCCTAAGAATTAGCAGCTTTTGTGAATGATCCCATTTTTGTGTATTATATTGGGATCTGAACTGTGAGCGAAGAGAAATTCAGGAAAAAAGAAACTCAGAAGTTCTAGGAGGGGAGGTCGCTTCGTCGGCCTTCCCCTACCTCCCATTCCTCCTCTTCCCTCTCCCTTCCCTCCTCTCTCTCATCTGTTGATGTCATCATCAAACATTGTTGCTGGAAAAGAGATGGGAGGGAAATCGCTCAGTGTATTCTTCTAGTGGTTCGTATCTCGCTTCGGTTCGGCCTCACTTTCTCTCAAAAGCCTCTGCTGTGAAGGAAGAAAGGAGGGAAACCGCATCGCGGATTCTCCCGGTGGTCATCTCTCGTTCCAACTCGGTTTCGCCTTCCATCCCTCTTTCCCTCCACCTTCCCATTTCTTGTCAGCTCTAGCTCATGTATTTCTCCTCAGCGGTGAGCAACGGCGGCAGTATCGAGTTTCAACTCGTCGTGAAGGCAACTGTGAGAAGAAAAATCAACCCCTAACCCTATTCGAAGGAAATTCCCGACCTACATCACCTAATAAAGCTATAGATGTGCTATTACGATCCTCCATTGGTTTAGCAACGACTCCTCAAAGATCCAACGGAGCCATGTGGCGATGCAAGCTTTTTACAAGCACAAACGAATGAGATGTTTCGATGAGGAGAGTTGCAGATCTTATGTGTGTCAGTACTCACCCCAAGAGGATACAATACTAAATTCAAGTAAATTGTAATTGATTTTGTGATTCATAGTAAAATTTGAGGAACCCTCATCTTTGAAGAGAATTTGTGCTACAAAGTTAACATAATGTGTGAACGATCATGACGTGTACCAAGATAGGTGATTGATGATATGTCGCGATAGGCGATACATGTCTTTGAAAGCTCGATGATGATCGAGAAGCAATGATGACCGTCTTGTTGTCTGTAACTTTGTTCATTTTTTTTCTTTTTCTGATTTTTTTCTCTCTCATTTGCTGATCTTATAATAAAATTTGAAGATTTGAACCTCATCTTTTTCTGTAAATATATATATATTGGGATTAGGTTCCAACGTACTTGAATTAATGGATGTAATGAACCATGTTATACAATATTAGTAAATGCCTAAGGGCTTTTAATTTTTTTTATTTTAAAAAAGAGAGTTTGAACCTTTGAGGGGAAAAAAAACTAGAGAAACAGTTAATTTGGCAACTGAAGAACTTTACAAATAACCAAGCCACAAGTTTGTCAGCACCAATAATTTTAGGCAATTATCACCAATTACCAATTATCAATAGAGGACAAACTAGTATTTTTGCCCTCCTAAATTGCCGAAAAAGTTCAACTAGTAAAGTTACAGAATAAAAGAAAGTTGAAAAACAATATGAATAGTAAATTTAAATAGCCAAATTACTATTCATAATTCATGTTCCTTAAATACTACTCTTTACAAACAATGTTTTCATCCTTCATAGATCATTGGTGAAATAAGTTAAGTGGAAAATTACTATAGCAGATAAATTTGTGGTCTTGATTTATTTGTAAGAAGTTCCCGCATGTGCCAAACTTTCAGTTATAGAGAGAACTATAGCAGCAGCACAGTATGAACTGTAAAGAAGCCAATTCCGGACCAGCAAAAACCATTACTTCCCAAACCATTCTCAGCCATCCTTTTATTATTCAAATGCAAAATTTTAACTGGATTCATTAAACAATTCTACATTATTGAAGTACACACTAGATCACAAAGAGAAATGACTTGTGTTTAAGAACTACTGAAGCCACCATGCTTGAAAATGCAAATGTGACTGAAAACCGAGAGCAGTTGGATTCAGTTCCTTCCCTTCCCGCAGATGCTGACATAAAATGATATCCAACAAGCATTACAATATATGTAGTTTGTTTGAACATGCCAGAGACTGAGCTCTTGCCATATCAATTAAGCAATGCCATGTTCATCCTGGAATCGATTGCTATAAACCCAAAATTCAATACTTTCACCTTTCTGTAACTATCCCATTGTAAATTCAGTTTGCATTAATGACAGGATTTGGGCACAGTTCTGAAGCAATCGATTTGCCAGTTGCTAAAGGTCGCTATTATTCTTCATTCTTCTTCTGACGTATTGATGAAAAATTGTCACAATTCACTTTCTTTGGACTAGTACTAGTAGTAACGATGGAGAGTAGTAATGTTTCTGGCTTGTCTTTCCGTTTAGTCTAGGTCTTAGACATCCATTGCTCATTCCATCTAGAAAAATAAGTTGTTAAACAACTCGTCGTGTTCTGATTTGAAAAATTAAAGACTAAAGCCAAGAGAATGCCAAAAATAGGATCCTATAGTGAACTATATAGATGTATAATCCAATTATACACTCAAGAAAGAAATTCTTTATACTAAAATCAACGCAAAAAATAAATGTATATCTACAGGACAAGATGAAAAAAAATAAAAACAAAAGATCACTAATTTATTGTAGAAGTATAAGAGATTAACGCAAGGGGAGTCATCTGCAGGGGAACAATCTGCTGCCAAAATTACACGGGTCAGGTTACAGTATATGAGCAGAGAGCTCGACATAAAAATCCTACAACATACCATATAATAAACAATGACACATGTTCAAAACCAAACTCGGTTAAGATAGACACTAGAGCACAACAATGCAGTTGTAGCCTGAGCAAGAACTAATTCAGGAATTTGGGTTTACCTTGCTCAGTGAATTGGGCAGAGTTACACTGGTTTTAAGTGGAGCTACCAAATCCTTGGTGTCATCATGCTCGAATTTGGCAGTGGGAAGTGGGGCAGGGAGAGGCAAAGGTTTATCACCATCACGGAACAGAGTCGATGGCATCTCGTACAAGCGCATCCATTTGTCACGCTCCCTGCTTCCCCCTGCACTGGCAGCAACCAACCCTCCTTTCGGTTTCCCTCTCTCCCGCTCTGTGCGATCATGCTCTGGTCCCGGCTCCCCAGTCCCCTTCTTCTCCTTCTTTCTCTTAGCAACATCAGCAACCCTCTCAATCATCTCACGGGCACGCTTGCGGGCAGCGGCAGCTTCCTTGGCTTTGCGGTCAGCATCAGCACGGGCGGCGGCGGCAGCACGGGACATGGAATGGGCAGCAATGCGAGCGGCACAGAGGAGGGCTCGAGCAGCAGGAAGATCGAGGGTTTTGCGGCGGGAGGAGAGGAGGGCATCGGCAGTGGCGACAGCGGAGGAGGACGAACAGGAGGGGCAGAGGAAGAAATCTGAAGAAGCCGAAGAGGAAGAAGGGGGCAGGCATGAAGAATGGCAGACATTGGGGCAGCTGGAGCAATGGATGATGTTGTTAGTTGAAGAGGTAGGAGAAGGAGAATTCGAGAGATCAGAGGAAGAGGAGGAATCGATGAGGAGGCCATGGCAGAGTGAACAAAAGAGGGAGGGGTGGTACTTTAACACGCACGTCGTGCACAACCTCACGAAGACACCACGGTGCTTGACATGATGTAGTGGCCATGTTTCTCGGGTTCGGCAGCCTTCTCCAGTGCACCCCGTCGTCGTCGTTGTCGTCGTTCCCGATACCGTACCCATCGCCGCACGGAGTCCCTGCGTTGCCATTCCACCTTCGATCTCTCGCTCCTGTTGCCAAATGGGTATTCGATTATTCGATTAGGGTTAGGGTTTGGTTCTCCAAGATAGCAACGATACACGCCTCCTTTTTAGGGTTTCTTTCGAACGGCACTCTTCCTCTCGCCAATGGATTTAGGGTTTCGTTCTCAAAAGAAAAAGATCCATCCCCATCAATTTCCCCAAACTTCGGTCGACCGGATTGGACCGGGACCGGTCCGATCCCATCCGGGTGACTCCATTTCTGTTCCCATCGTGAATTCAAAATATTATCTGCGCATGTCAATAAACGGACGAATTCAAAATATTCATTGTGAATTTTCTGATGCTTTTGTTGATTTGTGTTCCAGACAATAACAGTATTGATTTTATTGTTTTATGAACTACTTTTTTTTTTAATTGAATGGTATTACAACTAGATCAGCAACTCTGTCATTGTTAAGATCTGTTCTTTTTTTCTTGTTTTACTTTTAACTTGTTGCAAAGAGCATTCAATTTGGCAATTATTATTTTTTAAACATAATAATACAAAAAACTTATTTAACTAATAAGTTATGATCATATTAATTATAATATATTAGTTGAATATATGAAAAAAAATTGTAACATTTGAAAATTAATATAAGTAACATGATAATGAGTTAATTGATTATTCTAGAATATTGAAATATTAAATAATTTCGTATGGTAATATATGTCATATTAATACACATACTAAAAGAACTTTTAGATGAAGAAAAGGTTTAAAACAACTTAAATTTAAACGATTTAAAGTAATTCAAATTTTTCGCTGACCGACGATAAAGGAGTGAAATAGATTTATCTCTTTATGTCACCCAAATTTTGTGAACTTGCCAATTAATCAATAAAATTTGATTTAATTGGCACAATTTCAAGTAAATTGTCTATTACTTGAATTGTTGAATCATTATTTTGATTAAATTGGCATGATTAACAAAAGATTCTCTACAACCATGGAGAATGAGTATGAGTCAAGTTTGAATGATAAAATTGTTGAATTGATCAATAAAAAGAATGATCTTGCATGTGATCATATACTCAAGTTTGTTGATAAGTTTATAGGAAAAATGCTTAGTAAGACAAGTAGTACTCATAAAATGTGAAATGGTCTTTTAAATAAATTCGAGAATGAGACTATATCTAAATTATACATTTAAGTGTTGAAAATTATAGGCTAACTCTAAGAGGCAAAGGCAAATCCTCTTCAACCATGGAGAAGAAGAAGAACACACCAAAGAGAGATGGTGAACAAGTTATGAAGAATGTAAGTATCATTAATAAGCAACACTTGATGGCTTCAACCAATACAAGAGGAGAACAAAAAAGCAAGCTTGCTCGAATTGACAATAAGGATGAATCAACTCATCTCGACCGAGTGCTTCAAAAGGAGGAAATCACTAACCAAATGATGATTGACATCATGATGAACATGACAATAGCTAGAGATGCTAAAATGACAAAAGAAAGGGAGAATGGAGAAAAGACTGAAGACAAACAATAAAGAAACAAAGGTCCCTAGCGGAGCCAACACGGTAGCTTTAAATGAGAGCTCTAAAGAGCAAGTAATTGTTGAGAATGTTTGTGAAGAGTCAAATTCTTCTTTGGATAATAATCAAGAGTCTTATGATGTGACAAAAGTAAAAAAATTACTTAATGAGTTTCGCAAGACTATGAGTGTTAAGGATGTCATGATCAATGATCTTAAATTTAAGATTAAATTGCTTGAGACTAGGGTAATTGACGCTGAGACCAAAATCAACTTGGATAAGAAATTATTATTGAAGGAAACACATCCTTGGGTTTCTAAATTTGTTAAATTTGTAAAATCTTTAAATAATTGTACCAAGATTGATTATGATAAGATCTATATTGAACAAGGTCCTCATCACAAAATCGATCTTGGGTATGTGAAGGAACAACATTCCACAAAATGAAAGCAACCATAATTAAATGATAAATTAACTCTTGCCAAAATCATGCTTTTATGTACAACAAAGATACATCAAGAGAACCAAGTTCAATTACTCTAACCTTAGAAAGGTAGTTACGAGACCTAGAGTTAGAAATGATCGTATGATTACCAACTTACATAGAGTACAACCACCAAAACTCTATGCTAGAGATAGATATGGTATATTTCTTGATTTTGATTTGCATGATTGCAATATGATATGATTGAATTGACATTTGGATTGTCAACTCAATTGAATGCATGAATTGAGGGGGGAGCTATAGGCTCGTATTATGGGAAAGATGCTCGATAACAAATGGTTTTTTTTATTTCATGCCCTTTTGCGAATTCACAAAAAAGGGAGAAGAATAAAAGAAAACAATGGTGTTTTTTAGAATTGTCAAAAGGAAGAGATTACTTAACACATTCTTTGTTTGACAATTTTACAAAACAATATAAATCTCTTACTTGACAAATGCTTGATATGTATGCTTGAACATTTGTATTACTTGAAATGCTTATTTGATTATGACCTACTTGATATACTTGATTATTCTTTGAATTGATTACTTTACATGCACTAAGTAAGAGGGAGCTTGAGCTAAGTTTGTGCTCAAAGGTATGGTTTGCTCTATATCCTAATTAAGGGGGATCAATTTGATTAAAGATTTAATTTTACCATTTTGCATGTTTTGCAAAAATGGGGGAGAAGTATTTGTTGGATAAAACTCTTCTCTTGTTTGGTAATTTAAAAAAACAATCAGTACTAACCTTGCACAATTGAGTTTTGATGAGTTGCAGGTTTATACAGGTACAATATGATGATGCAAAGGCTCAAACATGCATGTACAAGTCATAACGATCACATTGATATCAGAAGCAAGCAACTTGGACAAAAAACAAGACACTAGCAAAGCCATGCATTATCATAACGCATGAATAATCCATCACAACGGGTTCCCAATCCGTTGTAATGAATTGAAGAGGAGAAGAGATGAAGACAAGGGATTTCTACAAGATTAACATAGCCAGCATTACCATAACGCATCTCACACCCATTATAATGGGTTGCCATCCCGTCACAACAGGTCCTTAACCCATCACAACGGGTTCCTGTCCAGGAGGTCCAAGAAGTCAGTGAGCCAAGCACAAAAGGAAAAAATTGGAAAGGTAGCAACTCGTTATAACGAGTTCTATAACGGGTTGTATGTTCTGTAATGCAAGAAGCTGCAGATCAAGACTTCAAGATGTTCCATGTCAATATATACCTTGGGGATTTGAACCAGAAAGATCAAGAAAACCTTCTCCAAGTCTCCAAGCACACAATTGAGCATAAAAAAGAGCACAATAGTCTTTCCCTTCAACATCCTCATCTAGAGAGTTATAGGATAGCCAAATTGTCTAATTATCTATCCGAGAACACTTAGTTTGTTGATTTTGTTTGGTGAACAACATTGTGTAGTTAAGTAGTTCATCTTCATCCTTGATTGTGTTGTCGATCAGACATGTTTACCTTATAGAGCGGTGTATCCTCTTGTCTTGTTTAGAAGAAAGCAAAGATAGGTTCTGCAATTGTAAGAACACTTGTGATCTAGTGAAATCGATCCCGTAAGCAAGTTTTGGTTTCGAAAGTCCCGTGAACGTAGGCCTTGTTTGTTCGTAGGTCGAACCAGGTTATATTGCATGTTCTTGTATTCTATTGATCTCTCTTGCTCTTTACTCTCTCTTTTTGCTATATTTGCACTTTATTTGCTCAATTGCTATTAGTACTTGCTTGCTCGTGATTTTAGCTAGGTGATTAAGGTACACAAGTTTGAATTGTAATTGTTAAAAATGCTTTTGCACTAGCATTTTATCTTAGGACCTCATTCTAACAGTTGGTATCAGAGCACAAAGGTTCATGCCTAGCTAATTACCCATATCTTGATAGTTCTTGACATTGTCTTGTGAAAAATGACACAATTGAAGTTTGTGAAAGAACCACCAATCTTTGATGTAGGTTGTAAAAATTTCTCTTTTTGGAAGAGATGTATGGTAAACTACCTTAATCTACTTGAGTTTTGGACAGTTGTAGAGGATGGTTGGATACCTAAGTATGAAACTGGTGATATTACCTTGACCAAAGAGTCCAAAGACCTCAAATACTCAAATAAAAATGCCATGAACACTATGCTTAGCTCAATTCATTAGACTATTGCACTATCTCTCACTCACTCTACAAATGCCAAAGAAATTTGGAATGTCTTAGTACTTAGATATGAGGGTACTGAACACATGAAAAAGACCCGTAATGTTGGCTTAGCAACTAAATTGGAAAATATGAAGTTTGAAGAAAATGAGTCCTTTGAAAGTCCTTATTTTAGACTAGTATCCTTGAGAAATAAATTTGTAGAAGTTGGTTCTAATATTAGTGATAAGGATTTTGTAAGAAAGCTTCTACAGACAGTGTCAAAGAAATCGGAATGAAATGGCGTCGTGATCTCAATTGAAGCACTACAAGCTAAAGGCCTTACTTACCAACTCGATGAGGTTTATGCACAACTGTGCTCACCTGAGAAGAATCACAAGGAAGTGAAGTGCTCAACCTCAATCAAAACCTTGACCTTGTCCACACAATCTTCATACAACATCACCTACAAGTTCAACTCAAGTGAAAATGTATACCAAAATCTATATTAAGTACTCTTCAAGGACAAAGACCTTCTTACCAATCTCATCAAATGAGGCATAAACTTTGAAAGAAAAGTAAATGATGAGAGGATAGTTCAAGGCAAGAAGGTGATTTGCTTAACATGCAATAAAGAAAGTCATAGCATCCAAAATTACTATGCCATATTTCCTAAAAACATCAAATCTAGAAAACAAAGAAGCAACCTAAAAACATCAGGAGAGGATAGTTCAATATGTCATCTTTCCCTATTGAAGCAACAAACATCAAATCTAGAAAACAAAGAAGCAACCTAAAAACATCAGGCGGAGTACCACGCACCGAATTGACACAAATAGAAGAAGAGCAGGCGGACCATCTGGTGCAATATTTAAGAGGCAAAAACGAAGAGAACAAAAGGCCAATCCACCAAAAAAAAACAAATGCAACTAAAAAACCCATTAACCACCAGCAAAAAAAAAGGAACAAAAGAAAACACCAACAACATGTTTCCCAGGAGAAACGCGCATCAACAACAGGAAATCAGAAGCCAAAAGCAAAAAAGGAATGTTCATAAGTACTGTAGCATGAGTAGTGATTCACATATCGGAAACGTATTAATGTTTTATGTAAAATTAGTATGTAGTGTATGCTGTTAATTATATGTCCAATTAAAAGTGATCAATATAATTAGAAAATATTTTGGACATTAATGTGTCATATAGGATGCCGACCTTTGATGTGTAGAATTTCATAGATAATATTCATATTATTGATGGACTGAAATGAATAATTATCAGCTAAGACAACCAAATGTCTCTTTGGCTTATATAAGGATGTGGTCCCCAGAGTACAAGACTATGCCTGAATCCTCTCTCCATCCTCTTATCTGATGAAAGAGTGAGAATCCTAAGAGGAATAAGAAACCAAACGAGTTTTCTAAGAAAGCTTGCTATTCTGCAAGAATGAATCAATGATGCTCTCATGCTTAAGAAATATGATATTTAGATATGCTTTCGCTATTCAGTTTTACATTCACACATAATGATCCTGAATGACGATGATGGATTTCACCGATTCTTTCAATAAATGATAGCTACATGTTGGATAATTAGATCTATATGTTAGGTTGGATTCAACAATTATTTTGTAGGCACATATATTTGGCCAGAGTTTAGTGTCTTGGTTTTGTAAAGTAACATAAGTTAATATTTCTAATCCGGAGATGTTGTTGTCAAATAAAAAAGAACAAAAAAGGAATACATAGTTTTCTATTATTTCAATGCATGTCTCTTTACAATATCGATATACACAAGTCTATTGCATATTATACATGTGTATCTTCTATGCTCATTTTTATACCTATAAAATACGCATTTATGTGTGTCACCATGAAAAATTAATTGCATATTCGTTAATTTAGTTTATTTTAATATCGACCCAAAAAAATAGAAATTATTATGCCTTTTGAGTTAGAAGAAAAAGATAGAGAAAGAAAGGAGATGTGAGGATAATCGACGAAATGTTATTATACAATCAGGTAAAAATATTTTGTCCTTCTACAATAAATCTTAGGAGCGAGAGTACTACACCTCTTTCTCGCTCTTCTTTTCACCTTCTACAATAAATCTTAGGAGCGAAAGTACTACGCCACTTTCTCTCATTTCTCCTCTTCTTCTTCTGAATCAGTTTTGAGAATCAACTCGAGAACACACCCTAGGTTGATGATTTGAAAACACATTTACTCCTTGATTGTAACGGATAGAATCCTCTCTCGTTATATTATCCGAAGCAACATGATTGGAGATAAATTCAATATCCAAAGAAGAGAAGAAGTACATATGAAGGTTTTGTCGTTTGCCAATACAATTCACAAAAATGCTAGTATTCTTTTTTCAATTTTGTTGAATGGTTTTTGTTGTTCATAATAGAAAACTCTAACTCTAGTTTGTTGATATGAGGGATAATATTTCTAAACTAGATGCATATTGAAATTTTATTTATTATATTAGGAATTGGATTCTTTCATTCGTGTTGACATTTGTCAATAAAATTTAATTTCAAGTCAACTTTGTATCTCTATTTGATTGAAAGAATTGAATTCTATTTTGAAAAAAACTTGCATACGTCATTAGTTGGGTACATCTACGTACTCCAGCTATATGTGATTGATGGAATTAAATTAGAAAATTGAACAAGTAAGATTAGTATATATTATTTTGATGTACAATGCATGTGATTAGTGAAATTGGATACACTAGATACTTCACTGGTGTATGCAAGTTTTTCCTTTTACTTTTGTTGTGAATTTTCATTTCGAACAAAAAGGTAATATTCCAAAATTTTTAATGTAACTCGTGTATAACACGTCATGCAAATTCACATTTGAAATGATATTTCGTAAGATGAAATACTCATTCAACGATTCACATAATTTTAAAATTTGTACATACAAATTTCGAAGTTACGTAGATCGTTAAATAAGTGCTTCAACTCCACCGAAAACGAATTCCGCCATGCGCTCTTGACATTAGGACTCGGGTCATGGTCATTTACGGACTCGACACAGGCACACAGAACTGGACTACAGTGTACAGGACGAACTATCCTTGGATCTCAGCACTCTCTCACTGGACGGGAGCATAAACAACAAGACATAAATCTCTGTTACTCTACAGCGAGATAGATATCTTATTTTTGTAACGGGTCAGTGATGATATGTGAAATCTCTAACCAAACCGTCACACTGAAACTTCATTATAAAAGCTGACCCAAGAGTCGTGCACCAAGTCCTTGCAAGAACGATTCGAAATATCTCCCCAAATCCAAGAAAACCCTACGAGAAATCTGATCCGTCCGATCACCACCGAATCCAGAGATCTTTCAGCCCCAAGCCCATCTCTCCACCGAATACATCCACACTTCGCTATCGTCTCTGTAGCCCTTCTATCTCTCTCTCTCTCCGTGCCTCCGCCCCCCCCTCTCTTCTACGCACTGAAAAACCGCCAGAGAGAGAGAGGCAAAAGATAGAATTACGACAAATTATGGATTCCGACGAAGGGAAGTTGTTTATCGGCGGGATCTCGTGGGAAACGACGGAGGAGAAGTTGAGGGACCACTTCGGTCAGTATGGCGGCGTATCTCAGGCGGTGATAATGAGAGACAAGGCGACGGGGCGACCAAGAGGGTTTGGTTTTGTCGTCTTCACCGATCCCTCGATTTTGGATCGCGTATTGCAAGATCGGCACACAATCGATGGGCGAACGGTGGGTGTCCTTTCAATTTTGTTAAATTCACCCCTTAGTTACTTAAAAGGCGTGAGCAAGCTGCCTGCTCGGCGCTGCTTCTTGCCTAATTTGTGGGTTGTGCAATTTTAAATTTAAAGTGACAATTGTACTAATTTGTATGAAGATGGGAATTTTCTGTAAGTTTATTTGGAAAATTAGAACTTTCTATGGCGTCTAGTACAAGTTTTTTTCCTATATGTTGATTAAATAGTATGTTTAGTTAAGGTTTTGTTGCATATTGTTTTGAAACTGTAGAAGTGTCGAAAGTTGCACCAAAGTTGAATTAAGTTATACAAGTTAAGGCAAAATTTTGTTGAACTTAAGTGTGGAGGCTGCATGTTAAGTATCAATTGTGCCTCTGTATGCTCTGTCAGTGTAGATTATGTCAATATCTTGGATATACACCTGCAGAAAATGTTGCAACTAGCATATTCGAGGGTTGACCTGGGGGAATGAAAAAGCCATCCTTGGTTGACAAAATATATATTTTTTATATTCTGATGCAACCTGTTGTAGATTTTATTGCCTCGCTAATTTTCAAAGCCTTCTACCTTTTTGAAACAAGCAAAGTTGCGTATTTTTCTATTCTATGGAAACCTACTAGGATCTCTGGGGCTTATTTCGGAAGGCAAAAGTTTGTAGGTTTTGATATGAGAATCTAATTAAAAGTATCTGAGATGATTGCTTATTTTAAGTAGGTCAGGACTTGTATATCCTTATTTGCCGGATCGTAACGTTTCTGTTTATGTGTACATGAGTTGATGGTTCTCAAAGTGATGCAACTGATAGACATAATTTTATGAATTTGCACAGTTCATTAGTGATGGAGCTATTCCTCCCTGATAAAAGGCCATATCGTTACTCATTATTTAATAGAGACTATTGGATCTTTTGTAATGGCAGGTAGAAGCTAAACGAGCGATGTCAAGAGAGGAGCAACAAGCATCAAAAACATCAAGCCCTAATTCAGCCGGCCGCAATGGTGGGGGCGGGGGTGGTGGCAGCAATGTTCGCACTAAGAAAATTTTTGTTGGCGGGCTGCCGCCAACCATCACCGAGGACAGCTTCCGTGACTACTTCCAGACCTATGGTGATGTCACAGACATTGTCATCATGATAGATCAGAACACTGGCCGTCCTCGTGGCTTTGGTTTTGTCACTTTTGACACCGAAGAAGCTGTTGATCGTGTCCTTCACAAGAATTTCCATGATTTGAATGGCAAGTCAGTGGAGGTCAAGCGTGCCTTGCCAAGAGAATCAAATTCAAATAATGCTGGTAGCGGCAGTGGGGGTGGTCGGTCGATGGGTGGAGGCGGTGGGTTGTATCAGGGTAGTGGGAATACTGGTTCCAACATGGGTGGTTATGACAGCAGGGGAGATGGTAATCGATACATGTCAGCACAACAGGGCGGCGGCGGCGGCAGCGGCGGCTACCCATCCTATGGATCGGGTTATAATGCTACTGGCTATGGGTATGGGGGTGGAAGTGCTGGTTCAGCATATGGAGGATATGGGTATGCAGGTGTGCCTGCTGGTGCTCCACGTGGTGGTTGGAACAGCCAGGCTCAGACAGGTTATCCGTCTGGCTATAATGCAAATACTTATGGTGCGAGCACTGGTTGGAGTACAGCATCAGGTGGTGCTGGTCCCACTGCTCAGCCAGCTGCTGCGAGTACTGGGTATGCAGGTCAGGGATATGGTTATGGTGGGTATGGCAGTGAGCAGAGTACTGGTGGGTACAGTTCAGGGTACGGTGGTGCAGGGACTTACGGAAATGCTTGGAAAGACCCATCTCAAGGTGGAGGCTACAGCACTGGGCAGGTTAATGGGCCACATGGGGGATCTGTTGGCTATGGTGGAGCATATGGTGTACCCCAGCAAAGGCCCGCACAGTAGGTAAGAGGCTGGGTTGAACTTGAAGGATGAATTGCAATACATAGGCAAATACAGGCTTGAGGAGACCTTCTCTGTTCACTAGTAGAGCATCTGGTTAAGTAATTTAAAGTAGCTGTTATTTGGTTTCGAAGTACCTTGAACTTTTTGTTTTTGTTCTTAAATGTTGTGTTGTAGGTGTGCTTTGGTTCTCGCCGCACTTGGCTTTGAATTAGAATATTTTATTATGGTTATGATTGAAAATGAATTATTGCATAGCTATTACTCTAGCCATGTCAATCTAGAGAAGCTATTGCCGCGTATAATGTTCCATTCCATTTTGGCTACTTGTTTCCTATCTTAATTGTAGCTACTTGGGTTGATCCGAAAAAGGCACCATAAAGTTTATCCTTAGGTAACAGTTGCTGCTTCGAACCTAACGGCATGGATACTGTTGGGTAGTAATATCTACTTCAATATATTGTAACGAACTAACTCGGAAGATAATAATTAAACATGAATCAATGCTGCATTTCTAGTTGCTTGATAAGCTATTGACCAGTGTAACTTCTCTTATATTCACCACCAATTGTTCAGTTGTTAAGATAGTTGCCTGTGTGTAGGATAATTGGAATAGACAAGTGTTTAGGCTTAAATACTAGGAGTAAGGAGTAAGGAGTAAGGAGTAAGATCGTAAATATTAGGTATATGTTTCTGTGGCTTAATCCTTTGCTTGGTCCTGGATTTGACCTTTTTGTACAGGGATGCTGCTCTTAATCTCTACCCATATGGGTTGAAGCATCTCAAAAGGGAAAAAAGACCACATGGGCAATTCAACTTGATTTTTTCTGGTATGTTGCTTCATTTTCCCAGTCAATGTGCATATGTAGTTGCCCTTAGTATATTTTTCTTTTAATTGTAGGATCTGATAAGTATGTTGAGTACATTTGGTATCTTGATAGTTGAAGTAGCTTTGTATTTTATACTAGGACATCTTGATAATTAAAGCAGCTTTTTCTGTTTTAAAATGGCTTGAACTGTTGAACCTAGTTTCTATTAGTTTAGAATCAATGATGTAGGTGTCATTATTTTTCTTTTTGAAATTCAAGTATCCTGACCTCTTTTTGAAATTTAAGTATCCTGACCATGACCGAGTATACTTATAGGCTTACTAGGGATGCAATATCTCTCACTTTCCAGTGTGACTTTTTTTATTTGTCAAGTTTATGTTTGTTTATCATTTGACAATTTTGACAATATATATTTACTATGGGGAGGGATCATTTGACAAAGTTGTCAGTTGTCAGAAATATTGGTAAGTTTTTATGATGCATTACAATAGTTACAATATATATTTACTATGGGGAGGGATAATTACAAACATGATCTTTGGTGCATGTCTTACCTGTAAAATGACGAAGTTTGGTGCATGTTTTACTGCTCATCAAGTGATACAAGTTTTCAACCTTTTTATAATAAAGGTCCTTGAGCTGAGCATTACCAAACAATATTCACATTCTTTCTTTCTGAACAGTTTAATCATTCTTGTTACTGTTCATTAAAATTAGTTTCAAGTACCTTCGCCTTGGGATATCCTGCCTTTGTATCATCTCTCTTTTATGCGAGTTCATGATGTTACTGATGTAGCTCCAGTAGTCTAACCTATAGCTAAAGTTATAATATGATGGAAGTACTGAACATATTGTGGTAGCAAAGACTTTTGCCTCTTTTCTTTGATCTCATGTACAGGAATTTTCTGAGTTTCTCCTCCCTGGTTGGATTCAAGCATGCAATAGCGTCGAAATAGAGTTTCCTTGTGCATCTAATAAGCATTGACCGTATTAAAATTGTTGTTTTTCTAGAAGGGTGTGCGGCATTGTGGATATATAATATTTTATCTTTTTTTGTTATTCGACATCTTTATTCTAAAAGCCTTAGTTACAGTGGCGGTTATCACAATTTTTGGATATCATTAATATTTTATAAATTAAATGCTTCTTTTAAATTGGTGTTTCTGTTGATAAATATTTCATTGTCGCTGTTAACATTTCATTTTTGGTGAATATTAATGAATTACAAACCTTCCATTACAGGCCGGTATCCTGCCGGACCTACATGCTTCCATGTGTCAACTTGGACGTGTGGTAAAACATTTTGATTTCAAAATTAGCATAAGATCGATTTTCTTGTTGTGTTCTTATTTTCTTTGAAAAATAAAATAAATAGTAGAAATTTATGGAAAGGCCCCTAATAAAACTAATATGTCACCGGTATTTTCTTGTTGTGTTCTTATTTTCTTTTCCAAAGGCTATAAATATAGTCATCGGTATTTTATCACATTCATAGATGATCATTCAAGATATGAACACATCTACTTGATTAAAGAAAAGACTGAAGCACTAGACGTGTTTTAAAGTTATAAAGTGAAAGTCGAGTTACAACTTAACAAATGCATTAAGACCATCAGATTTGATCGTGGTGGTGAATACTACGACAGATATGATGGTTCAAGAGAACAACGTTCGGGATACTTCGCAAAATACTTAGAGGAATGCGGGATTGTGTCACAGTATACATCTGTGTTGCACAGGTGCGAGTGCGAGTATCGAATACAGTGCGGGTGCAGCGATACTTCAATTTCAAAAAATCTTGAATACGGATGCGGCTATATATAATAAATTTAAAATAAAAAGTGAATAATATTATAAACAAATAGATTTAAAAAATAAAAACAAACAAATAAATAAATTGTCAGGCTCTTTTAGGTATTGGAAGAACCGAGGTAACATATGTATACATTGTCAGGCTCACCTGAAATGAATGGTGTTGTTGAAAGACAAAATTGCACCCTCAAAGACATGGTGAGAAGTATGATTGCTCGTACAATTATACCAAAAAGTTTGTGGGGAGAAGCACTGCAGCTTATATACTCAACAGAGTTTCAATTAAAGCAACTAACAAAATCTCATTTGATATTTGGTTTGAATGCAAGTTTAGTCTAAATCATTTTCGAATTTGAGGATGTCCAAAAGAGCAAGATCTTATAGGTCGATATACAAGAAACTAGATGAAAGAACTTTCGGTTGTTATTTTGCTGCATATTCAGTTGTTGTAATCATGTTTTGGATTCAAATTATGCTACTGGTCAAATTATTGGCTTGGATGAGAAAAGTAGTACAATTTAGTAACGCCTGTCAAGATTAGATAATAATGCCCATATATAATCTATTGATCTGCAGTATTGATTTGTGCAAAAATTAAACCGACTTAAATGGCTATTCAAAAATAATCATCCAACTCAAATTAATGAATCGTTTCAAGTTTATAAATAATGTTAAATTTATATTGATACCTATTCACTGACTTTATGAATTTTTATTAGCTTTTAGAAATGCCAATGATATCTGACTCTAGGCTCGATCACATCGATCAACTCCTCCCCTTGTCAGCATCGGCCTCCCAATAGCAAACTCAGATCACAATAGCAGCACATTTGATCAGTATTAGCCTCAAAGATCATTTTTATCTGGTCGTCTTTTTTCCCTCAGCACTAATCATCGACCGCCATGATCTGAGCGATCTGTCACTTGATCCGTCTCAGTAGGCTTGATCTCAATCGATATCTAACTCTAGGCTCAATCTCAATCTCAATCAATCTCTGACACTTAGCACTCGATCGTCTCGATCTCAGATCAAGCTCGTTCTTCTACTCAGGCTCGATCGTCTCTATTACAGCAATCTCGAACTGAAACCAGGGGGAGTAGGAGGGGGAGAGGAGAAGAAGGGGGGAGAGGGGAGGAGGGGGGAGGTCGGAGGCGACCTCCCCCGCCTAATCCTCAGTTGCAGTACTAAGACTGAAGCACTGGACGATCTGCCACTTCTACCTAACACAGCACATTGTTTTGCAATCGAAGTCCATAACAAGTTAATCAATGTTGTCTACACCTTACATGTGATATATAATCAGCATATCCACAACAAATAATGCAAAACGAAAGCTCCTTCTGTCCTTTGTAATGCAGATAATAGATCATCTCCTCTTTGCTAGCTGGAAATTTCGTTTTAGGAACTGGTTCGCCACATCATCATTTCTATGACACAACACCCTGAGTATTGTGTTTGGGTCAGCTCGGTTCCACTTGCCTGTGGTCGGTGGCATTGGCACAATGGTTGCCGGGCTGGTTTTCTGCCCATTGGGTCCCACAGCAACTCCAACCATCATTCCACCCAATCCACTCGCTTCACATGCTGCAATACTAAATTCTTCTATCAACCTCTCGGTGCTTTGAGCCATTAACCCAATTATTCCTTCGACCACCTCAGCCTCCCGGTCTACCATCTCCTCAGCCACCAATCCCTCGCCACACGTGCAAAATGCTTTCTTCAAGCTCTTAAGATCTTCTTCAACTAACTCATGATCGGCAAGGGTATATGACCGCTCACTGCCACCGGCTAGGAGGACAAGAAGGAAGGCCTCATAGGAGGCCTTCATGACCTCCTTGACAGCAAGTGGTTGTGCATTGTCGACTAGGAGGGTGGTAAGGAGGGTAAGGTTTTGCTTCAAGATGCGGAGGCTTGGGCGGATTCGGGTGCTCTCTACATTGCCTACATATAGGCCGTCATAGAAGGAATTGTGTGAATCGAGGAAGATGAGACGGTATGCAGCCACCTCTGATACCTGTATTCGTTTAAAAGTTTGGTTTATTAATCCAAGAGTAAATCTGCTGATCATTTTCCAAAATTCCATAATTGGCTATATTGTGTGATGTACCTTGCCTAAAAATATGTGTGCTCTAACCTGTAAATTCATTTCTAAGTTGCTACATAAGTACAGAGGAGATAAAAAAAAAAAACAGAAGTTACAACCTGTTGGATGGCATTCTGCACGGCATTACGAGCAATCTCAAATCGATGTGAGAATGGTGCAAGTCGGCGGTTTGGGAGATTGGTTGCAGCGGCAGTGTTTGACGAAGAGAAGAAGGTGAGTGATTTGTCGAGTGTGCTCAGGTAGTTGATGATGTAATGGAGCGTGTTGATGCGGATGTAGAGACGTTGTGTGCCACGACTCGTTGATGGCCGTGGGTTTTGGCCATCTGAGACGCTTGATGATTTTCCCTGTTGGGCTCCATACCCATTCTTGCATGGGTTTGCAGCTCTTTTCCAGAGTTTAACAAATTTTGAATCCTGATTGCATCTTGTCAAAGGGGGCAGGGTTGGGATGTAACTCTGTCTTGTACCTGTAAATCTTTTCTTTAGATGAATGATTACTATTCTAACATGTCATTTACGACATTGAAACAGAGAGTTGTGTTGGGGATGCCAGCATGGGCTCTTTTGCTAAGTACACAGCCAACACAGAATAACAAACGTTTTTGACAATTTCTCAAAGGAAATGCAAAAATTATGCTGCCCAGTTGCTGAAATTATTTTTCATAGCGATTTCTCAACTAACCCAAAGTATTGTTGTGCAAACATTGCATGATTGAAAGAAAGAGAACAAATATGAACTATGACTGATTATGTTCCTACCACAAGATGCGACAAAGGAAGTGTAGTCCTGGATGAGAGCTCCCAAACCATCAGCCAGTTCTTGGACCATTTCGTCCCTTGCACCCACCGGAATCTCAAAAAACTCATCCACTGTTACCTTTGCTAGCTTCATCAAGTCGACAGCCGACTGTGCAATCGGCTCTGTCTTGGTCTTTGGTATCCAGCTCTACAAAAGCAAACAACAACTCAATGATCCAACAATAACAAAAGCTAATTGGAACTTAAAACTTATTAAGATTCAATGTAGCTAATGTTCTCTAGGAACCTCAGCTTAAGGACACCTGATTGGTTCATTAACATGGTTCCATAGCAACAGGTACAATTCCCACCATAAAAACTATTAATTAACTGGCATCAATATAGTAAAGCTTTTTAAAGCTCAAATTATACCAAGATAGTATACCGATGGGTATGCAGCAAGTATAAACCAAGATGATTATCTTCAATTCATGCTTAACTACCTCGGTTTCCTTGGCTCTGTTAAGGCACTCCCTTCCAATCCTGAGCCTCTCCTCAATCCAAGTTTTGAGCAAGCCAACCACGATAGACTCGACATCATATGGATTCATCTCTTTCACAATCGCTTTGCCACCGTCGTCACTCTCAGATGAATCCTCGACCACCATCTGTACCAACATTTTCTCCATCCTGCCGGCTGAGTGTAAAACCCGAACCAACTCATTAGTCAAGCTCGTAACCTTAGCGAGATACTGCTTTAGTACTACACCAAAACAGTTATGAATAGTGATCACGGCTATGGCATGTGGGGCAGGGTGCCATCGCCTAAGCAGTGGGCTGTAGGTTTCTTTCTCAAAAACAGCCAGTTGCTCGGTGTCTTTTGCTAGTTGCGTAAGGATTGTGCTTGGGTCTTGCTCTTCCACCTCCACCATAACACCATCGTTGTGACTGACGTCAATTCCTTTTTCTAATATCTGTATTTGTTGACATGAGGAAGTTAGGGTGGTCGTTGTATATTTTTGGTACTTGATGCAATTTCAGTTCTATCTGATTAGAATAATTTAAGCTATTTTCTGTCATGAGTAATTCATATAACAGAAAACTTGTACGATTAAATAGACGTCTTAAATGGTATGTTATCTATATGAGAGACCTACTGTGTGCCAAAAAAAAAAAATTAGAAAACATTCAGACCACCCCTCTACTGTTCTATTATTTATCTTTTAAATGAGAATACATAATTGTAGCATTTTAATTTATGGTATCCTATATATTTATATAGATTTTATAGCATCTGTAGTTATTGTTGATATCCTTAAGTCAACGGAAAAATAATATGCGATAGCAAGAGGTTGATTATTCGATACAACTTTTTTTTCTTTCTCTTGAAGTATCAGGCAAAATTCCCTTGCCAGCCTCAATTATACAACATTATCATAGGGATACTCCTATAATCCTTCCCCATAGTTTGCCAAACAAAAGATTAGTCCCGAAAGCTGTCTGAACTTACATTTTCTCTTCTTCACTGCTGAAGTCTATTGTTCGACATCAGACACTCAATGTAAAATAATAATAGGACAATAAAAGAAAATTGCATACCTTGGTAAAGGCACTATGCATCGAAGACCTAATGTAGTAATCCACACGGTTGCTCGACACACAAGACATCAACGTGTTAGCGTCAATCAATCCACTGGTCAAACCACTAGCTGCACTTGGTACATCTTCTGATATGATCTTGCAAACTGTCAAGGCCAAGGAGAGAATGTACTCCATCGTGTAAACAGAGCCCCTCTCAAAGCTCTCGTGGTACTCCATGAGCCGCTTCTCAAGCCACCCCTGCATTGTCCCCATCACACTTGAGAGAACCTTCATGTAGCAACTGTCACGCTCCCCTTTCTTCGCGTCAACTGCTACCTCTGTGAGCATCGCTTGTGTGGCACTAATCAGGTCTGGTTCCACCTGAAAAAAAACAAAATAATTAATAGCGGCTGCAGCATTCAACATAGTCACTTGTCAAACTAGTGCTTCATTACCGAACCAAACTAAAGAATTTTACTCCATTCTTCTAATCAAGTCTGTTTTATGCTGCTTATTTTAGACAAAGAAGTAACGAGCACAGATGTCTCACCTGGCCGGTGATAACATACTGCTGGAAGAGAACCCATGCAAAGCATATGTTGTGTATCATCCTATTTATGCCCAAAATTGGCCATGTCCTCTTCATCAACTCAATCAGTTCATCAACCTCATCCAACACCACAGTCTCCTCTCTGTGGTCGAATATTGCCTGAAGAAGGGTCACGTACAAATTCACATTGAATGGATACCCGTCTGCCCAGTGGCATGAATCGCCTTGCCCTCCACCTGGGGCACGCCATGCCAGAGCGAGAACAGCACTTTGTAGGTGGCGTATTGGTTCTAGGACTTTGTTGGTCATGTCCAGAGGCTTAGCTTCTGTTGCACGGCTGACTTCATTGATTCTCTGTGCATTTGGATTTGGCCGTTCGAGAGAATAGAATGGGTAATGGATAAGGGCAGCTTCTAGAATCTTCATCTGGCGACGCTGCCAGAGGTGGTACTCATGCAGGTCATTGAACTCTGTTGATTTAAGTTGCCTAAGGAGCTCTAGAGGGAGCACTATTATGTCCGCCCTTTTGTTTACCTGTTAGGTGTCCAGCATGAATAGATTTAAATTGCAATCAATTCCTTTTAATCTGCTTGTAAGGGCAACTTCATGGTCATAGACTCGATCATAAGTGCATAGAATTGTTTGATGACAAAAAACCATGTAGCGTGCCTTTCCATAAATGAAAAAAGCACATAAAATAGAAGTGTGATGGCGCTACAAAATATAAAAATTGGATCTATTATGCAAGGAACCGTGCAGTTCTACAATGCATGAATCCACAGACCTGGCCAACCAGGGTGCGCATGAGAGTCTTCCTGAGTCGAGCATCGCTCAGCTCTGTCACCCGCATCTGCTGCCGCATGATCTCAGCAGAAGTCATCGGCCTTCGGCTTTTAGGTGATGAACTTGGCAAACTATTCGCCGTTACTGCAGCACCCACCAGCCCGATAGACCCCACCATCCCTGAGCTCACCGAAGATTGGCTCATAGCCCTTGTCATAGGCTGTGACGCCCTCCTAGCCTTCAACCCTAGCACCTTCTTTATCTTACTGTTCACCATGTTCATTCCGGTGCCCCCCTTGGGCCCCACCCCTCCTACATGGCCCGAACTGCTAGGTGATACCTCTCCATTGGAATCCCCTGAAGAGTTTGAATAGTAACTTAGAGGCCCGCTTCGGGTTTGATTGAAGCTGGGAGAAGAGCGGCATGACATGAAGAAGATTTCATAGGCAGTTTCGCGCAGGCCAGAGCGTGATAATGTCTCGATGCGTCCAAAAGGGCAGTCGAGCTCAACTGTGGCCACATCTGGGAAGGAGTCCGGCTCAGTGTCTGATCGGGAGACCGACGAAACCGAGGGACGGCGGCCCATGACACGTTAGATGCGCGAGCCTACGCGCAGGTAGGAGGGATGGGGATACACAGGACGTAAAGGTTGAAGAGAGATATGAGACCAACAGAAAAAAATTCATGATCGGTTTCGTTTTTGTGTGTCTATATTTTTAGAAAAGGAAGGCGAGAGGTTAGTTTGGATGCCAGCTCGGAATGGAATGCAATGAGTTTGTTTGAAATTAAATGATTGGACCATATTAAGGGATCAGAGGCCGACGAGTAGGTCAAGTCAAGTTCTGTCTGAAATCTATGGGGAAGAATAGTATGTGAAATTTTGTACTATTAGAATTAACTCATGGAATAATTTCTTTACAGTGAAAACGGTACCTTAGCTTTTATGGTACTTGCCTGACGCTTTATCTAGGGGGGGCAATTTGCTGTTTTTAGTAGTTATATATATCGAATGTGAAACTTGTTTAAAGACTAACTCTGCTTCCAATAGTTTCCGCGGGATTCTACAAGGAAAACTTGATCTATATTTCAGAAGATATTTTGTTCTTTCAAAACTCAAATGCAATAAATTTCAAAAAGCAGGAAAGATTTGTATAAATCGCAGAAACTACTTAATTTCAGAATTATGGAATCTCGAAAGATGGAAACCGATAGCTATGTAACACGTATATGCTGAACGTCGAAAGCTGGATACTGAGAGTTTGTACCAGCAAAAAAAAGGATGCGTATGCTGCATAAGACCTCATTTTTTTTAGTAAAGTCTGTTTTTGGCTCTAGCCTCTGAACTATACAAATTAGTTCAATGGAATTCTTGAACATTGTTTTGAGTCAATCTAAGCTTCTAAACTAATGATTTTGGTCCAAACTGCCCCCTTAACTTTTCTTTGGTTCAAATTCTCCCGTGGGCTATTTTAGTTTTAGTTCACTTTGACCCTAGATTATTAGTTGTCTTAATATGCCTTAGAAAAGTTAAGAGAAAAAATGAACCACATTCAAAAGTTCATAGAACAATTTGAACCAAGAAAAAGTTCAGGAACTTTGATTGAAGCAAAACAAGGTCTAGGAGCATGATTGAACTAAATTGTATAGTTACAGGAGCCAAAAACGAACCTCTCTTCTTTTTTTCTCAACTTCGAAACAATCGGCTCTAAATGGTAGTACACCGTCCATTAAGCTACAAGAATAATATGTAATATGCTTATGACAACATGGAAGAACAGAAGCCGATGAATATCAGAATTTTTTTATAATCAAGCAAAACACAGTGCCAAATTCCTATTATCGATTCATTACGTACAAAAGAAGCATTTTAGCTGAATAATACAAACAAATGAAAGAATAACCAAACCCAGAAAGAAAGCATATTATCATAATATCAATCCCCAATTCTCTCAAATCTCTACAGAATTAATAAACAGCATTACAGTATTCCAAAGTAATCACACCAAAGAAATCAGAGAATAACTCAGTGACACTTTCCTATCTTCTCCTACAAGATCGAAGAAAGGTATAAGAGAGTTCAAATGTGTTGCTGACACCGATAATTTACTGGTAATGTACTCAATTTGAAATAATGCCATTTTAGATTACTAGGCTTATTCACAACAATACCTTTCTGACAACTACAATGATGAAGTGAATTGTCAAACAACAACAACAACAAAGCCTTCAATCCTAAACAAGTTGGGGTAGGCTAAAGATGAAACCCAATTGGAGTCAAATCAAAAATAAAAAATTGTCGAGGTCATACCCTAACAATGCTCTTTTTATCACATTTGGTGCAATCTGAAAATCTACTGATTATCCTATATAAATTATACAAACATAATCCCTTGCTCCATTAGTTTATATGGCTGCAAATTATATAGGCTCCTTAACAATCACCATTTTACATTGCAACTATAATTTCTTTATGTCTCCTTTCAGTTGTGAGTGGTCTGTAGTATCTATTGGAATATTTTCTCTTTTCCTAATTTCCAACAAGTAGTACATCAAAATCAAGATCCAAGGATAAGCCAATAAAACAGAACTTACAAAATCATACCTCTCTAAACCTTGTTGAGCGACTGCCAACTCCCTTACTGCAGCTCCAGTAGCCTCCCACTGTACCAATAATTGGTACATCATCATGGCTTGGGCTTCGGCTCGGTGACCTCCTCAGTGATGAATTCACTGACGATTCTTTGATATCATCCAATGTCAGTGCACCCAAAATCGGTCTGTCTTCCCGACTAAATGACAAACTACCAGCCTGCTCCTTCTCCACCTCTGAAATCTCCGGTGAAACCAACCACGACGAAAGACTCGTATCAACTGACACCTCATCCCCCTTATTTTCTTTGTAGAGTTTGGAATTTACTGTTTTGTCTTTGTTTGTTAATTTTTCTGAAACATTGGCCTTGGCTTGTTTCCATTGAGATAAATTCTCTACTGGGTTCAGAACTGGGTGCACAAACTGACTTCGGTCTCGTGTGTGGAGGCCTGATATGTCGGTCGAAGATGGGTCATTTGTGCCAATCAAGCTGCTTACTTCTTCATTATTATTGTTATCAGATAACTCTCTCTCCTTATCTATTGATGAGGAAAAAAATGACTCATATGACTCCTCTTCATTTCCCTCAATGAGGATTCCAATTTCATCTAATCCTATTCCGTCATCTAACTCATCTAATCCTTCCTCTTCCTCACTATCAGAATAGTAATAATCCTCCTTGTCCTCTTCTTCTTCCAATGCTTCTATTTCATCATCGCTGTCACAATTTTGGTAGCGGTGATTTGAGGGGAAGGCGACACAAGTTGGGCTCAGTAGGAGTCGTGATTTTTTATGTGTTTCTTCTTCTATCTCATCGTCTGACGAGTAGCATCTTTCTTCAACAGGTTCATATGTTGTTACATTCAGATCAAAAGTTACTTTCTTCCTTGGGAGACTACTGCTCTTCTTCTCGATAGCCCCTCTACAAAAGAAAATATATAAAATATACATTAATTATAGGGGTTCCCACGAAATTTGTCAGATCTGCTTAGTGTTCATATCAGTTTGCCTTCAGTGTGATTTTTTAACTAAACATTTTTTTCCTCTTGATTGACCCGACTAGGTCTCCTGGACCAGCTGCATAGTACTTGGCAGTAAATATTACCACTTATCGCGTCTCTGAAACAAGGTTACTAATTATTAACACTTATCCATATTAACACAACTCCTTGACAGATATACAGGGTTACACAACAATCTCAAAAGAATATTATCGAATAACCCTACTTAGAAATATATCTGAAATAAAAGAAAAGAAGTAAAATGCACCTAATCTCAGAGACTTCGGCTTTAGCAGGCTCAGCTGGAGTGCGGAGTGGAGGTTTCTCCTGAGCGTTAGAGGGAGCTGGAGGGTCCTGTTGCAGGTTCTTTTCTGAGGGAACTGAGTCACCTGTTGATTTTGGTGGAAAGGTCTTTTGTGAAGAACAGTCAACCGATTGGTCCAGTGGAAAGGTCTTTTCACAATAAGCAGACTCGACTGCTGGATCCAGTGGCAACCTTTCGTGCAATGGTCCTGGTATGATCTGTGTCAGGGAAGGTTGTCTTAGGCCTCTCAGTTGACCTGCCACCAAAGAAGATGATCTTGCACTTTGACTTCTCTGATTTAAGAGAAATACACAAAACAAAGTGTTAGAACATTTTACAGATTAAGTCATAATTTGTCTGATTATTTCAAAATAGAGATGTAATTTAAGCATAAAGTATTCAATTTTTAGCCTTCCATAATCAGGAAGCCATATATTATTGTTATTCTGAAACAGAGATATAGAAAGTAATGTGTGTCATTTTTAAAAAGGCAAAAAATCTACCATCATACAATGCAGACGTTTGATCAAAACAATCTGATTTTATAATTAAATTTAATTTTCATCGGACCTAAACCATTCGAATTTAACCACATTTATGACAGCTGCCCTGGATTTTAACTACTTATTACAATTGTATAATTTACATGGTAAGTAAAATCCAGAAGGTTATTCCATGATGCCTAAACTAAAAGATACTATTTTCACAAAGACACTTAAATTCTGGTTTGTTTGCGGATATGAACCTTTGATTACGCGTATTCTAAAGACACAAAGAACAACTTATAAGACAGCTCAATCAGTATACTCGTTGTACACGATCAAAATTTGTTGCACATCTATGAAAACATTTAAGTTTACAGCGGTTTAATTGAAAACTCGTATACACTACAGTGGCTAACAAAAAAATCCGTAGAGACCCCAAATTATGCCATACCCGGTCACTATGTGGCAATCTTTTGGCCAAGCGACGCCTCCTCCTCTCCTTTCGTCTCTCCTCGCGCTCTCCACCGAAGCATCCAAGAAAGCACCCCATCGAAAGGGAATGATAGATCAAGAGTCGCTACGGTTTAGTTCAGATCGAAGAACTTTGAGAAGTTCAAACTTTAAAAATAGATTTTGCCATGAGATTTGGATCGGAAGAGAAGAACAATCAGCTCTTTCTCTCTCTACTCTCCCCTCCTCTCTTGCTAATGGCGATTGTAGGGCTTTAATGGAGGTGCATGGTTTTTTTTCTCTTGCGGGGTAAAACGGTCAAGAAGTGGGGGATAGCCGGATAGGGTTTATTTCCTTTTATTTTATGAATTCTTTTTTTAAAGCACCGAATTCTGGGAAATATGACCGTTGGATCCTGATGTTGACAGGTAGTCAGGGAGCCTTCGTCCGAAACCTAGGTCCTCTACGAGAATTTCAATATCTTTTCTGTGTGAGAAGGTGCTGACAATGGCATCGGTGATAACCAATAGTTGGTTACTTGGTAGCGCATCGGATCTCAGTGTCTGTCATATGACACACGAAGACTAGTACCAAGGTAGCCACAAGAACTTGTCTATTCACCTAAATGAGATGGCGTGCAGCTAGCTTTTTTTTTCTTAGTAATCTTCGTATATAAAGGTCGAACATGTTAGTTTATTTTTTGCAAATTTTTTTGCTGTCGTTGCTTTTATAATTTTTTATATTAATTAAACGGTTTATTATTGTAATACGAAAGTTTAAAATTTAATTTTTTCGCGCGGAGTGCAAGTGCGTACGTCTACTTATAAAAATAGTTTGATAAAAGTAATTATGAAAATAGTCTGATTTTTTCAACTGAATGATCAGAACATTAGAAAAATTAACATTCGAAACTTGAGTTTACTGTCGAACGGTAGATTTGTCTATTGTTTTTTTTTTATTTTGAATATTTAATTATTGCTTTGAACATGTATAGAAAATTAATTACAATTTTGATCATATATAGCAAAATTTTCTGATCATTTAATTATAATTTTGTCTTTTTGTTTTCAGTGCACACCAGCTGCAGTATACATTAATTTCTATTTTAGTATTATTAATCTGAGTGGTCTAATTTAAAGAATTATTGGTCAAATTATAATTAAATGCCCATAATATTTTTTGCTATTCACGATCAAAATTATAATTAATTTTTTTATACATTATCCCAAAACAAAAAAAAATCATGCGGAACGGTAGAAAAATCTTCGTTCCTCAATTTTCAAAAGAGAAAAAAATACTGAACGATGAAATTTCTACCGTTCTAATCAGTACATCTAAAAAATTTCGACCCTTTGCTACTTTTCTCAGACTATTTTGATAATTAATTAATTATCAAAAAAGAATTTCAGGCGTGCACCACTCTTCAAAACTTTCCTTTGGTAAAATTTCTGGGGCCAGGGTATTAAATTCTGCTGTTTTTCGATGTAGTAAAGATGTCACTATTGGATGAGAGCTAATTTGTTGAGGGGAATCCAATGTTTGCAGATCTTGGTTTACACTTATCCGGGCTTAATTTTATGAGCTTCCCAAGCGGCATATTGGGGCCTTCTTGACAATTTTGGCCCATCTATGTTCACCTCTTAAACAATGTAGAGAACGGATCAGTATTCCCTGCATAGAGTTTTCGTTCCGCACTCTGCATATCTTAATATGAACAGTCGGATTAAAGATCAACGCTCTATCGATACTGATGTGATTCGAGAGCAAACTGTTGATATTTAATCTAACAGTCCAAATTAAAGATATACACTCTGTGTATCTCTATTGCTCCTCAGAGGATATCTTTATTGTAGAGAACATGTATAAAAAATGAGCAATATTACGATGGTTGTCATCTCTTTCGTGCTAGTAATTGTAAACGTATGTTTTTTTTATCAAAATTCGTGCAAAAGCGCTAAGGCGACCGAATATAAATGAAATGAACCCTCCAGTCGGATGGAAAGATATGTTATTTTGAACAAGGGTCTAACAAAGGTCTAAAACGATGGCGGAATCGTTTAACAAATTCGAATATAATTTTTGAACTTTAATCACTTAGCTAAATCAAGTAAGCAAGTAATAGAGCAATTTAATCAAATCAAGTAAGTATGTAAAAGTAGAGTAAAATAGAGAGTAAGAGCAAGAAAATACGTTATATAATGCGATTCGGCCTACAATTGAAATAGACCTACTTCACACGACCTCCGAATTCAAAATACCTTTGAAACATATTTCACTAAAATCAATGTTTTACAATAAGGAAGCGTATTCTAAAGACTTCAATCATTTGTAATGAGCTACATCGCTCTACAAAGACTAATGGTCTTGATTGACAATCAAGTAAAGAATGAACTACTTGACAACACAATGTAATTCATCAAATTATAACAATCTCAAAATGCTTTCACGAATAAACAATTAGAGAATTAACTATCCTAAACAATCTCAAAAATACTGAAGAAAAATACTTTTATGCTTTATCTGGTACTGGAGCAAAGTTGAGCTCAGGCCTTTCGGCAAGTTGAGCTCACCTCTTTGGTTAGACTTGCGGGTCCTTGGAGCGAATTATGGTCAAAAAAATCTGATAACATAGTGCTTATAGTGAGTTTGACATCCGAATTTACCCATCCCAAACATAGGTGATCAAATATTTGTGTGATTCAAATGGTCGTCAGAAAAGAGAAAACATCAATAATTTCTGAAGTAATATATACAAATCTCTTTCAAAAGAAAAAAGAACAAAAAATGGATAACTCATTTTCTTTGTGAAATAGGTTAATTGCAGTAAAACTGTCTTTCTCTGTACAAAAAAAGGACGTGTGTGTTTACCAAGAGCAACTAAAGATGTCTTCATACAAAAGTGGCCTTCGGATTTGATCGACAAACAGACTCCTTTGTCTCAATACAAAAGCGCCCTTCGAATTTGACCGACAAATTTACCATGCTTCTTTGCTCTTGAAAGTGAGGAATCTACCCCCATGTGAAACCATTTCATGGCTCTTGAAAAATAGCAGGTGAGGAATCAAAGTTTCTATTTCGAGCTATCCACAAAATGTGTATAAGAAGTTAAGAGTTTTAAAGAAGTCGTCACATGATTCTGCAGTTGCAGAAATCCGTGAAATCGACGTCGTCGTCTGACTCATCGTACACATCAAAACTGCAGCACAAAAACAAATATCATTAAATGACAGTAAGAAAACATACTTGATTGATCACAGCAAACTATCAGAGACCCAAGAGATCTAGAAACAAAATACTGATGTCTCAGAAATTTCAGATAAAATAGGCTCTCTATATTGTTATAAGGGATGTGAATGCACTACCCAAATTTGAATTTCCCCTGTACCAGACTACTAGTAATGATTTAAATGTGTAATTGTTATAAAATAGTTTTGCTCGTATTGTGCCAAAAGAATTCTCTTTCTTTTTATTTGCTTTTCTAGTGGATCCATGGCGTTATATGTATGAATGCACACCCTTACTGTGCGCATGTGTGTGAGAGAGAGGGGATGACCAAGGTCAAACAAATCTCGTGGAAACAGTGCACCCGAAAAACAAATAAGAATCTTTTTTCCTTGCATGAAACAAAGTAAAATGGAGCGTGACACAAACTACATATAGAACGAAAAATTCATTAAAGCATGGGACAAACTTTCCGCGTGTCCAATACAGTAATTGAAATTAATTGCTAAATAATTATTATAAAATTTTTAAAAATTAAGCAATTCATTCTTTCATCCATACAATTAAACAAACAATTGAGGACTAAACACTTATCAATAAAAACTAAACATTTGACCGACTCATCTTTAGAAAAAAATTTATTGTTAAGCAATTATTTCTCGCAATTACTACATAAGCAATAACCATACGATCCAATAATTATAAATACAATTGACACATCAGCATAAATAAGCCATAAACAATTGTTTATCTCCAAATAGTTTAAACTAGTTTTTCAATATCACTTTGCAGACTTGCATACGAGTATATTACAAATAATGCCATCCCTTATTTTGCTAACTGGGTAGTGTCTGCAGAGACTATACAAACATACACGCGCCAAGTTTGGTGGGCTCACTTAGCCCATAGGCCTAGTCTGAGCCCAATAAATATCTACTGAATATATGAAGCCTAGAAAATCTAGGTTGCTCAGCCCAACCCAAGAGAACCTAGACCCATTTTAGCTTATTCTTTACATCAGAACCCTTTTTTTTTGTGCAACAGAAAAATGCAATTTTGTTTTAATTTCAGTAGGAGAACAGCCAGCAAATTTCAGGGAATATCGTTCAAAATAAGCTCTATATTTCCAAATTTAAATTCCAAAATATTAATCAAAACGAAGAAGAAAACAGAAACATACTCGGGCTGGTAAATCTTGACCTGAACAAGCACATTGCCACAGTCATCCTTCCACCGAATTCTTCGAGTCGGGTCGCCTCTCTTGCTTTCATCATTTTTAAGGCAACTCTTCTCAGATGTTGGCAAGAGAGATTGTTTCACCTCAGTTTCTTCATTCAAACTCGGACATGGTTGTAGAACAATCTGAGGAGCCTTCTCGGGTTTTGTAATCAAGGTCTTAGTTTTCAATTTGCTCCAATCCATGGTTGCATCTGAGAAAATAATTGGGGCCTTCAATTTCCTCTATTGGATTCTATTCCCTTCGCTAGAATCCAATAGAGTCGAAATAGAATCCCAAAAAAAATTGGTGATAGATGACGAAAGATAAGCTCTCCCTTCTCGTAGAAAAAAATAATCGAAAAGGGAAACCTGATTTGGATAATATGGATAAATAAAATGTTCAGCGAACCCGAAACCAGAGCTAATTTCGGAAAAGAGTTTCAAATTACAAGGAGATTTGGTATAATTTGAGGATTGAAATAGAGGAGATTAGAGAAAGAGAGGGAATGCGATTGGGACAGGATGCAAAAAGAGGCTGTGGTAGTAACGGCAACGGCGCCTTCTACAGTTCTACTTATGTATTTTACATAGTTAGGTAGACCCGTGTTATCAGGTCAGATCGTAGACCGGGCCATCTGATGCTACGATTTTTAATTGTTTTGTCCTAACAAATATAAAAATGACATTCATGATCATTTAAAATTTTAACTGGAATGATTCTATTTTTTAACATTTACGTTTATATATGTTATTTAGATGCATGCATTCAGAAATTCAGACAATAAAATAAATTCTAACTTTGCTTTCGAAAGTTTTTCTAAACTCTGCATTCTGACACGGTACTCAGTCTTTACATTCATAGTTTCAATTTTATTTAAAAAAATTTTGATTGAATATTTGAATATAAACACATACATATAGATAATACACGTGAATGAGACGTTAAAAATAGAGTCATTGTCAAAAAATTTAAATCAGTGTCATCATTTAAATCTTATTTTTTTCAGGGTCACACAGAAAAAAATCCGTGATGCACTGATGCTACCCTGATGGTTTAGATTTCGTATGGTTGGACTCTGTGGCGCCTCGTTTCAGAAGAGATTTCGGGTTAATATTAAAGGAATCTCTATCTGCCACACGTTATGACGGTTCGTAACATCACAGAAGATCTTATTTTACGGCTATTGGCTTCCACAACACGTCTTGTTTTTAAAATTTCTGTATTCAGTGTCAATCAGTATTATTAAGGATGATATATGAATATATGAATATATGATATACGACTAGGATATAAAGTCGCATTCCTATCTTTAAATAATGGAAAATGATATCCCAGACTCAGACAGCAGGAATCAATAAATATATCATGAAAAGCGCATGGTTTAATTTCACACTTGAAGAAATTCAAAGGCCAATGAGGGAAACACAAATGAAATATCATGAAAGGTGCAGTGCGGCAGGGTGTATCGCACTAGCGCCAGTATCAAATCAAGGAAATTAACAGTATAGCACAGTATGAGCACGAAACAATTCATACGATCAAATTTATTAAAAACATAGTTTTAATGTAGCTTTGTGACTCGCGAGTATTAAAATATAATTATTTTGTTAATTTGGTATTTAATTTATTGAGGCCAAATAAAAAAAGCAGAATCATACGACCATTTCAGAACTTAAACCTGAGAATTTATAATGACTTGCCCTTTGAATAAATCCACCTCAAATTGTTATTCCATACAGCGCCTTTTATTTTTATTATAAATAAAGTTTCATGGTTCAATAACTTAGCTAAATGTGTGCAAGCCAGGCCTGTGCGGCTGTGCCTAGGCTTGATCTCCAAATGTTGTCATTTTCGGTTCAACAAATTTCTAGTGAATTATTTATATTAACTACTGGATAATTGTGTATTTGTGTGTCCGGACTTGAGTAGATGGGCAACTTCTGGAGAAAGAAAATATTACTATTAAGTATTAACAAATTTATCGAAAAATCAAGATAGCAAGATCACAATCTTCTCCGTCAGTCCAGTGAGTTACAACAGCTAAGCTCATGGATGTCAGAGCACAGGAGCTAATTGCTCGTTACGGGAAAGATCCGTCTTCTCGACTGGTGCAAATCAAGGGGAACCCACAAGTCAGAGATCCAATTGTTTTATCTAGTCACAACCAAAATGGTGGAGCTCCACCCAACAACTCTTTAAAAAATACAGTCAAACAAGGTGTTATTTTTGCCTATGTTCTTGCTCAATCCCCACCTGGCAGAGACACAAATGGTGTTTTTCGTAGAAAACAAAATGGAGGGATGGTGTAGCTGCGACATGAGATTGGTGAAATGGGAGCAACCGTTGAGGAGAACAATCCTTAGATGAATTTGAATGTAGCGGGTAAAGACTTTGGGCCAAATGGGCCTGCAGCTGTGATTAACCTAGATGAAGAGAGCGGCCCAACCAGGAAAGATGCTGGAAATACATGAGTCACTGCAGGAGGGATCCACAATGTCAGAATCTGCTATTTCCTTGAAGAAGTAATAGTCAGAAGCTGTCAAGTTGTTCCCTATTTAATTTCCGTTGCGTTTGTCTGTACACTCAGACGAGTATGCTGACCTGGATTTCCTTAAAACAAATAAAGACTCCCCTGTTATTTTACTTTCTTTTACTTTAACATTGCCTATATATATATAGGTTGTAATTCCATTTGTGAGGACATGTAAGAATTGTATTAATGAAAAGGTTGCTCGTGCCAGCACCAATTGAGTGTCTTCCTTCGTTTGATTCAATTTTATCTTAAATTCATTAACTTTTGTAGCAATTGAACTTAAGCTCATTGCAATTGTGGTATCAGAGCCCTCACGATTACATCTGGGGGTTGGTTAATCACTTACTAAGATGCCACCTACTACTCGTTCTAATTTTCTTGGTGATGTTCCGTTAGATCTACAATCTCTCAACGAGAAATTGAACACCCTTGTCTCTGAAACAATACGACGAGATGATCAACAATAGCTCATTAATCGATTTGTGGATGACAAGTTTCAGCAGCTCATGACCATGATGGCTAAGATGAGTACCGATCTCAAACTAGTAGCAGCCGATAAAGGTATTGAGGCTGGTCAATCTAGTGGTACTTTGATTGGATCTGAAGGTGACGGGGATGATTTTGTTGAAGGTATGGGTGGTTCAGGGATGGAAAAAGTCCACGATTCCCATAATACCCCTAAAGTCTTTCTACTCAGACTTGCCAGTATTGGATGGCTCTAGGCCAAATGATTGGGTGGAAAAATGCAAGTTCTATTTTGATTACTATCATACTCCTAAGCGTTATCAAGTTCAAATCGCCACCATGAATTTTTCTGGAGATGCAGAACAATGGTATAACTGTTATCGAATGGAAAATCCAAATCCACCTTGGCATGTGCTAGTACGTGATGTAATGGAAAGATTCAAAGAATGCATTCACTTGAACCCTTGTATACAATTCAAATAGGTTCAACAAGAGACCATTGTGAAAGAGTATGTGAGGGAGTTTCAAAGAGCCAAGGCCATACGCATGGCTCATACTGATATCAAAGGAGAGTTCCATTATGTTTGGGATTTTATTGGGGGCTCAAGAAAGAAATTATGAAACCTGTGGTACTGTTTAAACCAAAAATCTTTGAGTGAAGCTATTAATTTAGCTTTTGACCTTGAAGACACAATCAATGGAGAACCTAAACAGAAACAGTGGTCTTTTCTTGAGCTTGAAGAACCAAAAACCATAAACTAACCATTAGCCAACGGTTAGTTAATCTGAAATCCAAATTGACCCATAACTTTATCAACTGATTCCAGTGACCAACCATTAGCCAATGGCTACCAACCGTTGGCAAAGGTTAAGTCATCCACAATATTCTATTTTCCGGCCTTTCACACTTTTGTTCCAGCGAACAAGTGTTAGCCAACTGTTGCCAACCGTTAGCTAACGATTAGTTCCTCGTTTGAAAACTCAGCCTGGTTACACCCAACCGTTAGTAACGGTTATCAATCGTTGGTAATGGTTCGCTTCGAAAACTATTTTTGGAAGCCCTAATTCTGCTTCACTATAAAAGGAACTTACTAATTCCTTCCTCCCTCTCTTGACAATTTTGAATTCATGCAGCAGCCAAAAACTTCTCTTCTCCATTAAAACAAAAACTCCATTAAACTCTTCAAGCTCTCTTAATCATAATTAGCAAAATATCTTGTGTGATCTTGGATAAAGCTTTGTTATTCTTCTATTTAGCTATTGTGCTCATCTACAGGTCATTTCTTTAACCTTAGTGTGTAAAGAGCTAAATCTCGACCCTTGTACAAGAATACTTTGTGATTAGTGCATCGACTTGACCTTGTTATCGTTTTGCGGGGTCGAGAGTTCCGGAGACGTAGGCTCGTTAATAGCCGAACTCCGTTATTATATCAGTGTCAAGCGTTCTTCTATTTGTTTGATCATTCCTCAACTCATCTATTTTATTTTTTTTCTATTTAATTTGATTGAGTTGTATTGGTGGTATTGAAAAATTAAGTAAGCCATTTAATTTGAATTGTGCATAATATAATTTATAAACCTAGAAATCAAATTATTACCTATTCACCCCCTCTAGGTTTATCAAAATGTTCCTAAAGGAAAATGTAAGAAAAAGGCTCAGGTTGAAGAAATGGAGGCTGAGAACAAACTGTTGAGGAAACAACTTAAGGAATTGAAGAAATAATACCAGTAAGCTGAGAATTTTCATATGGGGGATACAAGTGAGTACAAGGATCCAAACAACATGGCTTTAGTGGTAAGCAACAACAAACCGATCCTTGCTCCTCCTATTCAGATGGTCAAAATCAGACCTCCTAATGGAGCTTATCTGAGGAGAAGTCGGGTCAAGAAACAAGCTATGATGGCAAAGTTTGGTAATATCTTCCCCTTTTCTTCCTCATATGAGAATGAAATTGGTACTTTATTCTCAGATTTGGACATTAATGTTACTAATGATTTTATTACACAATTTAGGGATATAGACATGATTAGAGTGTTTAACATAATAAATGAGTTCATTGACTTCTACAATAACATACAAAATACAATTAACAAAGGGTCCAATATAGTTATTGTTTGGATTGTATGTTTGGAATAGTGATTGAGAAATAGAACAAAATAATGAATTATCTTAGTTTTTTTTCGAATAATAATAATAATGAAATAATAAATTATTGATCTTATTTTGTAATATAATAATAATACAATAATAAAAATGATAATAATATAATAATAATAACACAAATGATAATATTACAAAAATAATATAATTAAATAACAATATGCATTATTTTTAAAATAATAATATAAAATAATAATAGTGATGGTATAATATAATATAATATAATATAGATATTTATGATGATAATAACAATAATAAAATTATGATAATCTAATAATAATAATTACAATATTAATAACAAACTAATAACAATTTATTTATAATATAATAATAACGACAATAATAATAATTATGATAATTACAATAATTAATATATTATTCATATAATAATAATAATAATAACAAGATGATGATTAAAATTTAATAAAATAATAAATTTTCTAACCTTGACATGTGCTAATTTGCTAATCCTACTATTTTGTTGTGTTAGTAATCTAACACTAACCAACACTATTCTCAACTTGCTAATTCTTGTTTGGATCATATTTTTTTTTGTGTGGATAGCAACACTAACCAAAGTTAGTACTATTCTTGGTGATCCAAACACATCCGAAATAACAAGTCATTCATGATGTAGCATTGGATCTAGACTATAGTTTCAAATTGAAGTTATTATTTGGACCTAATTAGTTTGTATTCTTTGTTTTAATTGATTGGTTTGTTTATATTGTTGAACAACGAATTAATTAAAATTTAAGATTTTTCTTGTAGCATTTACTTTAATTCATTAATGTTGTATTAAATTTTTTTATTTCAATTTTAGTGTGTTTTGTTATGAATTTCTACCTAGATAATATCTTTGTTATCATATCATTTCAAATCAAATTTATTTAAAAGTTTGTTTCGTTAATAAACTTAAAAATTGAAATTTTAACTGATTATATATATCAATTGGTTAAAACTTCTTTTAGAATTTTAACTTCTCTTTTGTTGTAATAAAACAATTTGTATTATTTGTTTTGTTGTAATAAAACTCGGCGAACCTATTCCGATCGGATGAAACCACCTTCCATCAATCCTAATTCGCATGTTTCCGAATCAGAAAGTTCAATGGTGAGTTTTGACTTGGATGTTCGTTTTCAAACCACTAAACTATAAGCATTGTCTACATGCTAAAATATTTTAATCACAAAATTTTAAATTAAAAATAATAATTAATACAAATGATCTAGTAGACTTAGTAGCTGTAATAGCTAATTAGAATAACATCAAATATAGGAAATTTTTCATAGAAGACCAATAAACAAATATTTTCTATAGGGGCAAAGTTCCCATAATAATATCACAGTGTAAAATTTGTTCTAAAACCATAACAGAAATGCACGAGAATTAGAAAAAAATTGAAAAAATGTAAGGTGCCCTTAGTCCTATATGAAATTTTTAGAGTGCCTTTGACCCTATATATAGAAAATATTTGTTCCTTCATCCTCTGTGAAAAAATTTCCTTAAATATACGTCTCAGACACTTAACCCTCCATTCAGGGTCCCACCACCTCTGTTGTTCCCCTCCTTGTCGGCTTCTCCCTCATTTGCCACCTCTACCACCATCTCTTCCGCCACCTCTCCAATCTTCGTGGTTGTTGGGACGGTAGGACATGACGCTCGCACTAGTAGAGACACTCGCACTCAAGGGAAGTCACAGAGAGAAGCATAGATTGTTAGTTTGTAATAATCTAGAAGTCAATAATACGATAAATTATCATAAAACTTTGTTCATGAATTGAGTGATTAAAAGTGTCATTTTGTTACCTTGAGTATTATTGAATTTATGAATCATTATTTTATCTGACTAGAGTCAATAACTGAAATTGTGAAACTTCATAATATAGATGATATGTATTCTTAAAAATCTCTAACCAAGATAATTAGCACGAACACTAACTTACCGTTACAAGGTTAGAATGTGGATTAAAAGATGGTTAAGTTTTACAGATCATAGACATGAGATGTCATTTTAATCACATGAATACATGTTACAGGAATATGTTATTTGACAGACCTCGAATGAAACATTAAATGGAATTGTGTGCGTCTCATTAATGTTTTCATTGTTGGGTTACGAACAGTTCAAACCCCGTCTGATACCTCTATCGGATGTCCACCAGGACGACCAGAGAGCGGCTTACTTCTTCTGCCAGAAATACCGAAAGTCGTGATATCCCGCAAAAACACTATTCACCGAGATACGGACTAAATAAAATATCTTCATAACTCGCATTTATCCAAATGAGGAATGCCACTCTTTCACAAAAGTACTATTTTTCGAATTCCGTAAACAACCGTATATAAGAAAGAGAGAAAGTATATTTATCGATACAATTCCGAATTAACAGATACGAGTCGATTTTGGTGCTTCTTTCTCTCTCCCCCTACCCCTCTATTTATAGAAAAATTAAGGAGGTGTCTCTTTTACAAATAAACCCTTGAAAAAATAAAAATTGCAAATTATACCCTTATGCGATTGACAAGGGTCTATTTTGCAAAACTGTGAAATATGCAAGGAGGTCCCTTGCCGACCTCCTTAGATATATATATATATATATATATATATTTTTTTTATTATTATTTTTAATTAAGATTTTAATTATTTTTAATTAAGGTTTTAATTTGATAAATGTCTTTCATTCCCAAATTCAAAACCATAATCAATATTTAAAATCTAAATCATATATATATAAATATGCATAAACATGTAATTGTTCTCAACAATTATATTTCTCAGGGTTAGGTATTTGTTCGGTTGCGATATGATTTTATACAGCATATCGTTTACGTATATAAATTCAACCGTTGTTTTTTCTTGTCATTTTATATGACGTATATAATTTAATCATATCATATATAATTAATTATAACCATCTTAATATTAATTATAACTTATTTATAATTAATCATAAAGATCCTCTAATTAGCTCCTATGCGGTGTGACCCAATAGGATCAGTGTTATGTTGGTAAATAGAATTAAAACCATTTTAATTTCTATAATCATAGGAGGCATTTGACATCTTCACTATGACCATCCAATTACACAGACGATGTTGTACTTATGCAATATCACGATCCACTAAACATTTTAGTGTGTTAATTCTTTCGTCTCACAGTATCATATTAGTTTCAAGATAGGTGTGTGTCATCCTTGCAAACTTAATCTTTTCTCGATCTTGAGCAGACTTATGAAATATAATTACTCTTGTAATTATACCGCATGCAGATAATCTTACTCTATCAAGGGGCCCAGTGATACTGTAACTCGTATCAAGATACGAGGGACAATAGTACTTTCGGTAAACCATTACTACCTCAACTAAGCTACGTATATCGAAAAGCTACCGTTATGACTGTGTTTTACCGACAACGTTAGATAACAATCACACATACACATCTCTTAGTAGGAAATATGAATATCTCATACTTTAGAACTTAACACTGAATGAATGACACGTACACAATTCCATTTAATGTTTCATTCGAGGTCTGTCAAATACCATGTTCCTCTAACATGTATTCATGTGATTAAAACGACATCTCGTGTCTATGGTTTGTAAAACTTAACCATCTTTTAATCCACATTCTAACCTTGTAACAGTAAATTAGTGTTCTTGCTAATTACTTTTGTTAGAGACTTTTAAGAATATATATCATCTATATTATGAAGTTTCACAATTTCAGTTATTAACTCTAATGAATAGTGTTTTTGCGGCATACCACGATTTACGGTATTTTTGGCAGAAGAAATAAACCGCTCTCTGGTCGTTCTGGTGGATCACCGATAGAGGTATCAGATGTTTGATACTTCGAGGAGAGGAGCTTCTCAGATTCGGTCTTTCGAGTCTGCTGCAATTCAATTCAAATTTGAATCAAGGTATAAATGTTATATTAATCTATTTAATTTGTAAGCAGATTAAAGTTTTAGAAATTAATTATGAAGTAGATCTGTATAAGGATTAAACCGGGTTTTGATGTCAAAGATAAACGGGAGGTGGACACCCTCGGTAGTTTATCTGACATACCTCGTTTAATCCTTGGCTTAAGTTAGAAGTAAAATTTTTGTTTTACGATCTTTCCGCAGCTTAAGCCAATTGACGGATTTTGAACTGTTCGTAATCCAACATAGATATCTCTTAAAGAGGCGCAACGAAGAAGGTTCACACCGAAATTGTACCTGCAAAGTTGCAAACAGAGAGTTGAAGCCGGTGAGATGCTCATTTTTTATTGAAATTTTTTCATGAAGGGTAAAAGAATAAACATTTTCAACAGATAGGTCAAAGGCATTCTAAAAATTTCACAGAGGACCAAGAGCGAAATTATTACTTGCGTCCCTAAATTTTTTTTTTTCCAACTCCCGTCCATTTTTCTTAAGGTTTCAATACAAATTTTATACTTTAGGGCCCTAAAAAAAAAGCTTAGGAATGTAAATATTAGTTGCGTCCTTGATCATCTGTGATATTTTTATAAAACAGTTATCCCTATATGTTAAATGAATTATGGGAAAAACTTAGGTACGCCAAAATGAGTGCTCCCTAGGTACTCCATTCAATCTCTACCATTTGATTGCATTGAGATTCGCACTATAAATTTCAATCAAATGATAGAGATTGAGTGGAGTATCTAAAAAGCACCCATCTATCTTGGTGTAGCTAAGTTTTTCCCATGAATTATTTATCTGACTCTTTACATAAAAGTTCTTTTTTTTATCGCGTCAGGTTTTAATGTTTTATATCACCAAATACCAATTCTCGGTTTAGTGGCCTCAATTTTGGGCCAATACGGGCCGAGATATAAAAATTGTTGGACCTGGCTTCCAAATGATAAGTCGATACAGACCGTTCATTGCTAAACGGAGGTACGAAAATCAAGGAGTATCGATTTGTGCTAGGATCAGAGGGGAGGGTAGGGAAGAGGGATCAGTCCTCCAGTTCGTCGCAAACTCGCAATCTTCGCTGGCGTGAACCACTCAACTCTTCTCCTTCGAAAACCCTAGAAGCAGCCTTCAAATTAGTTGCGTAAATAAGGATCCAGCATTATGATTTTAATTTCATGTTCGCGTTGTGAGAGGGTAAGTTATATTTTCCCTAAATTTGATTTTACTTGGAAGCTTTGGGTAATGGATGCTGATACAGAGTTTGCTAAGGAAGAAGAGAACTTTTTTTTTTTTTTACCTCTTTTTGTCTTTTCAATTCGTACTATAGCCTACGTAGACCCTGAATTAGCTGTAAAACCCAAACCTAGCGCCAAAGAGTACCTCTTTTTCATGCTTGTAAAATAGAAAACTATTTAAGCTTCATGCTTTTGTGTGTAGACATAATTTAGTAAGTAATTGTATGCCTTTTTCTCCTTTAACATTATCATTATGTTTGAACTGTTTCCTCACACTATTTTATTTTTACTCCACAGCTGCTTGTCTCCTCATAATTGATTTAGTATTTGCAATACCTACTTTCAAGAGAAGCATAGTTCCAAAACCCATTTGTGGTTTTTGAATATGAGCGAAACAGATAGTGAAGGGGCATCACCTGGGGCTGAGGAAAACTCTGAAATGGGAACTTCTGCACGCACAAGGCCTCTCACCTGTGATGAAATCATAGAAAGGCGAAAAAATAAATGTGAAATTCTCCATTCGCCAAAACAGCCTTCTATAAGCACAGATTATGACGATGGCTCGGAGTACAAACTCCACTCCAGAAATGGATCTGAAGGTTGGCGCCTTGCCTCTATGGTGGTTAGTTCCAAAGCAGAAGGAGAATTTGAATCAGAGGAGAGAGATAGAGATACTGATAAGGTTAGAGATAGTGCGAGAAATGATGTTTCCACATTGAAGAGGAGTGATATGAGAAAAGACAATAGATACGAGGAGTCAAGGGCGAAAAGGAGAAGATCCACTAGTAGGGAAAGACATGAGAGAGAAAGAGAAAGAGAAAGAGAGAGTCATATTCGAGAGAGAAACAGACATGATCCTCCTCCAGAAAGGAGATTAAATAGGAGGGAACCGTCTCCAGAAAAGAGAATTAATAGGAGGGACCTGCCTCCTACTCGCTCTCCCGATAGGAAAGCTGGTAGGCGGGACTGGCATCCTGCCCAATCACCGGAGAAGAGATCTGATAAGAGAAACCAACCTTGTTCTCCAGAAAGGAAGTCTGACAGGATGGATCGTCCAAGTTACCCAGAAAGGAAACATAGCAAGCTGGACCATCCCCATTCTCGCTCCCCAGAAAGGAGACCTGGTAAGTTGGACCAGTCTCATCCTCGTCCTCGTTCTCGCTCCCCAGAAAAGAAATCTGACAGGCTGGATCACCCCCGATCTCGCTCACAAGAAAGGAAATCTGATAAGCAGGACCGGGTCATTTCACATGCCCTTGAAAGGAGATCTGATAGACAAGACCAGCCCCGTTATCGCTCCCCAGAAAGGAGATCTGAAAAGCGGGATCAACCCCATTCTCGCTCTCCAGGAAGGAGACCGCAGCAGGAGCGACCCCGTTCTCGCTCCCCAGGAAGGAGATATCACAAGCAGCCTCAACCCCGTTCTCGCTCCCCACCAAGGAGACCTGAAAAGCGGGACCGGCCCCGTTCTCACTCCCCACAAAGGAGACCTGAAAAGCGGGACCAGCCCCGTTCTCCCTCCTCACAAAGGGGACCTGAAAAGAGGGACCGGCCTCGTTCTCGTTCCCCAGAAAACAGACCTGACAAGAGGAACAGACGTCGATCTCGCTCGACTGGAAAGAGACCAGAGCACGACCGGCCTCGTTTGCGCTCCCCAGAAAGGAAACCTAACAAGCATGATCAGGAGAGTTCCCGATCCCCTGAAAGGAGATCCAACAAGCGAGAAAAGCCCCATTCTCACTCTCCAGTAAGAAAGTTGGACAGGCGGGATCAACCTGAGAAAAAACCAGTACACCAGGACAAAGATGATATAGTTGATAATTTGTCAAGCAGGCAGGAGCAGGAGAACAAGCAAGAAAAACCTCAAATTTCCTCAGTCGAGAGAAAATCTGACAAATGGGACAAGCCTCCTGCTGGGGTTTTCATCCCAGATCAGCCTGGTTTGGGCTCCATAATTGGCGCTTTTCAGACAACAATTCAAAACATGCTCGACACTGGTGCAATGGGTGCAATGGTTGAGCCTGCGCAACTCACAGAAGCAACAAGGCCTCGAAGGCGGCTCTACATAGAGGATATTCCTGATTTGGTATCTGAGAAGACATTAATTGATGAAATTAATGATTTCTTCCCAGAGACAAATCCATGCCTTACTTGCACTGTAAGTTGTTTATGTTAGTATCTGGTTCTTTTAGTTTGAAGACTGGTTTCCCTTGTGTTTACCTAGATGCCAACTGCAGATAAATAAAGAGAAGCGGCAGGCTCTGATTGAGTTTCTAACACCAGATGATGCAACTAAAGCACTTTTGTTTGATGGGAGGTTGTTTCTCGGAACTGTTTTGAAGATAAGGCGCCCGAAAGATTATGTTGAGATGCCAGTAAGATACTTTGGGAACTATTATCATGTTTGTTATCTAATAATATTGTCAAAGATGATCAACAGTAGTTAAGTTGTTCTTGAGTTCTTTTTATGGAACACTGTTTTCATGTATTATAGTATTATTAGTATATATAGGTATTACTATTAGTATATATAGGTAGATTACTGTGATGTAAACAAATTGGTGAAAGCATGGACTCTTTTACACAACCAAACCATTCTGTCCTACCTCTCTTATTACTCCCTTATCTCAAAGAATTGAGTATATCAACAGTCCGGGGTGGAACACTCTGGATTCTAAACCTCAGAGCAATTCCTGTGGAAACACGGTATCACCATGCTTCTCCCTCCTATTATTTTCTTTTTCTCTATTTTCATCCATCTTGTGATCTGCTATTTCTACATATAATCTTCCATTTTATTGCTTATTATGGAACTTTTTGTTAGCCAAAATTCTCTCTAAGAATTTTTCCTGACAATTGAAACTAGGAATCATGATAACCTCTTTTTCCTCCTTTACCCCTCCCAGAAAAAAATTTCTCAACTGATTACTTAACACTACCATTGGCCATTGCTACATCTTCAATCTCTTATGTTCTTGTAAGTCGTTGACCAATGACATTTTCTCCTTATGACATTTTCACATCCAATGCTACTGGATCTGCATCTGCTGCCATTGTTGTGATGGCAGCCTGCTGCCACATTTAATTTGGACGGTCGGATTAAATTTGGGAGGTTCAGATTTGATTCAGGGACTGTATATTATAATATTATTTTTGTGGAGCCCACGTTCCATAGATACAATGGCAACGGATACAAATCCCAATCTAATCCAGATTCACTGCTAGAGTTCCAATTCAAGTCTTTACAACTCGTTATTCAATTTTCCTCACATGCTGCTCCCAAAATAGCTCTGATTCTTCTGAGCCATGACCATATTATTAGCTAACCATGTTGTAGAGTTTTTACCCTGTTCTTTTGGAAATAATGTTTGTGCCTTTCAAGTAGTTTGCGTGAATCTATAGATTTCTGAAATAAACCTAACTACCCTTCTTTGGCAAACATAAAAATGTTCTGAAACTAAGCATCCTTTACCTCTAATTTGAGAGACACATCACCAACAAGTGGCGTGGTGTACTGCATATTTCTAAATAACTGAGGAAAAGGAAGGATTGGAAGATTATTTTATTATCTTATTATTTTTTAATTCTGAAGAGGATTGACGTGATATTTTTGGATTTGATTCCCTTCTTTTTTCTTTCCATTTTTTTCCCTTGTGTGCAGAATGGAGTTCCTGAGAAACCTGTTGAAGAACTTAAAGTAATATCTGACATAGTCAAAGATTCACGTCATAAGGTAATATGCTCACTGCAAAAGATTAATGGTCTTCAATTTTGGCATAGGCTCTTTCGATATGGCATTTGTTTCTTCTAAGATAACAAATCTGGGAACAGTTGTGCAATTCCAAGTCTTTTCAACTATTGATCTACTCATCTACTCAACTTAATTCTGTTTATGGATTCAATATTTATTGTTTTGCAGATTTTTGTTGCTGGAATCAGTTCCCAATTGCTTTCATCCAAGGAGGTAAATTATCTACATATTATTTTTGGGAGCCTAGTTACCTTATGCTGTAATATGTTTTTGTGAGGATTTTTATTTTGCTTAAAATTTATTTTCTTTCATTCTTATAGTTAATGGAAATTGTCAGTGTGTGGGGTCCCTTGAAAGCATACCATTTCATGCACAGTGAAGAGCTGGGGGAGCCATGTGCATTTCTAGAGGTAACAACACAGAAAGGAAAGCTCACATCCATCTTTCAGATTGCACCCTACATTTGACTGTATTTTCAAATAAGCCTGACATGTCTTATCTCCTCCAAGTGACATCTTTTGGGACCTGCCTGATGGCAGCATATCCTGTCAATCTGCCAATTGACAACTCTCAAGTTTGAACTGAAATTAGACCAATAAGATTGCAATTCTAGACTTCAACTTTGGATTAACCAGTGCAAAGAGACTTCTCATCTATCTAACTGTTTTTATCTGCATGTGAACCAGAAGATGTGTTTTCTAGATGCTAATACAAAGAGTGTCAATTCTTATTTGCAAACAAGCCTTCATTCTCTGATGAGTAATTTTTCGCTAATGTTAGTATGAGGATCACTCGGTCACACTAAATGCATGTGCTGGCTTAAATGGAATGAGGATCGGTACAAGAGCACTAACTGTAGTTCAAGCTTTACCTGATGCTTCGGACGAGGTGCATTATCAATCCAGAAAATGATACTTGTGCACAAATTGTTAATTGATTGAATAATCCTTTTATTTGAAATATGTCTATTGTCTGTTGGTGTTTCTTGTTGCATGATTGTTTCACAATGACACCTGCTGTTTCTTGGTAATACTGGTAAGGTACCATCCACAAACTCTGCACTCATGAAGTTTTCCAGAAAAAAAAATGATAAATACTAACAGTATGTCAATATTTCCTGCCCAGCTCTCATCCATAAGATATATGCCCATGAAGAAAACCAAAGAAGACATAGTAACGTGCCAAGTATCACATGAAATATACTATGTTCAACTTGTAGTTTATCCCGTGATCTGCGAACAATGTGCATAAACATCCACTAACATGCATTCCTAAATATTTTTAAGATCTTTTATATTTCTTTAATTCACATTTCTATGTTAACCAGGCTTTGGATGAGAAATCACCATCTTATGAGGTACCACTGCATGCTAAATCACTCCTTGTGAACGCCACACCAATCCTTCAGCTAAAAAATATGGTATGTTCCATTTCTTTCATCAAACTCTTCCTTGTCATCCACGATAAGGAAGAAGTAAAGGTAATTTGGATACCCCAAAACAGATTAGAGTACTAGACATACATTTGATAGGCACCATGTTTAAGAGGAGCATATGAGATATTTACCTTGTTGTGAGAGAATATGTATCATTCTTCGAGTTATACTCACTATTCTAGATCCATAATAACTTTTATGTTTCCTCCCTCAGTATGACAGAGACATATTTCTTGAGATGACAAAAACTGAGGTCGAAGAAGATATAGAAGATATACGCCTCGCCTGTGCAAGGTTTCCTTCTTAGCTTTGTTCATTTTATTATTTTGTTATTTCAGATTTAAAATATACTTTTGCCAGAAATGAAATCGAGACAAAATAATGGGGCACAGTTACAAAATGGGGTAACTTCCTAAATACTGTTCTGATCAACTTGTGTTAAAAAAGTACCCTTGAAAATGACCAAAATCCTCACTGAGCAGGTTTGGAACTGTCACGTCTGTGAAGATAGTAGAACATGTCAAATCGAATATACCAAAGGAACCAACTATCATAGCCAAGGATACAGGTATGGGTGATACCTACGAGATACATGAAAATGGCCTTGATGAAACAAAAAATGCTGAATCTTCTTCATTAGCATCTTCAACTGGAGATGGATATATCAATGATGTAGGCCAAGGTATAACTGTTGAGGAAGAATCGGCAGAAGAGGAAAAGTGCTCAGTATCCGACATCTCAACAGAACCGAAATTGGATACTATATGTGATGCATCCGATGGAGAAACAGCACATATTGGAGATGTTCCAAATGGAGTGGGAATAGAGAAGAAAGGAGAAAGTGAGGATATATTTCCGGCAGGGTCTGTGTTGGTTCAGTTTGTTAGAAAAGAAGCAGCATGCATGGCTGCACATGAGTTGCATGGTGAGTTGTTTGGTGGTCGGGTTGTGGAAGCTGGTTATGCACCTCTCGAGCTCTTTTTGGAAAGATTTTGTACCAAGTAAATATGGCAAGAGAGAGAAAGAAAGTACCATAGTAGTTTCTGTTGTTATTTTATTGATTACTAATCCCAAATTTTTGTGGGTGTATATTTTAATTAATGTGAATTAAGATTTGATTTCTTGTCTTCATCTCTGGAAATTCCTTTTGCTGCTTCGATAATATTCTGAGTACCAGTCTCTTGGATTGTTTATAGCTTTGATGATGCTTTGATATTTTTCCATACTCTTTACCACTCCTTTTCCTGGGTGAATAAAAGATTTTTTTATTCAAGTTCCATAAAGGTGCTCAACAAGGCATGCAATTAATGATAGTTTTTCATGGTTAAAAATTGTTTGCTGACTTGTGAAGATGCACGACTGATCAGTGTTTGTCGCTCCATCTTTTTTTGTCCCCAGTTGCGTTCATTTTGGTCTTGCATTCTGTTTTCTTGACCAAAAAGAACTTAATCCTTCTCCTTGGTATATATGCACAAGGCTCTGTTCGTTTGGGTGAAAACAAATCCAATTTTCGGCGGAAAAGTTTGGTTTATTTCAAATTGAAATGAACTATTAATACTTTGAAATGGGTTCGAATTTGAAGGAATGAATAATTGGCGAAAAAAATTAAATAATTGAATTAGTGAGCCTGGAAAAAAAAACTCAGATCAGTTACCATCATTGATTGTCATTAATAATTGTACAATTAGATTGATTTTGCATCAATAATATTGTAATTAAATTAATTTTGATTCATATCATAATTGTACAATAATTTAATTTTGATTCGAAGGAGACGTATTCCCCATTTCCATAATAAGTGAACAACGACAAAAAAAAAGTATCAGAAACGATCCGATGCCATTAAATTTTTGTATCATAAACATGTCAAACGCATGAAACGATCACTCAAATATCATATTGCGTCTTACGTTGTGTTTTACGAGCGTAAGAATTTTGTTGTTGCATCTTATGTTACGTTTAAGAAATTTTCTTGCATTTGCATTTACGTTTAGTTAAACGTACAAAACGTTGAATTTTTTTTACATGTTTATGTCTTGCTACTAACAATGCACAACAGACAAAACATTTATGAAAAAATCATGAAAAAAAGAAAAATTACATGTAAACTCACATCAACAACAAATCAGAACAAATCAAAATATAATTACATAACATATTAAAAATAAAAATAACTGTGTCAAATCATAACAATAACTATCTCATACTTAATTTTGTTGTTCCTTCTATAAACACTATATATATACACATCATGCACCAAGATCCAAGAATAAAAGTACACGGTGCAGAAAAAATTAACACTGCATAGAATGTATGCCACGTGGCAGCTTCCAGCTTTACCAACTTATTCTGAGTGGTCCCACCTTCTTCTTTTACGTCTTTTACCTCCTTTCTTTTTTTTTTCTTCTCCCTTCGTTTTCTTTTCCGTCTTTTAAAGATCCAGCTACATCACATGTAACCTGCCTACCTTCTCTTCCCGACCCATTAGCCCATTTATAATCGATTTCTGAAAGTATTTATTGTCCCACCAATTTTCTGTATTTTGACTTTTCTAAAACCCTGGAATTTCGTTGCTTAGTAAAGAACGATTCAAACGAAGTTTCCCCTTTTTTTGTTCGACGCTCCAATTCAAAGGATGAAATAATCTACGAGGGAATTGTCGACGTGGTGGCTGAAGTTAGATATGCGCAATTATTGGATGCATTGGTGATAATTCCCTCATCGATAGAATTTGCTTTTTTAACGAAGGAAAGTTTAGATCTAGTTGTGAAGACTTCGTATTTGGGTATTTGTTTTAAGCCTTTATACCTTCAATCGATGCGGAGTTCTTCCTTTTTTATTTTTAAGTCTTGGATTTATGGTTGTTGGTGTCTGAGCATGGGGTTCGGTTTGGTTAGGGTAAATGTCGACCTTCTTAGCTGCCAAAAGAGTGGAGTGAATCTTCTTTAATTTGGTAAATGTTAAAAATTTATTTCTTTTGATAAAATACTCATTTTTGTGTTTGTTTCCTCTATGATCGTGTCATACTATATATAATCTTTGTGACAAACCTTCTATATTCCTCCTCAATTATCTGATTTTCTATGATTTTGATATAACTAGACTCATCAGCTAATTTAAGTTTAATTGAACACGCCTGCTTTTGGTTGCTATCTCAGGTGGCACAAGAAAAAAACGGAACTTCAAAAAACTACAAAAGAAAAAGAAAAAAAAGGTTCTTAAAAAAATAGAAAAAGAAAAGGAAAATAATGGCTCAGCATGAAGCAAGAGAAATGGATGAGAAATAAAAACATCAACAAGAGGAAGAGAAACACTATTTGTTGTCTCCTCAAGTCTGCAATCATGAAGTGTTTATGCACAGGAGATCAACTTAGGTGGATTGATGAGATGGACAGGACCCGTCGCAAGGGGCCCACCTCTTCTGCGGAGAATCCAGGAGCATATGGATCCAGCATTGAAGATGCAGAAGCTACTCTACGCGATGCAGCAGAATTTAACCAAGAGGTTTGTTTCTTTTGTCTGTACCAGTACTGGTAACATTTTTTATCTGTGTAGTACCTCTTGGGGATGAGTTTATTGATCTTACATAGAGACCAGATCAAGAAAACAAATCAATGCAAAGAAGCGCTTATGTGCACCAATAAGGAAAAAAGAAAAAGAAAAAGAAGAACTAATCATTTGTGCTACCAAAATGATATGCTGTAAACATACTGGTATTTAGGTAGTATTAGTTCAGTACATGGTAAAATTGCTACCTGTAATCAGATTATGAAACAAGGACCAGACAACATGCAGTACTACCATGCTTCCACTGGTGCACGGATGGTCTTATGCCTTACAAGTTCCAACTATAATTATTATGGCATCTGTTACCAATATTATGACATGTGCATGGAAGGTAAGCTGCTATACACCAAGCTGGATACCATTACCTGTGCAGTACATAGATGCTGACAAGTTGATAACTTGTATCCAATTTCTCTGTTTGATGTCAATTTGTACTTTAGGAGGCAAGAGCGGTGCTAGGAAGGATGGAGTTTATTAATGGCCATCCGGAGGCAGCTGTAAAATTGTTTGGTGGAGTAGATTTTCAAGCCTCTATTCCGAAAATGAAGGCAACGATTTCTTCACTAAGACGTAATCCACAAAATCAACCTGTGCAAGAGTCTGGTGAGCTGACAATGCGACTCAGTGCTGTCAACCTCTATCTGGAGTCTCTTTATACAAAATCAATGGCCCTTCATGAACTTGGTCGATTTGAAGGTACGTTTTTCAATTTTTAATGATTACCTCTTATCCAGCTACCTTTTTTTGTAAACCAGAATTTTATCAATTTCAGAGCCTATATGCTAGGTATAAAAATGATATTTGTTGACTTTAATTCAGAAAAGCAAGAACATGGCTGCTTAAATTACTTTTGGAATGTATTTTGTTGGTACAGACAGTCCTTGAATTGATAATTTAGTCATTTTATGTAACCCAGTGAAGTTATTATGATATTGATTTCAGAAGGTAGTGCTAGATATAAAATGTAATTAATTAATTAGAAAGGAAAGAAATAGATGATGAGATCAGATATGGTAAATGTACCGATATTGCACTGATCTGTATGGATCATGATCGAAATGAAGTTAGTTACACAGAGGAGTAAGCAAAACTTACTATTGAGCTACTTGACAGTTTAAAATTACAGCCTACTATTACCAGGGGCGGATCCAGACGGTAAATAAGCTCGGGCAGGCGGGCACAAACAAAAAATTATCGCAATAAAAAATTTTGGTTTAACTAGGCATTTATTAACTTCGAGTAAATCTTTTTTGCCCATACATCAGAAAAAAGCTTGTTGTTATACGTCAGCACAAAAAAGGCAAATAAATTATTTGAGTTTGAATTTGGAAGTTTAAGGTAGGAATATCAATGTACAGTGAGTGTCGGATGAAAATATTTTCATTTTCATATATATTCGGTTGAAATGATTTTTACTCGTTAAAACTAAGATTTATTCATATCATATTCTTATCCATTAAAGATTAAAATTATCGGATAACACATGAGTAATAATGAATAAATGATAATTGTTATATAATAATTAACTTTTACAATATTATAAATAAATTATCAAAACTCATTCATTTCAAACAATCATTCCACTATAAAAAATATATATACGAATAAAAAACATCATACAGTTGACAATTCTGGCTAAAGGCAAAAAAATCATTTTATTATTAGTTGCATAAAATATAAACTATGTTGATTGTGTTTTAAATAGTTCTAAGATCCTCGAATTAACAATGAATTTTTGAAATAAAAAATGTGATCCAAATTATTTGATTTTTTGTTCCCTATGATTAATTGGTTTTCTTCACAACTTTCTAGAAATGAGGAACAAACTAAAAAACTAGTAAAATGCTAGAGCAAGCGAGTTATAATAATATAAGTTCATAATATTGATTATGACAATTACTAATTAAGAACTAAATATTGTAAATTGATTAGAGTTTAGTTGAAATAAGAAACATATATCTATATTCTAGATGAAATTAATATACAATGCATTTAGTTAACAATTTAAAAACAAGATCTCGCATATTTTTAATTTATTCGATTAAGAATATAAAACAGGTCCATTTTTATCATGTATTTGGACTTTGAGTAGTTATTGAGAAAAGAAATGAATTTCCAATTGTGAGAGACATAAGATAGTTGTAATACTGATGTAATTGCCCTTTTAGTTTCTTGATTTTTCCTGACCAACAGTAGGCATAATTGTGGGGGCCTCCCTCAACAATGCATGCATATAAACTCATAAAAATGTGAAAATATAAGATCTGTGAAACCCAGGCACATCAGATCAGCGAAGTCCAGGCAGGCATGCACTAAAGTTATTTTTCTAACTTAGATATGTGTAATTTGTCAACTTATTGGTAAAACACATGATCTTTCATTACTTAATCCGAGAATCAAGCCTAGGCACAGGCCTGGGCTTGCCTGGGCCTAGGTCCGCCACTGACTATTACTACTGTGAAATTTATTTGTTTTCAATCTATTTTTGTAGAGGCGGCTGAAGAATGCAACATGATATTAGACATTGTTGAGTCGGCTCTACCTGACGGTCTTCGTGCAGGTTTCAGTTCTAACAATGAGAAAAAGTTGCATGAGTTATTTTGCAAGGCTGCTAAGTTCTTACCAGAGCTACACATGCTTGCTGGGTCAGTTCCAGAGGCTATTTCCTCTTACAGACGAGCCCTTCTGACAAATTGGAGTCTAGACCGTGCTGATGTGGCCAGCCTGCAAAAGGATTTTGCAATTCTTCTACTCTATGGTGGGTACGAAGCTAACCCACCAAATTTAAGATACCAGATTGGCAGTTCATTTGTCCCAACAAACAACTTAGAAGAGGCAATTCTGCTATTGGTGATTCTATTGAGGAAATGTAACACCAACCAGATCCATTGGGATCCATCTATAGTGCACCACCTCACATTTGCCATGTCGATGTCATCCCAATCGGAAGCACTGGCAAGGAAGTATGAAGAGATCCTGCCAAGTCTGATGAATAATAAAGAGAGGCTGTATTGTCTCGTCTTGTGCTATTTCAATGAGGAAAATGACGAAACTGCCCTCCAGCTGTTGAAACAGATAGTTGACTCAAAAGAGGCTGGGTCAGGGTCTTCAGACCCTGTCATACTTAGGTCGCTGTTGCTAGCCTCCAAATTTTGCTCTGACAAATTACAGTACGCAATAGAGGCAGTTGACTATGCAAAAAGGGCTATTGCAAGATCACGTAAAAGTCAATCCAGTGACGTGGAGAGCATAGGGGAGCGGCTACTTGGCATTTCTTTCTCTACCCAGGCAAGGTATAGCCTGTCAGACTCAGAGAGGGTTAAACTTCAAAAGAATGCACTTGAGGCTCTACAACATGCCGAGAAAAAGTCAGGCGGGAATGACCATAATGTCATTTACATGCTGGCATTAGAGTTTGCTGAGCGGAGAAAGCTAGACGAGGCTTTGAAGTATGCAAAGCGGGTCATAAAATTGAAATCCAGCTCGGATTCAAATGCATGGATCTTATTGGCCAGGATATTAAGCGCTCAAAAAAGGTTCACTGAAGCAGCAAATGCACTGAATGCAGGTCTGGATGAGTCTGGGAAGTGGGATCAGTTGGGTTTGCTTAGGACTAAAGCAAAAATTCATACATCTCAGGAGAAATTCAAAAGTGCGATTGAGACTTACACGCATGTTCTTGCAGTCATTCAACTCCGAACCAGATGCGTTAGTGCCGGAATGAAAGTTCTCAAGGTATTTTTATTTCCATTATTAGTTCTTATAGGTGGGTCTTAATTTGCCTCTTGGATGAGCAGGGTATAGAGGATGACAAAACAATTGAAATGGAGACATGGTATGATTTGGCGCATGTGTATTTGAGCATGAAGCAATTGAAAGATGTTGAGCTGTGTCTTTCCAAGCTTAAGATTATTAGCTCTAATTCCTCCCTGTACTGGCATGCTGCAGGTACTTGATCTTCATAAAATTTGTTTCCATTTTCTCTTATCTTTTGGCATTTTTCAGCCCATACTCTGGTGGACCTCTATTTTTCTTCGCTTCCTTCCAAAATAGTGTGTACCAAGCTTGCCAGTTTATTTAGATTTTGTTCACTGAAGGAAGATGGCAATCAAATTATCCATCTTTTTAGAAATCATTAATTGCAACTTTTAGCTACAATTGGTGTGATTCACAAAACTTGGAAATATCAAATTTGAGAAAACAAGAAATGCGCAAAAGAGTCATTAATGGCATCTTTTTAGAATCATTTTTGTAAACATTCTTAAACCCAAGATACTTGACATTTTAAGGTAAGCTACATGAAGCACAAGGGTTTCTGCAAAAAGCTCTCGGTGCATACAACAAGGCGTTAGATCTTGAGCCAGCACATGTGCCGAGCATTGTATCGCTGGCCGTCCTTCTTCGGCAATTAGGTGACCGACCATTATCTGTTGTAAGATCATTACTGACCGAGGCCTTGCGACATGACAGAACAAACCATGTGGCATGGTTCCAACTAGGGCTATTACATGAAGAAGAAGGCGCCAAATCAGCAATTGAAGCAGCAGAGTGCTTTCAGGCTGCAGTCTTACTTGAAGAAACTGCACCTGTTGAACCCTTCAGATGACTTTATAATTTTTGTTTTCTTTTTTTCCCCTTTATTATGTTGTGATTCTTCTAGTTTTACAAAAATTGAATTGTCTGAGAAAAAAGGAGGATAGATGTGTGTGGGGTTAGGGTGCGGGAGTTGACTTTTTTTGCCTTTGCCTTCTTTTTCTTGTTCGGTAAAGGAAGGTGATTTTTTCGACAGATATAATGTAGGTGGGGTTTTGGTTTGGTTTATTTAGTGGTGAATATAGATTGCGGATAATTTTTGCTATTATTTGAACATTAGTACTGTCAGAGACAATACACAAATCTTGTAAAGATTGATAGGCTGTTAAAGAAATAATAGAAAGGTTTCATATTGTGTGCTTTTCTTTTATTAGTTCTTTCAAATGCAAGTTTTCTTTTCCTGGTATTAGCATGATCAAAGACTAAAATCTTTAGATCTCGTAATGTCTGCTGCATAAGAGGAGGAAGGGGGATAAAGATTTTACTTGTCGTGCCAAAGTCTTGTTAGTTTCTGCTCCATAAAAGTTTGTGATAATAGTGAGTACACCTCTTCATTCCACTTCCAGTTCAAAGGAAATAAAATTAGTTAATTCGAGGGGTGAAGTAAAATGACTTCTTTTTTTTTTTTTTTCAATTTTCCTTTTCCTTCACCAAGAGCTGTCAAACATTTATAACGGAGACATCAATGGATCTGTCGTTAACTGTATCGTTTAAATAACGATACAACAATCATGTTCTTCATTGTTTCGTTTTTTAAATGGTAACACATTTTGAGCTGTTGATTGTTCTGTTTTTATTGACAGAAACAGCATAAACGTTTCAAACGTTTTAATTTTTTTGAGCTGTTGAACTCATGACCCGATAAATTCATACAAACATATACATATACACATACATAATATTGTTGAAGCTTTGAAATGCAATTGAAATTGAACATAATTTAATGACATAATGTTGCATAATTTGAAATTAGCAAATTACAACACAAGTATACAATCCTAACTGACAACGTAAATGAATTAAGCCTCTGCAAATTTCAAAGCTCAAAATAATAGCACAAGTACACAAACTAAGTCTTCAAAGCTCAAAATAATTTGAAATTATGCAATTTATATATTTTTTTACATTTTTAATCAAAGGACATTTTGTGCAAAAGAAGACTTTTAAGTATTTTTATTTACTCTCTCCTTTTTAATGCATTTTTGGAATTTATATAGATTCATTTTAATATCTTCATTTGAGAAATTTGATTTATGCATTTGAAAAGATATTTTTTTTTACTTGATACAATATATTTTATGCATATAAAATTGCATTCATTTAATATTTTCTAAAAAGAGTTTTGTTTTATTTATACTTTGAAAATATATTTTAAAAGATTTATTTTAGGAAAATACCCTCGTATTTCTGATAAAGGGAAATTTTAAGATTTTATAGATTTTATATATAAAAAGATATTTTTGGATTTATAGAAATTTGATTTAAGACTTCTTAATTATTTATTTGAAAATATGTAATTTTGGACTTTTAGCATTTTTATGAGAAAAGATCTTTTTATATTTGATTTCATGTATTTTGGATACAAAGATATATTTTGTGCCCTTTATTTGAATTTCTATGAAGTTTTTTCTTTTATTAAAGATAAAAATAAATGTAGAGCATGAATTTAGAAGAATTTATAGATTTATTTCAGAATTTTTGGACTTCATTTGCTATTTTTACAAAATTATACAACATAAAATACATAGAGATTTAATTTGATCAAGACTTTTGAATTTTAGCCGTCTGATCACAACAAACACCTCTTTTCTTCTTCTTCTTCTTCGATATATTTGACTAGGCTTTGACCATGGTGTCGAGTGCATTTGGTTTGCTGAAAATTTGATCTGAATCCTTCCCTAACATCGTCTTGATGAGAAGAATCCATTAGTCCCACTTTCGATGGTCAGAGATCAGCAGAAGTGGTGGTGCTCCGCCATTTTTCTCGGTGTTGGATTTTGGGTTCAATTTTGATTATTAAAGTAATTTAATTTAATTTTGAAGCTTGAATTTAATCTTTTCGAGCTTCCAGAGCATGTTGGAAGTGTTTTTGAATTTCTATTTCATTTGCATAATCGAATTGGACGATTTGGGTCTGGTTTGAGTCAATTTGGTACCAAACAGACACGGTTTGAGTCTAATTTTGATTCTAAGGGCTCAATTCGATTTCTTTTGGTTGAGATGTCATTTATAGACATGAAACAACATCCAACATGCTTTTTGCAACATCATAAATTGATTTAATTTGATTTATTTCACTGTCGTGGACATTTCTAGTCAAAATAGTGAAATTGGAGTTTCAATTTGAGTTTTGAGTATTCAATTTGATTTCTCTTGGTTCAGAGAGGTTCCTAGATCATAATACAACATCAAACAAGTGCCTATATGATTTAGCACAGTTTGAGTTTGAGTTTGAATTTGATTGAATTAAACTCACTATCTATGGCATTTGGGTCAAAACAACAAGGATTTAGTTCAAATTTGAATTTCAAGTGCTAAATTCAGTTCTTTGGGGGCACCGTAAGCATTTACAAGCATAAGAAACATCAAATAAACATGTAATTCAATTTTCCACTGCTTCAATTTGAATTTGGTTCGTTTTCAGCACAATTTGGTCAATTTGAGTGCTAATCATCAAGAAAGTCCACAATTATGTAGATAAACATCATGCAATTATCACAAAATTCGAGTCAAGATCAGCATACATTTTATAATTTTGGTTCAGCCAGTTCGGTTTAGGGTTCTGCTAAGCACCAGACCTAAATTAGTTCTAAACAAGCAATCAAATGCATGAATTTAAGTTTGATGATTGATTTGAGATATTTTAAATGTTGGTTTTGAAGATTAGAAAGGCCTCAAACTTGAAAAGATCTAGAAAGCTTTCAAGTTTTGATTTAAAACTTGAATCTAGAAATGGATTCAAAAGGGAAAGGCACTTTCTACTGTTTTTCTTAGACTTTGGGGTTTGATTTTCTGAGGAATTACAAAAAGAGCAAATCAGTTTATGTTCATACCTTGAATGTATGGATATCAGGCTATAAATATGTACAAAGACTTAGATCTAACTCAAAGTTTCAAAGGATTTAGAGATGTTTCAATTTGGATGCAAGACATGTGCAAAATCACCACGCATTTGTGGATGATTTGAGTTTTATGGATGTTAATCGAAATTTAGGTTGCTGACAATGGTGTTTGAGCTTGGTTTTAGATTTGGTATGTCAAAAGAAGCATTTTCGTTTTTGAAATTTCAGATTTGGAAAAACGAAACTATTTATTGCATTTAAATCCTATTTTCTATGATTTTCGGGAAATATGAGATTGAAATAGCTTCAATTTGAAAATTATTTATCAAAAAAATATGAAATTAATTATGTAGGTTTACATACATAATATACTTGCTTGCAGAAGGAATTTGGATTTGTAGAGACCTGAATAAAAATAACAAATATCTGACATCTTTGAATCAAAAGGCTGAAAAGGGAGATTTTGATTTGATTTGAGTTTTAAAGCTTTAGTTTCACTGGCATAAGACTTCTTATACACAATGAGACTTAGAGAAAGCATAAAGAGAGATTTATCTCAAGTTCTCGAAGGATTTGAATACATGAGAGATATGTAAGGGTAAATAATAGTTTGTTTTGATTTGATCCTAGTGTCTAATTTATGGCTTTTAGAGCTTGCATATGGCTCAATGCCTTTCTTATAGCACATCACTAGATCAAGAAGGGGTTTCAACTCAGAAGAGAAGATTTTGAAATCAGAAAAGGCATTTCGAGCCAGATCTGATTTTAGATTAATTCAAAAAAGAGAATAGATCAATTGAACTCAAATTTGTATTTTAAAACTTAATTGAATCATTTGAAATACCAGAAATCAATCATCAAAAGATTTCATGCATAAAAATTTCGAATTTAGATCTAAAACAACAAAACAAACAAGATCAAGATACTTTTAAATTTAATTTTTCATTTCACAAGCAAGCAATTTACATAGTTTATTAAAGCAAAGCATATGAAAAGAGATCTCTTCTCTGTCAAATTCAACATCACTCACCTGAATTTCAGATGATATGTTAGGGTGAGTGCAAGAAAGCTCGACAAATGCAAAGTAAGTTCGACCACTCACACAATTAGAACAGAGGTAGAAAGGCCCTTGATTTTGGTGCCTAATATATGTATTTATAAGCTGGTTTAGTTAAGCTTCTTTGTTGTATCTTGTGCTTTCAGGCGCCAATTATGATCCCATTCTGTTATTTGAGTGCAATTAATCTTCTAGAAACTACACAGAGCATCTATAATCACTATCACTGATTTATTTTGATTCAGGGTGCAGATTGGGTCAAATGAGCCTTGATCCATGTACTTTCATCTAATTGGCCCTGGTAATATATTAAAATGTCCTTCAGGTGTCATTTGCTGACCACAACATATTTGGCAGGATATAGAAGCTTCCAATACCGTTTGAATTGATGTTGACACCTATTCAACATTGTTTTATTGTCATTCGAACTCAAAAATTGGGCTTTTGCAATTGTTCTTTAATTTGATTCCAATTAAGCTCTAAACATACTCAGTTAGGTGTTGTGAGATCATTGCAACCTTCACTTACATCTGCACAACACTCTAGATCACTGAGCCCACTTGTCAGTAGCTGTGAGAGCGAGTTTAGGTGTTTTGACCAAATTGGTTGCTCTCAGATCAAACCAAGCCCAATTTTAGCATCGTGGTGATCCCAAGAGTCAACCATGCATCTTGCCTTGAGCTCTAGTACTTTGAATTGCCAATTTTAATTTGGTACCGACAGGTTTGAGCTTAATTTTTCTTCTTATTCTTTGAGCTTCAACTTCATTAAAGATTACCAAGTTGCTCTCCTTGCTCTCCTCTTTCGATTGGTATATGACTTGCAGTTTAATTCTTAGATTATGAAGATCACTTTCATTGGAGGCCTCCAGTTTCGAAGAGGGAAGAGTCCAGAGGGGAAGAAGAAGGATATGACATGTGGCGTCCTCTCATTAGGTGAGTTCATCCTCTTTCTCTCCTCTTTTCCTTAATTTCAATTCGGTCAAGGATTTTAAGATTTGGACAGAGGGGTATAAAGCTTGATGTGTCACCGACAAGGGTAGAGTTTAAGGCAGGGGCAACTTGATTAGGCACTAACAACATGGACCGACATGTCAAGTTTAATGAGATTCAAATCCAGCGACATTTCTTTCTTCTATTTGTATAGACTTGGTTCCTATGGATCATAAGGCTGACAACTTCTTTAAGTTGTAATGAGTTTGTGTGAGACCAGTTCATCCAAAGCCTAGAAAAGAATAGAAAATGATAGTAAGGTCCAATTTACACCCAACTATTGCTTTATGCTTTGAAAATTCAAATTTAATTTATTCAAATCAGTTTTGAAGATCAAATAGTCGAAATTTTTAGTGAAATAAAGTCCAAAAATTCATAAATTTTATGTAGAATTTATTGATATATTACTTGATCAAAGTGAACAGTGAAAGCAACTCATAAGTCATAAGTGAACAAAGTGATTATATAAGTGATTATACCCTAAATTCTGAACCCTAAACCAACTCATAACTAATTATACCCTAAACCCTAACACAAAAACCTAAATTTAACTAAATGATGAAAGCGATCAATGAATAAATTGTGAGTGCAATCATTTCAATATGGATCACTGAAGTACTTTTGGACTAATTGCAAAGCAATAATTTTCAATTTTTGACAAATAAGTAATAATGGATACATGAACATCGAACATTGAAATGGGTTGTTAAGCAAGCTTAAGAGAAAGAGAATATGAAATTACCTTGAGAGAAGTGAGGAAGAGGGAGAAATTATTTTATTATTTACAACTAAGTAATAATGGATACATATTAATTATTTTATTATTTACAACTTTTCAGAGTACTTTACAACTTTATATAAGCATCATTTTATATACATCATATAAACATAACGTAAAAAACATTTAAAACTAAACGAAACAAATCACTTGCGTTTACGTTGCGTTTAACTACACATAACAACAATCGTTTCGGTCTTACGTTTCGTTTAACAAATGCAACAAAATTTTCTTACATTTAACGTTGCGCCACGACACAACGGAACGTAAAAACATACAAACGATGTTGAATTAACAGCCCTAGTATATATAAGCAAGGAAAACAGGCCATTCAATCTTCATTGCCAAAATGGATATTCCTATGAGAATAAAAAAGAAGGAAAAGGTGAGATCTGGGTTTGCAAACAAGGCCCATTTGATTCTCAACAAACATGCTTTTCTGTGCAAGCTACTCCTTGGGCTGAACAAGACAAACAAAATTATCACCAAAACGAGCACACTAAAAATCCAATTCATTTGTTCACAACAACCAAGCAAATGTATTGATACCGTTCAATATTCAAGATATGAACAACGAACGGAAGATGGCCTAAACCAACTAAGAGGTTCAATCATGACATGTACAATATTTTTCTTAAATATCTTCAAAATGCTCATGGTTGCCTTCATTGCCACCATCTTCACCAGCATATTCATCCTCATCGAATTCATCTTCATAGTTTTCAGCTGCTGCCCTTCTTTGGTTGAGAATCCGAGACAATAGACGCGTGTTGTCCAGCTCAAACCTGTGGTCAATAGTGTGCTGCTGGTTGAACCGACCTGGCATCTTTGACTTTGTGTTGTAGCACGATTCACAGAGATCAAAGCCAATTTCCTCTTTGCAATCCATGCACTTGTACCTCTTTCCTTTAATCGGATACAACTGGATGAAGGGATAAGAGAACTTCTAATTAAGTAAAACTAAGCAAGAAACATGTTTCAAAACATGTAAATAAGGCTACAATCATGTTTCAACCAAAGTTGAAATACTGGATCTAGGTCTCTCAAAGAATAACATTATTGATACTTGACACCATTTTAAAACCTTTCCTTGATGCAACAGCTGATAATGCAACTTATTCTAATATAGGGGTTGTTGGAGGGTTTAATGCTGTATCACCGCTGTGTTAAAATTCCATACCAAATGACCCACAATAAAGAGTGACAAAAATATAAACAAGTCAAACTTGGGTCAAGAGGTACTATGCTCAAATTGGAACACTAGACCAAACTTGGTAACAACCCAAGAACGTGATGGCTAGCAAAACTTTTCCAGCCAATAGTAATTTTTTATCCCGAAATATAATATACAGCGAGTTCATGTTAAACATACCCCACAGTAGTCACAACCAACTCCTACATGAACATTGTATTTAACTTCATTTAGAAAGCTTGTGTGAACTTTCTTCTTAGAGTCACCATCCCCTTGAGCTGCTAGCAGAGACCATAAGTGGAATCACAATTTAAATTGTGCAGATAAAATTAAGAATCATAAACATATGGGCATTGTGATAGAGCTTACAAAAAGAAAAAGCCTCTGAATTATCTAAGGATATAACTTGAGATGTTAAACTTGTTCTTGTTTTTTCAACAAAGAGAATGAGAGCATTATAATTGAACTAGGTGACTCTTTTGACAACACCAATATGCGACTTATTTGGAAAAATTAAGAGTAGGAGGTAAAGGAGAATTTAAAAAGGATGAAAGTAGGCAACACATTGTGCTAATAACATCTCAATTGAAGTGTGGAGATGTCTCGCATACATAGCAATAGTATGGCTAATCAAACTGTTCAACAATATCTTTCTTTGAATTATCTAAGAAAAGAACTTGAGATCATTGTTCATGCTACTTTTCATCGAAGAGAATGAGAACATTATGATAGAGCTATGTGACTCTTTTGCCGACACCAATATACGATTTGTCAGAGAATTAAAAATCGGAGGCAAATGAGACGTTAAAAAGAATGAAAGTAGACAAGACATTGAGGCAAATGAGACGTTAAAAAGAATGACAGAAGTATGGAGATTTCTTGGAGACATAGCAATAGTATGACTAACCAATTTGGTCAACAATATTTCCGGTCAAACAAGATGTCCCGACGAGTAGAGAAGTATATAATACCAATCTTAAAAAAATAAAAAATAAAGATATTCATAGTTGTGCTAATTTTCGAGAAAACAAGTTTATGAGCCGTACAATTAAGTTTTGAAAGAGAGTGATGAGCATTGTTTAAAAAAGATGACCAACTTTACAAAAAATCAATTTAGTTTTTCTATAAGTTTTGAAAGAGAGTGATGAGCATTGTTTAAAAAAGATGACCAACTTTACAAAAAATCAATTTAGTTTTATGCTTAGAAGAACAACCACAGAGGTTACTTTTTTTAAAAAGATAGCTTATGGAGAGAGATAAGAAGCATAAGAAGAATCTACATAGTATTCATCAACTTGAAGTGCAACCCATGTGTACGTTACCTTCACTATGCATATGTACGATGACGTTGCAATTAGTGTCAGAACATGTGACAATGAGACTAATGGCTTTTCCATTAAGATATGATTACATCAAAGTCAACATCTCTTAATTTTTTGCCTTCAAGTTATAAATGAGATTATGAGGAACATACAAGCAAATATCCTTGGTATATACATTTTGCCAATAATGTGGTGCTACTTGATGACAGTAAGAAAACATAAGTTATGGAAATACACATAGAATTGAAAGGTTTTAGAGTTCATATTAATAAGACTAAAGTGGAGTATACAAGATACGAGTTCAGCGATGTTGGTTTGGATGGACAATGACACCTTTCGATATTTGATGGTACGTACGTAACGTACTGGTGATGAAGAAATTGATGAAGATGTTAGTCATAGAATAGAATAAAAGCGGATGGTGATGTAACAATGGGTGATATAACAATAAGTATTTAGTATCCTATATGACATCCTATGTGACAAGAAAGTCCAAAAAATTAAGAGATAAGTTCTACTGAATGACAATAAGATCTACAATATTGTATGACACAAAATGTTGGGCTATTAAAAAGACAACATGTTACAAAGATAAGTATAGCAAAGATGAGATGTGTATGTTGTGGTGAGTTTTTGGCCATACAAGAAGAGATCCAATTAGAAATGATAATATACATGATAGATTGGATAGCACCGATTGTACAATCGAAGCTCGTCCAACACCACATGAGATGATATGAACATATCCAACAAAGTTTTCATAACGCATCGAGTCCTCATAAAGCATCAGTACATAGAATTCTAACTTGTGTTGAAATCACATTGAGAGACAGGAGTCAGCCTTAGACTGACCTCTTGACATGGGAGGAAAGACTTGAAGACACGTAGCGAACAATGGCTTCAGATAGGAGCATGTAAAAGTTTGCGATCCATGTACCATAATAATGTTTTAGAAAGTTCAGAGTAAAGGATGTCAAGCACAAGTTCAGACTCATGATTTAAGTTTAGTTTTACTGTTTTACTAATGTTGTTATTATTAGTATTATTGCTACTACCATTAATATTACAATACTATTTGCTATATTATTATTATCTATGTTGTTGTATTTTTGCACTACTCCAGTTAAATTTCATCGTTGACCTACATTAAGTTGTCGGGACTAAAGGCTTTGTTGTTTTTGTTATATTATTACTACTTCAGTCCCAAACAAGTTGGGATAGGCTAGAGATTAAAATCAACCGGAGTTATTTCAATTGGATAATTGGATTTCATTTCATGAGAATGGTTAATTTTTACATTGGCTAACCAAGTCTTAATTGAAAACTGCAAGTTAGGCCGCTTTACACATGTGAGCAGGGGCGGATCCAGGAATTTTTTTAGGGTGGTTCAACATTTCGATTTTTTTCCAGGTGGTTCAAAATAATGAATATTTTAAAAAAGATTCAAATATTAAGCCTATTTTTCAGAATCTTTTTTCTAATTACATGATCAATTTTGAATTTTTTTTCCACTGCATGTGAGTCAACAGGAAAATACCACCCCACACATGCACACATGCGGAATGGTCAATTCTGTATGAATCACATGACAATAAATATGGTGATATGCCAATTTGGTACATTAAATAAGAAAGAATCAGAAACCCAGCATGCAAGCAAGCAATTTATGTCAAGTACTGCCCCGTTACATGTGTAAATAACTGGATAACTGGTACCATGCCAATATCTTATTTTATGTTTTCACCACAAGAATTCATGTTATCCGTGGAGCTTTTAAATCAAATCTTATTGAGTATTTTAGAGAACAGTAAATATTATGTATTTCATAAATCTGGTGAAAAGATGGTATCACATCATGTTATCTTACTTTAGAGAACAGAAATTATTATGTATCTCATAAACCTGGTGAAAAGATGGTATGACATCTTACCAGACGATGATGATGCATCTCCATGTTGGTGCTGGGCTTTCTTAACTAATGCTGTCTGCCTTCTAGAAGCATACTTTTCTGGAAAATTCTCCTCCAAGAAGTGATCCAGGTCTAGACAAACATTCGGGAATTGACCTGGATGCAGTGCCCCACACACCTTACACTCCATCTTTTCTCCAGCCATGCTTGCCAGACAAGTGTCACAATACACTGCTCAATTGGAAAATAAGTATATATTAATTAAATTACAATTGTCAGACAAGTTTCAGGGTTATAAAATATTATCCTGCTTTCAGGTCTTAATCTGTATTTATTTACAGGGATTATTGAGCGCTGAACCAATCAATAAGGATAATCGTCGCACTGCTAACTTCCCTACCAAGTACCAACACAGATCAAATTTTAGGTGGAGAAATAATTATAACAAGAAACTGCAGTTTGGTGAATGTGAACTAAAAAGAGTTACCAAACATTCAGTGAACTCACATACATACAAGGGAGAAGTGGGACTGTACAATTTAATATTGGAAAGCTGAAGGTGGTTCTTTGCAAAAGGGGAGAATTAACTGAAAGGTATCTTATAGCACTCACCATGGCCACAGTTTAGAACTGAGGGGAGGTATAGGAGTTCATTGCACAAACAACAAAGTGCATCTTCCATGGTAATGTTTTTTGGCAATCCACGTCCTGAGCCATTTTCTGTAGCATGTTGTAGATTCGAGCTAGTACTTCCACCAGAGTCGTTTGCACAGCTTGAATTTTTGGTCTCTTAGATTAATAACAAAGTTATTAAAAGTCAAGGGATCTGATAATCAAACAAGACAATTCTTGTGTAACAGTTTCTTTGCATACCGGAGTTTGGAAGTGTGACCTGATCTACAAATTGGGGGGATTGTATGTGAATATTCTTTTCTTCATCTGTTGAGAGTGTTTTCGGAAATAAAAAAAGTAACAGTTAATGTCCAATCCCCAGTAACAAACGAATAATTCACAACAAGGTATTACATTTGGAACAGGACAAATCCACTAACCAATCATTTCCTTTTCCCTCCGCTTGTATGCTGCTGGTTCAAGCTTTAAAAGCAAAAGATGCAGAAGCTGACATATGCTAGGGAAATGGTTATAAGATTGCCGGCATATAGCACAGTGTGATTCCAGTATCACCTGCATTGCTCGGTGAACACACCAAAAGCATGATATGTGGCCACAAGCTGCAATAAACAAGCATCAGATAAAAGAAAGAAAATAATAAAAAGGTTTTAAGGTCTTCTGAGTATGTTTGATCTTACGAAGAACAATAGGCTTGTACAGTATGTCCCTGTTGAAAAAGAATATTGAACAATATACACTGATTAGTATATTTGAAAGCAATACAGATGACTTAGTTCTTACACAGAAATGTATTCATTAGTAAAAATGACTTAGTTCTATCACAGAAACAAATTTAGTAGTTGATTTTATATTTCAGTACGCACTTTTATCCGTTTAAATCTTAGATAAATGACTTCAGTTAGTGCCAATTACTGCTGAGAAGTGGAGTGATTACCAGTATTGTGTTTTGTACAATCAACCCAAAGATCAATCATCGGATAACTTCCCCTAATATCCTCTCTCCTCTAGGTTTAAGGATAATTCCCTCAGATTTCAACAATTAAAGGAAAAATAATGAGAAAGGAAAGGATCGGGCAAAGGAAGAGGACTCACAGGCAAACGCAACACTGGAAAAGAGAAGTCGAGTAATCGTCCTTGACGTGGAGATCGTCGGAGACCTTATCGCCTCCTGCGTTCGCCATTGTTCGCACGATTCCGACGACGAACCCTTTTTTTGACGCAAGTAAATACGAAACGAAATTCTCTGCGGAACAGCGCAGAGAGGCCTCGACCCGTCGAGCGTTTATCTTTAATCTTTAATCTTTAACCTAACAGTTTAGATCAAGTTTCGCATAAAAAAAAAATCTCCAGAGAATATGATTTCCGTCCGATACAGATCCTGATCCTTTGCTGCATTTTTTTGTGTAGCAGAGGATAATTTGGACCGTTGAATTAATCGTCATTAATTTGATTTAGAAACTTTTTAATCGTTAAACTTTAATCCATCGATTCAGATCAAAATGTAGTCTTGTTCGTCATTTGGTTTTTCTCCGAGTTCCTTAGATATTTTCAGCTGGATATTCTGTGGCGGAGATGATCAAGGCCGAATGTAATGGATGCAGGATATAGATGGTTGCGTTATGGGTTTCGACTTGCGACGGCATGGATACTGTAGGGTGGGACTCTGACTATGCTCGTTTAGATCGGACAGCTCGTTTAATCTGGACTGATGCTTTGTTATATCAAAACCATTTGATGAATTTTAAACGGTTCAAGCTGAGCAGCAAATTTTTTTTTTTGGTGTTCTAGTTTATACGAGGTTCGAGTTTGTCTCGAGATGCTAACTAGTCGAGCTAGCTCGTCTCGCTATCAGGTTGCGAGCTAAAAGAGCCAGCTCGAGTTCTTCTCGTTTATAACTCGAGTTGGCTCAATTCGTATCGTTTAGCTCGTGAACTTCTCAACAAACAAAAATTCAAGCTGTCAAGCTGAACTCGAGTTGTAGCTCGCCTTCAGCTCGTTTAAATCGAAATTATAACTCGTTTTCAGAATTTATACAAACTGCAATTGAATTTGTGAAGAGAGAATTGAAAATTAGATATTTATAGTTAGATTTAGTTAATCAGAACAGACTGTTGTGATTTATTTTATATTAATCGTATTGTCCATATCAAATTCCTAGCTTAATTTGGACTGAGATCATGTAAGATACTTGCGTGAATTCAATAAAGAAGATGGATCTTGATGTCGAGATATAAAAACTTAATAAAATATATAGGATACATTTTTGAAATCCGTGCGTAGATTCAGATCAAATTCTTGAATTATGAATATATAATGAATGTTACAAGGTAAAAAGGATTAACCCCTCATAGTTTGTACTATTCATAATCATAAAATCTAACTTAAATGCTTGAAGGATTCATATATCAATGAACTGTTAAGAAGATCTATAAGACAATTTTGTACTAGATGAATTTGATTCAAAAATTAAGATTTGATTGGAGGGATACCCTTGTAGGGTCAAAAGGCCCTCAAGGCCAGTGCGCATGGAAAATAAAGGAGAGAGAACGGGAAGAATCTCCGAAATTTTTAATAATAAATAAAATAAAATAAAAACTGAAACGAGAAAATTTCGATCGAAATAATCAAAATGAAAATACCAGAATCTAAAAATTTGATTTCCAGCCGAAATCTTAAAATCCGGTTCCTAGCCGGGATCTAAGAATCTGATTCCAATTATTTTCCCCTGCGCTTCTCTTCAATTAGAAAACGAGTTTACGTAATATCGGAACAAGTTTATGTAATACCAGAAAAAACATAATGGCGTGTTTATGTAATACTAGTAATCGTATCCGTGCCAAACAACGAGATATTATGAACGAAAAAATCATTTAACTTGCGTGTTGCTCAAATATTATTTTCGTGTTTATCACATTTTTGTGAATTATTTGACACATATTCAATATTACGTGTTCATGTCATTTAGTTACATTAATAATATTTACTTGGAGAAGTGTTTTTACAATCTTTTGCGCGTATTGGTCTTTCAACTACATAACAATATAACATATACGTGCACTGCACAATAATTTCATTTAGACGATGATTCTCTAAGTATCACCAATGTGTTATCGACATAATATAAGAATAGAAACTGATCCAATTAGCTTACAAAATAATACAATCGTAAAATACTAAAAATAAATAAAGTGCCATAATCAAAATTATCACATAAACTTAATTATTTAGTTTGCTTCAAAGATACTAACATAAGAAAAACTAAAGATAAAATGCTAGAAGCACATATGCTAAAAATACAACTTAACATAAGAAAGAGAGCATATGGCACTTTACCAGTATTAGTCATCTTGCAGAACCTCCTGGTACACTACATTGGATGAGTAAACTCCCGCTTGTGTTACTTTACTAACATATATAATCAAAACTTTTGTATTTCTACGAGATGTCCCTCTTGATAATGCCACATATAGTTGTTCATGCGAGAATACTGATTCATGTAGATAGACGCCGACATGCAGAATCATTTGTCCTCGAGCTTCATTTATTATCATTGCAAAGCTAAGATGGATCGAAAACTGTTTTCTCTTCATCTTGAATGGGAACATATCATTGTCTGATGGACAGAGTGGAATTCGAGGCAAGAAAACTCTCTTTCCAGCATGTTCACCAACCGCTATTTCTACGTCTATCACATTTCTTTGGAATGCTCTACAAACCAATTTGGTACCATTGCATAGTCCATTCGCAGGGTCGATGTTGCTCAAAAGTATGATCGGGCATCCTAGTTTCAACTTCAATAAATGAGGCGTTAGGCCACCAAACATCAAAAAGTTCAGGAATTATGTCGAATAGTTGCTATTGTAGTCATCCTCAGCAAAGTCAGAATTATAGTATACATGTTCCTCTTCGGGGAACCTATCAATCATTTTGTTATCAATATCGTCAACATACTCATTTTTTGTTGATAATATCGCCCTGAAAATAATGTATTATGATGATCTTGCATGCATGGATAAAAAAATCATAAAAGCAGAGCCACATAATATCTATTTTTTGTCACCGAAAATTATATAATTAAAAAAACACTCACAATATGAAGAGATTTATATATTGCATCAATGAGCTTCTTCATTGACTCCCTGGCATTCGTGTAAGGGATTACCATATCATCGGGTATTCGAATAAAATTTGGATCAACTACTTCCTCTTTTCCATCTCCAATCCGCAACAAAAAAGCTGAAAATCATGGGTCTGACCGAGCTCATATATTGTGAGTTAGTCGCATCTTCTTCATGGAGGTCCATAGAGGTGACATGCGTAGACTGGAATTAACTATCTGTGCTCGAAAACCGTGCTTACGAACGGTAGCACCTGTCGAAAATCACTTCCAAACACCATGATTTTGCCACCGAACGATAGATTACAATATGTAATATCTCGCATTGTTCGGTCGAATGCCTCAGCCGCTTGTCTCTTTGTCATGGATGCATCACCCCAGATCAACAATATGACACGTCGAAGAAGTTCTGCAACTCCGCTTTGCTTTTTAATATTGCACATGGAGTTTTTATCCAGTTGGAGAGGAATCTTGAAGCAAAAGTGTGTTGTTCTACATTTGGGCAAATTATTAACAGCAGCTCCTGATGAAGTAGTAGCAAGTGCAATGAGTCCATGAGAACAAACCTTTGCTAATAATGCTTTGTACGAAAATGTTGTGCATGTGCCTTCTGTATCGTCAATGAAAAACATATCTAATAAGAATCAATACAATAAATTAGGATCAGATCCATATAAAGCTTTACAAGCTCTTAAAAATATGTTAATAACAACATGTATATGCATAAAATTGGGACTTGGCATAAAAATCACCTTCAAATATCAAGATCAACTTTGAGTTATAAAAATTGAGAGACCACATCAAAGTTTAAATTTATATATCGAAAAATATACCTCCTTTATTGCCATCCACATGTTGCATTCTCTCATTGAATGCTGCCTTTTGATCAGGATTAAGAGCATCACATGCACATAAGTGTTCTTATTCCACTTCAACAATCAAGTCCTCATCTACCTCACGAAATCCCGCACTCTCAAAGTTTCTATCATCGATGATATGCGATAGATCGAACATTCTGATATCTTTGCCCATCGATTGGAGAACACTCTTGATATTTTCGAGGAACATATTTTGAACTTGCTCAACAGATCCGGGCCTTCTTTTGAAAAGTATGCAATAATGCAATTATTACGGCATTGCCAAGAGTAACTAAGAGTAGTCTGTCCTCAAAGAAGTAAAAGATCTTCAACATGAAGTGTATGCGGACGGTTGTGATGTCCCACAAAATGAAGACTGTCAATCCTCGCGAAATTGTCCTCTTATAGTACCCAGGTCGCACAGTCTCCATATCGCACTGTTTAATGCAAAATATTTTTGATATTAATGGAACTTGGTCAATACTAACTGATGTGTCTTTGGTCAATACTAATTATTTGGGTCAGTGGGGTACTTTCTTTCATGTTATGTATTACGTACTATTGCCTATTATGTTATACATTTGCTATTTATAATTGAATTTATTCGAATAATCAAATCATAGTAGATTTGTATATCAGTCCTAATAGGTAAACATCTCATTCATAGATAAAGCGGGAAATTCAAAACTTGGGTCGTCCTTATTAAAGCAACAAAGGCATGTGGCTAATTAGCTCTGTACGCTTTGTTCAGTTTAAAAAGTCGAAGTACCATGATTTAGCTATCCAGAAAATCAACCAGACAACTACTATGGTTCTAATTATATTATATTATATAATATAATCAATTCGTAACAAACCTGTAATTATATTCAGATATATATATATATATATATATATATATCTTTTTTCTTCAAAACCATTAAGAAAACTAATTGATGACAACTAAACAGAGTTAGAATCTCTTTTGCGGCTATTGGATAGAGAAATCAACATAAAGTGGTCGTCAGTTTTGAGTTTATATATTTCATTAATTTAAACAGAGCCATAAAATGTAGAGCAACAAAGGTCTATTGCTAATACTTTCACATATAGGTCCCCCTGACAATTGAATATTACATAGAGAAGCAACCTTTGAAATTAACAGAATAAACAATTTGGTTCTTATAACATCTAAAGTGTGGTACAAGTACACGATAATGACAATGGTACAATAAACTGCTAATAGAGTGTCTAAAGCTTGGAAAGAAGAAAACTGGAGTTATTTTTTGCATTCAAATTAAACTATATCAGAAATAAAGCAGGAATGAAATGATTTAGGTCATGATTTTAAAAAAAAATGATTTAGGTCAAGCACTACTGCACAGTGCAATTAAAAAAAAATATGAATATCCATACTCACCTCTAAGAGAAGCCTTTCGAGAGTTGATGTTGAAATTGAAGGAACTACGTCTAAAAATCTTGCATGAAAGAGGTATAAAAATAAAAAATGCAAATAATGTAAATGCAAATATAGTGAAGCAAAATCATTGATAAGTCCAAATATAGTGAAGTAAAATCAACGTCAGATAGAAAAATCTGTCAAAAAAGCAGCAAATAGAAAACAAAAATTAAATGCACCTTCACAATGATGCCTAATGAACAGACGCGACAAATATACAAATAATGGCTTATGCTTTGTTATATATATTACAAATCAAAGACGCAGCCTAATTCATAGAATCCAATGAAAAAAATCATAATATAATTTAAATTTGGAAGTAAATTGCACACTACCATAGAGGCGCAGAGGACCTCTGCATTTTTTTTAAAAAAAAATCAGAAAAAAAATTAAATCTAGGAGCAAATTGTACACTAACCAATAAAGAAAATACAGGAGCAAAGGAATGAAGCAAATTTACAGAATTGATATTTGAATTGATGTATACAAGGAATGAAGTAGGTGGCATTCCAATGAAATCTTTCTCCCTATCTCATGCGCCTATTTTGTTGTTTTGGTGCACAAATAATAAGTGGTGATGCACAAATTTTACAATTGGAGCAACTGACCAAATTTTTTATTTGAAGAACTTTGATTGGAGAGATGGAAACCTCCTTGTGCGCATATCTCTTGGTGATAATTAATTAAACAAATATGATTTAGCTCCAAAAATTAATTTGAATGGATGCACATATCTTTCTCCTCTGTATTGAAAAAAATATGGTTCAAAACTTTCCCATAGTCTCTGATGACGCAACTTAAATTGAGTGGGGTATTTTTGTCCATAGAGAAGTAAGACCAAAGACCAAATGAATGTATTCATTGCTTAGATGTTTTATTAGACAGTATAGATATAACTAAAAATATACAACAATCCAAAGTCTCTAACATAATGAATAAAACATAAAGTCTCTAACATAAACAATCTCTAACATAAAGGTCTCCAAAATACAAGTCTCGATCATACTCTACATAAAATATGACGGGCTAAACATATCAAATCGTCGACCCTCGATGTTCCTTCGACCCCTGCGATGTGCAATACAACTCGAATGACTCACGCCACCAGAACATGTGCATTTGTCACCGTCATTATCCTATAATATCACCGGAGATGCACAAATAATGCCATGTTACACTTACTTCTCCACTAAAGGCTAAATGAAACGTTATTAAATGAACATAATGTTACCTGAATGATGAAGGAATCCACGAATGTATCTTCACCACCCATGTACTGAGTGTCGCCAAATAAATTATCCACAAATTCCTGACCTGCGACCGTCTGCTTAGAATAAAATGTATTAGAGCAATTATTTTTTTTACCACCTAGTAAATAAATTATAGTAAAAAATTTCCTACTATGAACCTTTGAAGATTGGCCTGTCTCGAAATGACCACTTGTATATCCCTGGTACTGCACGTTTCCTGTGTCTCATATACCTGCTTGGAAAAAACATATATTAGTATGTTCAGAAAAATATTACACAATACATTTTAACATATAATTACTGGAGCAGTCTGACTTGCAATAAACTCCTCATAATTGATATATCCCTGATAGTAGTCACACCACCTCGGTTCTATAGCCTGCATAGGAACCTCCTCGAGAAGCTCGGGCTCGTCATCTGTCAGGATGCCCTCAACAACCTCGGCGGGTAAATTGACTTCTCTCAATAATTTCTGAAATCGAGGTCCCTGGCCGACATCATTCATGTGCCCTCGACACAATATCAACATATTTTTGCTGAACTTCTTCATCCCTCGAGTAAATACATTTCGAACTGCGGCCACGACATCTTTAAATGCTCGCATACCCTACAAAAATACAATTACTAAATTATAAATCAATGAATAATAACTAATATTAAGTGTAACTAAGCAAAGTTAGAAAAGATAACTGGCCACTCGAGTATACACATCACTATCAGAGACATATGTCTACGTGCGGGCCGGCTCGAGAGAAGGAGGATGTGGATGTGTCACATCACTGCCAAAGTAATGCTCCAGCTTTCTCGTCCTCATACCATTGTCCTCGTACCACTGCATGTACTATCGACAATACCACGCTGATCATGTGGGCCATCTACGGAAACACGATATCCACGCCACTGGGCCCAAATATTGTAATGATCCTGCCAATGAATGCCCCAGTAATAACCCCTCATCATAACGCCGTAATCAACACTCGCTAGATGTAAAGTCTCTACCCAAGATAATGGGGCTGACAGAGGAACATGTTGACGATATCTGAACTGCCTCATAACTCAATCGGATTAGTGAAATGATACTATCGAAAAGTGAATCATACATACCCTAACCATCCAGAGGTCGTGATCACGTTCCACGATCGATGGTAAAAGGGACAAAACATCAGGGGTATAAGGCTCCCAAAGACCATCAATCTCAATCTCGTGCAACTTATCTAAATCGTCACGAGGGTGTCACACGCCACTATTGTGATGATTATCACCACACAATTTAAGACCCGTCAACATCCTACCATAAGGCACACACGAGTCCCGATCAGGAATACCCCAATCATCAAACTTGATCTTTCGATCCTTCGAAGGCCGACTAACACGAAACTGATTCCAAGACCAAATATGTAATAAATCAAGTGGGACAGCAACAGAACGAGTATCCACTCTACATGTATTTGATAATGCACGATACAAGTATGCCAGAACGGGACCCCCAGTTATGACTAATCGAATTATCCAAATCTCGCAAAAACTGTAGATACATGGCCGGTACACAATCATCACTCGAGTTAGGAAACATAACTGGAGCGAACAAATCCATGACATAAGCTCGAGTATAGTGGTCTACATGCTCAGAAGTTGGATTATTCGACATCTTACCGCATGCAGTTCACAGCCACTTTAATATGATATTATACCCCGAAGTGACCTGTATTTGCTAACCCCTTTTGGTTTGCACCTGATTCTTCCATGCATCATCTCCCAGGTCCCTTCCAGACACTCTTGTACCGTCTCAGTCCAATCTGTGTCACAAACATCGGTAACATGCATACCATCTATGTGTAGTCCCCAAATACAGTTCACGTCCAGCAACGTAACAATCATCTCCCCACATGCATGTGAAATGTGTTGGTTTCCGACCTCCATCGTTCTACAAGAGCTGTGATCAATGCCTTATCTCATCTCACATGACCCACCTTCGAAATGTGGTACAATTCTAGTCTCTTTAATGCAGGATGACATCTCTCGTCAAATGGTATCTTAACGAGATGAGATATGCATTTCAAATCTTCCTTATCCTGCAATATTTAAGAAGTACAAACGTTACTACATTAATGTTAACAAGTATTTTATAGTTTGAAACTAATCTTTAGTTTATAAACAATACCTTCTTTTCCAGCATTGAAACCTTGTGCTAAACGAGAGGCATTTGCAGCAAGTTCGTATAAGGTCGGTGATCAAACAGGATCACATCAGAAGGAGCCTCGGAGGTACTAGGCCGAGATGTACTTCTTCGAGGCCTAACCATTGTAATAACACTGCATGCAAACTTAATATTAACAATTTATGCATGCAAATTATAATATTTATCTAAATAAGTTACCTACTTTACAACTAATTTTATCAAATCATTCATGCAAACTTAGAATTAACAATTTATGCATGCAAATTAATAATTTATCTATTTACAATTTTTTTTTTTGCATTTTTTGGAAGAATTAATTTCTTTACACCTAGAAAAATAATAAACTAATTTAAAGACAAGAACTAAGTATTCAGATCACACATGCATAAAATAACTAACTAATTTATAATAACTACATTAATTAAGTAATTAATAAAAAATTAGTAAAAAAAACGCACCGGAATTTCTTTACTGTTGTGTGTTAGATTAGAGAAGAGGAGAAGCGACTGAATTCATACATCCTAGACAGAGACTAATTGGAGAAGAGGAGAAATCAGAGAAGAGAACAGAAAGAAAAGAGAGAAGAGATCGAGAGAAAGAGAAGAGAAAGACAAGAGAGAAGAGAAAGAAAGGGAAGAGCGGCACAGGGCAAAAATAAAGGGGAACCAGATTCTTAGATCTCGGTTAGGGATCGAGTTCTAAGATTTTGGTTGGGGATTGGGTTCTTGAATCCGGTATTCTCATTTTGGTAATTTCAGACGAATTTTTTCTTGTTTATGTCTTGTTCTTTTTATTTTGTTTATTATTAAAAATTTCGAGAGAATCCAGAAGAACCTCTCATCATGTGGAAAGAAACTCTTGCGCGTGAGTCTACCGTGTGCAGGTTGATCTGATGGTCCGAATAACCTATGCAGAGTGAGCAGAAAAAATTATATCAGTAGCAGTGCTGATTTTAATCCAATGATCTGAATTACCTGCGCAGAGTGAGCAGACAAAATTATGCACAGAAGATACGATTCCTCGATTTTTTTCGACGAACAAATATGTAGCAAGTTAAAATTATCTAGTTATTTTAATTCACTATATGGGATACATTCATGATGCACTATCAGTTTGAATAATTAGATCAATAATTTACACATTATTTTTTAGGGAAAATTTTGCAGGTGCCACTCAAAAGTGACGAAATCTCACAATTGTCATCCAAAAATCAAATCTTGCATTATTGCCACCCAGAATCTCACACACCTCTTATTTTTACCACATTTCATTTTTATACATTTCTAAGGAATTAGAAAAAATAAATTTTATTATAATCCCAATTATACCCCTCACTTTAATCAAACACTGATCGAAATGGAACTCTCATTGATCGATTGCTGCTAAGAACTCTCTCTGATCGCCTATTTTCCAGTCACGAAATCGAACTCACTGATTGATCGATCGCTACTACCTCCTCCTCCCTCGCACGATCGCTGCTACCTTGTCCCTTGCGCCTGGTACCAAAATGAAACCCTAGCTAGAGGTCTGTTCTCTATGTCGAGCCAAGATTGTGCTCCATCGATGCTTCGCTCCCTACGTCGAACTAGCTAGAAGCACAATCTCCCTCCGAGGTTAACACTTTGTCTTCTCTCTGTTGTATAATGTTGTGTTTTCATTTAGGGCTATTGATCTTATTTTTCCATTTCGTTGAAAAACTGAATTGGGTTAGAACTAGTAAGTGTTGCATGAACAGCAGGGTCAGCTTGTCTAGAGGAAAAACTTGTTCTCTATAAAAAAAAGTGAATTGTGTTTATCAGTAAAGTGCTATCAGTAATGAAACAGAAATGGTAGTGCATTCATGCTTAAGAAAAATAGGGGGTTGGTATATGCTGGGTCCAGATCTGTTACAGAAATGTTGACTACCTTGTACTATGGATTTAGCAAGATGTTTGTGACGCTCAAACCGTGTATTAATGAATTCCTAGTTGGTTGCAGACCATACTTGAGTATTGATTCCACTCACTTGAATGGTAAGTAGCATACATCTTTACTTTGTTTGGATGTAATGTATAATTTTCTCAATTGCGGAATAATAAGTAGTTTTATCTTATTTTGACAGGTAAGTACAGGGGACGGTTGGCGGCCACTTGTGGTATTGATGGTCATAATTGGATGGTCCCTGTGGCATATGGTATTTTCGATTTGGAGACAAATGAAAATTGGAAGTGGTTCTGCATTCAGTTGAGGAAGACAATTGGGAATCTACCTGGGTTGACCATCTCCTCGAATGCAAGCAAAGGACTAGAAAAAGCTGTGGCAGCTATTTTTCCCAATGCTAAGCATAGAGAGTGCTTGTGACATTTGATAAAGAACTTTAAGAAGAGGTTTCACGGTGAAGTGTATGAGAACAACATGAAGCTGGCTGCTTACACATACACAAGAGAGGAATGCCAGATCCATTTGGATATAGTTGCTCAAGAATCAACCGATGAAATCAAGCATTTGGAGACGTGTCACAAGGCATTGTGGTGCAAGAGTATGTTCTCGAAGGCATCTAAGTGTGATTATGTTACCAATAATATCTTAGAGTGTTTCAACGCTTGGATAAAAGACTTGAAAGATTTGCATGTTGCTGAGCTTGTTAATCAGATCATGCGTCAGATTATGGTGATGTTTGACAGACGAAGGAAGGTAGGGCTGGAAATAAATGGTACGATTCTGCCAGGTGTGATGAAGAGCCTACACACAAAGAGCAGAGTTGTCCGGAGGTCAAGTATATGCAGAGGAGGAGATACAACTTCATTTTTGTATAAAACAACAACCTAGTACAGATCAGTTTCTAACTTTGGTACAAAAGGGAACAACCACCTGGTACAGAACAATTTTATTTTGTGTAGATCAGCTTCATTTTGGTACAGAATAGTTTTAGCTTCATTTTTTAATAAAGCAACAGACTGTACATAACAGTTTCATCTCTTTATTTCCATGACAGAGAGTCCAAGGGAAGGCCAAGGACAAGATGATGGAAGAGGATGAGCTTAGTGAAGTATATTTTGTTAGTTATAAATGTGTGAAACCCAAAAAAAAATCATTAAGTAATTGTATTTCTCTTTTTAATCACTCACTTAAAGTATTCCAAATTCTTGTACCTCAAAATACACTATATCAAAATAATTGGTGATAAAATCATATAATAAAAATTGAATTAAGTTAAAACACTAATTTCTGAAGTGTGTAAAAATACTTGAAATTTTAGGAAAATCACAAAGTTCAATCCAATCATACACAGTTAAAAATATTATGAATTTACTCATAATAAATCACTCAATTAAATAATTTTTAAATGCTGCTTCAAATTTGTTTAACGAGTCATATGACTCATTTAAAGAACAAATCAACTCATCATAAAATAGACTACAAACAAGTCTTTAAAACAAGAGCCCAAAAATGTGCTAATAGGCCAACGAATTCGAAGCTAAACGCGAACCCCCTTCTGTGACCCATCGGGTCATTTTCCCACCTAGCACCAATGGGTTGTGTAAAGGAATTCGCAACAGACGTCACAAAAAATCGTCAAATCTTCTACACCTCTCTGTCTTGATGATCTGGATCGAGTCTTGGCGTAACGGGTCTAATGCAACCCGAACGGGTCGAACGTCTCTCTTAACTGCAGAGGCCCACACCGATGACTACGCGGAAACGTTCACTCCCTTCCTCTCTTTTTCTTCCCTCTTTTTCCGCGTCACCTCTCTCCTTCCTTCTCTCTCTCTCTCTCTCTATCTGCGCCACCTCATATCTAACCCCTATCCATCATTACACCTAGGACACTATTCCAACCCATTATCCCTCTTTTGCTTTGATTTCTTTCCCTGCCGACACAGCTTCCATCAAATCATCCCTCTTTAATTAATACTTCCTAGGGAATCATTACTTACCCACTACCTTTTTCCTTTATGTCACTTAAACGCATGAAAGCGCATGCGCTGCACTTGTGTAATTCTCCTCCCTGCAACATTACTCATAGATACACGCGTCAGTTCCTGGAATTTAATTTGACTCTATGAATCAGCTCTACAATGTTTACCTGCTCTCTCTCCGTGTCACTCACGACGTCTCTCTCTCTATTTTCGATTTGTTCTTCGTTTCTCTCTCCCGTACCACTCCCTCTCTCTCACGCCTTAATAACCCTCTAAGATGTCTTCTCTTAGTACTCTCTCTGTGACAATGTCACCCTCAGTTCCTTTTTCCCTCCTTCCCGTTGGCTCTCACTGCACGACTCCTCTCGGGCATTCCTTGAAAATCTCTGCTCTTGTCTCTCTCGTTCTTTCTCACTGTCACGTCTCAAGACTTTTACCCTCGACCACCACCCCAGCTTCTCTCTGGCTATAAAACACGACCCTATGCCTCGCTTTCCCCTCTCTTCGTTTGACTTACTCATGTGCTGAGTAGTAGCCACTATAGTAGATTGCTTATTTGTATTCTTCTATTAATTGAACAAAGACAAGAAAAATGGGGGGAAAGGAGAAGGCTTGTAGAGGTGGTGGTGCACTGTCTCGTTGCCTCTGTCTTGTATTGCTCCCTTACCCCTTTCTGGTAAACGCAGCAACCCTCTAGTACGATTTGCTTTTGTTGTGATTTGCTTGTGTTATTTGTACCGATTGCTTGTTGTGCCTTGCTTTGTGTTATTTGTACTGATTGTTTGCTCATGCTTGTTGTTACTTACGAGCATTGTGTTGCTCTGAGCTGTGACTTGCTTATTTGGGTTCTTGATAGTATTACTGGCACCACCCTTAACTGTGCTAGGACTCGGGTGCCAGTACAGTAACATTGGGCTAACAGTATGTCACTACTTGTGTTTGCCTAATGATTTGCCTGTCCGGGTATGGAATAATTAGAGGTATTTTTGTTAAGAGTTGGCTTACCGATAGAAATAGACTTTACATGTGAATTGTGCCTATTGAGGATGAACATCGGGTTGGGATTAATTATTGGGGGCCATGTTAACTTGTAGTGTTCTGGTTATATGTGTTGCTGTTAACCTAAGCCTGCCAGTACCAGTCTATACCAGCACTAGTGTCCCTTGCTGTTGTTGTTGATCCTTGCTGTGATTTATGATGTGTAGTCATGAGGGTTGAAGCTGGGCCAGAGGTAATGACTGGCCCAGTAAAGGTACTATGCATTACGAAATTATATTGGGCTTTTAATGGACCCTTAAAACAAATCAAAAACAGGTACTACAAGGATAAAATTGAAAGATTCATGATTAATATATAGTTCTAAGTATTTTGGACTTGGGCCCTGTTTGGGCCGAATTGGTATAAACAGATATTACACAACGGTGGCCCTATCCATAATACTTAGGAACTAGATCCAAGAGAATAAAGGACCGAGAAAGGTATTAAATTGGGAAATGACGACTAAAAGTTCGTGCAGCACGAGCTACGGCTATGACGCACGAGTACGGACTTCTGATCCCACAGGATTAACACCAAAACAAACAATAAAATAAAAACAATCAACTTGTGTTTCTTATATATTTTTCTATACTATATGTAGCACAAAAACTATAACGTATAGTATACGACTCAGTATATAGCTAGGAATAGTTGATTAGGTACGACAAATGGACCTTTGACTTATAATAATACGCAGCGATTGAAACAAGTGACTAAACGTGATATGCTAATAGCAACATAATTAATTAGCTATATGATAATTAAATACGACATATAGATACATATAAATAACTAAATAACTATATAGCGAATTTATAAAATGTACATATATATGTATGTATATAAGGATTATCGCACACCACCAACATAATTGGACTAAGTAAAACTACATATTTATTAGTATATATTGATCAATTTCTCTATATCACATCCAACACAACATACACATGGATTACGCATGAAACACACAAGTATGACTAAGTGATTAATTAAATGAAATAATATATATTGATCAATTTCTCTATAAGCACAATAATAATATGCACCTATAATTATTAGAATATTTTATTTCCTTCTTTGCTTAGTTTAATTAAAAGTCCAAGATAAAAGTGGTTGAATTTATAACATGCTTTCATTGCGTTGTTCTATATTGATGTCTGTAGAATATCGACATGACGACAATTAATTGACGGGATTAGTAATGGATTGACACATGGACTAAGAAAAGAAATGAAAACCTGTAAGTTTTCACACCCACCGTGCATCAAGGATACTGCACGGGGAATTGACCAAGTAGAAATAATAAGTAAATTAAGTTAGGAGCATCAAGGACGTCTCAAACGCCTAGATTTTTAAACTCAATTGCTCAATCTAACTATATACAACCCACTCGCTAAATTAGGAGATTTAGCCGACTCGTATCCACTCGCGGGAGACGAGGCCGTTACCGACGCCGTCGACGCTGATACAGGCGCGGACGCTTCAGAGCTGCCCCCAGAGTAGAGTCTGCTCTGCACTTCCCTCTATATCTCCCAGGTGTGGTTCCTGGGGTTTATATCCCTTTCTCTTATAACTAGGACCTACCAGTCCCACCTAAACTGAACTGCGGTACCAAATTACCAATAACTCTTAATCAGGCCCGTAGAACTTGAACTGTCATTTAAGCATACCGATAACTGTACCATAAATTGAGACATACCTGCATTGCATGTCATGTGCATCTCATGTTGCATGTAAGATCCGATATACGGATCATATAGACTATTAGAATACTTATAGGTAGAATGCGTATTTCAATATTATATGTAGTTCGTCGGGAGTGATGAGTGTCGGGCCGGTGAGGTTTAGGTTGGATGTAGTCTGGGGGCATCGTGACGCTTGGATTACGTACGCAAGCTCAATGCCCGTGGGATCCACTCGTCGGGATGTCTTTAAGGACATTCGATCACTTCTCACCAACGATGTCCATCATTTGATGGCTCGTAGTGCCGGATAGAGAGTTTTCTTTTCAATATCCTTACTAGTAAATAGTACTATAATATCTCCTCAATTGAGTGATTAAGGTTCGGTTTCTCCGTTTAGAGTACACGTGTCATATGTGAGGTATTGGAGCTATTCCGTTCTTTATATATTTTCTATTAGCCGATATTTCGGGATCTCCTAATATTCGAAGGACTTCCTCCTTTGGCCCCTGGTTGGTACAGAGGAAGTCTGGGGCTCCCCTTTGGCCCCTGGTTGGTACAGGGAGTTCCCTTTATTATATTCTTTTCAAATGGGTAGTCGGTTCCTTATTTCCGTATGACGGCTGAGACCGAGTGTTTATTTTATTATTTTTCATTTGGTAAGGGTAGGCATCTCGGTTCGCTTTTTGACCGAGTGTGTGTGTTTTTTTGTAGCCGCTCATGCTTTTACCAGGGCGTTTCGTTCTAGAAACTCAGAATTAAGCTAGATTGGCGGCGTGATCCCGTGACCCATCTAACGATACCCTTAGATTGGCGGCGCGATCCCGTGACCCGTCTAAGGGGGCGAATCCTGATGTCCTACACTCGGGGTTTTAAATTGATAAATTCATTCCTTTGATCGGGAGATTTGATAACATTCCTTACTATGCATATACATATTATTCCTCATATATCTTTTGGGTTTATTTTTCGTATCGTCTTATTTAGACAAGCCACCAACTAAATAGAAGTATGGTTGACTTACACTTAATTAGGTGTAGTGAAAATTAATATAAGTAGGTTTCTAAATGTGTATGGTCCAAATCGAATTGGATATAAACCCAAAGGCTGGACCTTAATCCACACTGAGATTTTATCTCACGTTCCACGGTTGGTTGTGGGGTCCAGGTAAGGAGCAGGAGCTATTTTGAAGTCCAAGAGGAGAGCGCTAGGATGGAGTCCCGGTGCCTTCCGTTTTGTAGATCTCCAGACTGTTTTGTTCCTTATATTTCGTTTGACTAGAAGTAGTTTGTAGTAGGTTAGCGAGGACCGGTCTCACATCCCTTGATGAGACCGATCTCTTTGTATGTATTTTATATTTCTTTAGCTTCCGCTGTAAATTTTGTAAAAAGGGCACCGTTATATATATATATATATATATATATATATATATATATATATATATATTTGGTTGTTGGATGTTCATGTATTGTGTTCACTGTGTGTGCTGTTCCTCTATTTATATAAAATATGTTAAGATCACCTTGTTTCTATAATAATAAATTAAGCCTTCCGTGTACTTGTAAGCAAGTACACGTGGCGGGATCAACACCCTTGAGCTACTTAATATTTCTGGGGTGTGACAAAATGAGATCACCATATTTTGTTATAAATGAGATCAATATATTTTGTTATAAATGAGATCAATATGGTATTGAAGGATAGAATATGGTTTACGGGTCAGCTGATTGGTGTTAGTTGTTTGCAGTGAAAAAAATGTAATTAATGTCATCAGATGCTTGAGTTTATGAAAAATTGTAATTAATTGATGTCATCAGACAAGTGCATGTAATTGATGGCATCAGATGAAAATTTGTAAAATTGTAAGGATAGTAAGATGGTAGTCCTTATGAGACACAATTTATGATTGATTCTTGATTCAGCTTTGGAAACTTAAGTGCAACATTGATAATTGATTATAATTGAAAGAGATATACTCTATCTGTTGGAACCACATAAATTAATTTAGCTTTGAAAACTTATAGCATACACATGAATTAATTAGGATATTATCTGTAAATAAGTTGTACAAACACGTGATTCAACAAAAAATGTACAAACATGTGATTCAAATTCCAAAATAGCTAAACCATAAGAGTACATGAAACAACAGAAATGATTCAAAATCTACATATGCAAAACACTCAATTCAATCATACACTCAATCCATGAAACACTCAATCCAGTAACATGCAAAACACTAGAATTCTAACATTAATCCAACACATCTAAATAATTCATGAAGCACTCAATTTCTAAACTACTTATACAACGATACAACAATTAACACACACATAAAAAAATTAAGATTTGAAGAAGAACTTCTATCTTCTTCAATGGTGTGATATGTCGAGATTTGTTTCTCTTTGTTTCCTCAATCCCATCGTCGAAACGAGCTTCTTGACAAACAACATTACGACGCTCAGAATTCTGCACTTGTTGGACCGCTTCGATCTCATGAAGAAATTCCTCAAACTCATCCTCCCATAGGAAGAATTTGCATTTCAACACTTTCTGCAAGTTCAAAGTAAATTCAGATGACAAACAACATTTAAACAACAGTTAAACCAATCAGTTGTTAAAAAAGAAGAAATTGATTTATTTCGTAGAGAGAACAAGCAAATTCAGATCAATTTAGATTGGTTCTCTGTTTTTAGGATCCATGTTTAACCAATTCACACCTTTTCAAACAAGCAAATTCAGATAAGAGAAACCAACTCAGACCTAAAAACCAATTCAGACCTATGAACTCAAATTTAACAAACCATTTCAAGGTTCAGACAACTGTACCAGAAAGTCTTATCCCTGCTTAAACAATTCATGCTTAACCAATTCGGTACAAACTAGTAACAACGGCTATACCATAAAGTCATCAATTTAGTAGAAATCAGATAAATGAAGTAGAAATTACCATTCTTCTGTTTTTAGGACATTTGTGAATATTCTTCCCGGGTTATCGCTGGTTTGGCTAGTGAGTCTCACTAATGGAAGCTTGCAATTTGGACAAGGCACGATCGGAAGGACCACGTCACTGGGCAAGACGCTCCTGGATGACATGGACTCATGCTTGCTGATTTAGTGGAGAATGGCTGATGCATCGTGGGTTTTAGGGTTCATACGGAGAGGTCGCTGGCACGAGTAATAAGACTAGTTCGTGAGTTTTAGGGTTAAGCCGAATAGGTGGGAAACCCTAGTTCGTGGGTTCCGCCGGCAAAAGAGATGAGGGAAGGTTGGTGGCAAATGAATTAGGGTTCTTCACGAGATGGATCAAGAGTGAAGTGATTCGTCTGTTCTGGAGTTCCAAGCGTCGAATAGATTACGGGGATGAGTTCAGGGGTATAATTGGGATTATAATAAAATTTATTTTTTCTAATTCCTTAGAAATGTATAAAAAATGAAATGTGGTAAAAATAAGAGGTGTGTGAGATTCTAGGTGTCAATAATGCAATATTTGATTTTTGAATGGCAATTGTGAGATTTCTTCACTTTTGAGTGGTACTTGCAAAATTTTCCCTATTTTTTAAAGGCAAATTCTGTTGTGGACAAAATTAATTTAATTACATTACTATCGGTGAAAAAATTAATTTGATTGTACAATTGTTGACATCAACGATTATAATTAATTGAGTTTTAAAAAAATTTCTTCGTAATAAACTCACTCTTTTTTAGTGTCTGAAACATAATTAAAAAGAGTGTAATTTAATGATACAATAATTTAACTCATCACCTAACCCTAACCCTAACCCTTGGTCATCCCACTACATGTTGGTCATCGTCAAAGATGCTAAAATCCCCGACGAAAGGTAAACGGCGCTATTAATAAATAACGCAAACCCGAATATTGAACGACGAAAAAGCAATAGACTGATTTGGGACCGATTCTCTTCTTCAAGTTCTCTTCATAAGAGAACAGCATCGTTGTTCTCCCTTCTTAGTTCCTTCGTTTGTTTTCTGGAAAAGGGAAAGAAAAGCAATTGAGGTATGAGATTTTTTTTAAGTATTTCTGTTCTCTTTTGGAATCGCTTAGTTAGTAAGCATCCTGGATTCGGTTGAATTATTTATGATTTAAAGCGCAAAAAGTTAGGATTACTTTTAATGCGAAGCTAGAGGTAATGGTGTTATCTAGCTAGGTAGATGGCAAGTAATGATTGTGGATACTTGAGATGAGGTAGTTGATTTTACTTATTGCTAACCAATTTGAATAATATGGGCCAATGCTTATGTTTTTGTACTGAATCATGGCTCTTTATTCATAATGTAGAGACTTGGGTTGTAATTTGCTTGATTAATTAGTTAGTTGACTCTGTCGTAGTTAGTTGAGTAGGTTCAACCGATTCAATAGTTTTTCACTTCTTTCTTCTCCTCCAAGTCTAATACTGCATACAAGTTGTGCATTGACCTGTGTGAAATCAGGTTAGTAATTAGTGCAGCTTGATTGCACAACAATTGAAATTTTGTAATTTGCTTTGCACAGGCTTAATTGTTTCTCGATCTGCTGCAAGAAGGACATGGCAGAGGTAACTTTTTGACCTTTCTCATTTTCGTTTTTACTATTGATTTTTAGTTGATCAGTGAATATTTTTACTTCAGGAGGGATATCCAGTCAAGTTAAATGTTTATGATCTTAGCCAGGGGCTTGCTCGCCAGTTGTCAACAACTTTTCTCGGGAAAGCCATTGAAGCTATATGGTAAACACACGACTAAGCAATTCTTATGATTAACTATGGGTTTAATCACTAACACATAAATCCTGTTGTTCATCTTTAATTCAATTGGGATCAACAAAAAGGCCTTCTGTGTATTAGGAGTCCTTTTCATTGTTTTAACATATTGGGTATTCTTTGAATTTCCGATTAAAGTTTTGAACACAATAAAGTGCAACATGGTCCACATGCAATACACATTTGGGTGTTATATCCGAGATTCAAAGATGGAAGCATAGTTACTTAGCTCTAGATTCTGTAATTTTATGAAACACTTAGTTTTTAAACAGGCACACAGGCATTGTGGTCTATGGAATAGAGTACTATTTTGGAGCGGGGATCCAAAGGGATCCGGCTGGGAGGACACCATATGGGAAGCCGATCCAAGTGGTTGACCTCGGCACAACGCATGTTCCCAAAGAGGTGTTTGAGGAATATTTACAAGAGATTAGTTCGCAGTACACGCCTGAGACGTACAATCTGATGACGCATAATTGTAACAATTTCACCAATGAGGTGGCACAATTTTTGGTTGAGAAAACCATCCCAAGTTATATACTGGATTTGCCCAAGGAAGTCATGAGTAGCCCTATGGGTGCCTTGATAAGTAAGAAACATTCCTTTACCTCTATTACATTTCCCTTCACTATGTTTCCTATTGTTGTTTGCTTTCATGTTAGATGGAAAATGTGGTTTTAATGATTTGTTCATCAAGTTGTGAGGCCTCAGCTATGATAATAAGTCTCTCGACATGAATTAACTAGAAAATTCTTAACAAACAATACTGTATTGCGGTGAGAACCAAATTTCATGATTGAACTCATTTAAGCCAGCTCCTACTGGTACTGTACTAAATTAGCAGTACAGTACAGGCATCTGCTATGTTAGTGTTAAGTCAATCTAGAATCTAGATAGCTTTTTATGAATATTCAATTTGAAATATTGGGACGGTACTATCCAAATTTTGCTCAGATATAGTTACTGTTATGAAATACTTTTTCTGAGAATAATTCTGTTAGCTATATTAATTGAGATATTCCATTTGAACTATTTAATCAACATTTACCTAGTTCTCAGAATCAACATCCTTTGATGATATTTGTCTATTTTTGCAGTGCCTATGATTCAGAGGCTCGAAACAACAATGCGAGCAGGCGCGGTCCCGCAAGCCCCTCAGTTTGTACCTTCTCCTGCCATGCCCACTAGCATTTCACCAAAAGATAATTCTAACCAAACCCCCAAAACTACCCCAAGCTCGAGCGTATCCACAACTAATTCTCCAAGGTCAGTCGCACCAGCTGTTCAATCAGTATCAAAAACTGAGACCAAGGAAACCCAGGATTCGCTTGAGGGGGCACGCAGTCGAGTGCAGGAGGAAATCACAAAGGAGTTCCAGGCCATCATGGCAACTGGTACACTACGTGCCAGTGAGGCTGCTGCACTGGCAACAAGGAGAGTCATGGAACGACATGGCCGGATGGATGTCTCCATGCAGGGATAGCATATGGAAAGATAATCAAAAGGTTTTACTTCTCAAGTTTCACGAGGTTCAGCCATTCTGGCATGTATGTGGTGTGGATTTGATTCTTTTTAGGGGAAATATTTAATTCAGTGAGTCATTTTGATTTTTAATTTGGTAGGTGAAGGTGAGATGATTGTTTGAATTTGGATTGATAAGCAAATGCCATGATGTCGATCCTTTTCAGTTATTAATTTAAAGGAACCGGAACCTGGTAAATCACGAATATGATTGTCAGGAAATCTAAATCACAAGCACTGCTTCCTGATCTGTTTCGGGATTGGCGTTTTCAGAGCTTAATTTATAACAGTAGGAACATTTTAGATTAGTGAAAATTTATGAGTAGACATACGCTAGCTATAATATTTTGTCGACATGTCCTAGCTATAATATTTCTCATAGGCTTCACTTCTAATGACTCAGATATCTCTACTGTATGCAAATATTATCAAGATATAAACTATTAGATTAACTATAATAAGGTACAACGAGGTTTATAACAAGCTTACTGTCTAGTGATTTTATTGACCAAGGTACTCCATTTGGAAAATGTTTCGCCGATCCCAACTTTGATACCATTATCAATATCCATTAGACACGTCCAGTTGAGTTCCGACGAAAATTTATTTTACTTATGATGCATATTGTTTTCATTATTATGCATGTTGTTTTTGTTATTGTGCATTTAATAACATGCATAACAGTCAAATACTTATGATTTATATGTTAAGTTCATTATGTTTTTTTGTTCTACTTGTGATTTATTATGAAAATTTGTTTTATTTATGATGCATATTATTTTCGTTATTATGCATGTTGTTTTTGTTATTGTGCATCTAATAACATGCATAACAGTCAAATACTTATGATTTATATGCTAAATTCATTATGTTATTTTGTTATACTTATGATTTATTATGTTTTCGTTATTATGCATGATGTTTTTGTTATTATGCATGTTATTTGTATTATTTTGCATGTTATTTACTTGCATAATAACAAAAAATAACATGCACAATAACAAAAACAACATGCATAATAACTAGAACAATTTTTCAAAATAAATGCAACTGAATTCGTCCAGCCGCATCGATGAGCGTAGCGACATTCGTTTTCAGTGGAGCGTCCGATCAATTATATGCATAATAACAAAAATAATATGCATAATACAAAAAACAACATGCATCATAAAAAAAACAACATGCAACTGAATTCAATTGAACCTGTTCTGTTGGTATCGATGGAGATATCAATGAAAATATCGATATATCAGCTCCCATTCCATTTTTGGATGCGAAAGACCTGAATTCAATTGGACCATGCAAAAATTTGTTGGGGGTTGCTAAATGTATGTGATAGTGTACTCTTTTTCGAGTGAAAAAAGGATCAATTTTGTTAGAGTTTAGATGTTTCGAAACATTCACCAATTGTGTTAACCGCTGGCAAGAACAATGTTTCAATCAGCTTATCAATTGTATTAATTAAGTTAAACACAAGTAGTTCATAACAATACGATATAGCTCTTTAGTTCTTCAATATTTTAAAGGCAGCGTTTTGGAAGACAGATTCTCAAATGATTGTCCATATAACAAAGGACCTTTTTTATTTTACTAAAGAAAACAACAAGTGATTCTAAAACAAATAATCATATATCCTTAAAGCTAACCATTTCAGTAGTAATTTAGGCATAATTTTGTTTCATGCTTGTCTTCCTCTGAAACAACTACCTACTCAATTTTAAACATACATACAATCAAACAAGCCTAACAAAAGAAAACCAAATTTAGTAAGTTCTATTGCCAATATAAACTCTGCTTATTGTGCATTCATTTTTTTCCTTCATATATACAAAACCAGATCTAGAGGCAGCAAAAGCATACATCACACAGAAAGGATACTAATGGCAACCGAGAAATGTAAAGTATGTTTTGCACTGTTCTTATACTTGTCATCCACTCTTTTCTTAATTTATCTGATGCCAACCACTCATCCAGTGCCATGATCATTGCATAAACAATGACTGTTTGGGTCGATGATCAGAGGCAGATCCAGAGACTATTTATATCCGAACACAAACCCACTAAAATTCACTAAATATCATTAAAAACTCATTTATAACTAAAAAAAAAATTAAAAATACACTAAATTTTGCGTTTTGAAAAATCAAGTCCGGATACTTGTTCGTACTTGTCCATGAATGGATCCGTCCCCGTCGAGGCTTCATGTTGTTTGTCGCACTGCATGTTTTGTTGGTTGCGCTGGTGATCTTAGAGGTAGTTATCTTTTTGCATTTCATCTTTCTAGTTTTCTAATCTTCATGCTAGTAAAATGAGTTATTATTGTGTTCAAAATGAATAGAGAATAGCTAATCACAAGACATATTACATTAATTGTTTGACAAGAAAATAAGTGAGACTAGGCAATCAGAACTAAGAGAGAAATGTATAACTAATATATGGACATGATAAAAATTAGAAATTAAAAAATGACTTGGATATAATTCATAATTATTTTCATGTTGTATGTTCATTTATTCTTATTCAGGACACAGTACAGAGTAAAGCAATAAATCTGCTCCAATGCAAATCCCTTCAAAAACAAAAGGCCGACTGATGATATGATGAATAAGAATGCAAAAAGAAATTATCAGCTGAGGCTATACGCTATTTGCACATGTATTGGAAGGGATTAAATTGTTTTTATGATTTGTAATCTGCACCTGTAATATCATTCATTTAATTATTGCAGCTTAATCTGCTAACAAAATAGCTTCATGCTTTAAGCTATTCTGATTTAACAAATTTGTTATATATATTGGGAGCGCTTTCTGTTGCTAATGCTTGATCTGTAGGTGTAGGCCTATTGTTTGGCTAATTAATAATTTATTCTCCGTTATTACATATTACTTTACCATATAAAAGGTCAGAACTGTTGGAAATGTTAATTCCGAAGTTTCGACTCCGAAATCCGAAGGTCATAAGGGAACGAAGCCGAGAGTTGAAAACTCGAAGGGCAGCAGCAGTAAGAAACTGATGGCAGAAGATCCGAAAGGCAAGAGGTCGTGGGCAAGCCCGAGTGACGAAGAGAACTCGCTAGATTCGAGCCGAAGAGTTCAGGAGCATATCGAGATAGAAGATTTCGTGAAGCTGAAGCTAAAGAGAAATCGGGACAAACAACCGGAAGTCATTCACATAGACAGGTCGAGTTGACATGAGCTAAAAGGTTCCAACCCGTCACAACAGGTTGAAAAGGAGAAGAGCCAGAAGACAGTACAGAAGAAGAGTTTGACAGAGTCTTGCGTTGTTGTAACGCATGCCTAACCCGTCACGAAGGGTTGGCAACCCGTCATAACGGATTCATCACCTGTCACAACGGATTTCTGTCAAGAAGGACCCAGAAGTCAGCCAAAGATGCAGACAATGGCAAAACTGGAAAGATGCCAACCCATCACAATAGATTATGTAACAGGTTGCAAAATTCTGTAACAAAAGCAACCCTAATCAAGATTTCAAGACTCCAAGAAGTGTCTAGCCTATATATACTTGGGAGATACGAACCAGAAGCATCAAGAAAACCTTCTTCAAGCTTACAAACACTCAATTGAGCACCAGAAAGAGCACAGTAGCCTTCTCCTTCAACATCCAAACCTGAGAGTGCGTTTAGGATAGCTAATTCTCTATTGTCTACTCGTGAGATCATTTCAATTGTTTTAGTTTGGTGAACTACATTTTATTGTCAAGTGATGTGGTGTGTGTGAGTTTTATTAACCCTAATTAAAATATAGAAGTTGCAAGTATACAACCATCTATCGTAGTACTTAGGGTTCCAATCCACAGGGACAATTCGATTTTAGTTTTCAGTTTTGAGTAAATTTAATCTAAGCAAAAGCAAAAGAGAAAAGAAAAGTTTCAGGTTTGGATTGTTCGATTGATTTAGACTAAAAACTAAAAGTAATGTAGGAACTTAACTCAATTAACAAACGATAAGGCCTTGTTAAAATGATATATCCACAATTGTCAATACTTATTTGGTGATTAATTTATTGGTATTATGAGGGTACAGTTTCAGATTTGGTACCAAGCGATATCTCTATTTAGGTACCGAATTTGCACTAGTTATGGCTTCACATCTCTATACTTGGTTAAACTAGTCAAAATTCATTAAGCACATACTGTTCTAATTATCCTAAGTTATCATATGTCACCTCTCGGTACTTAATACAATTCGTTACGACAATTAGGCAAACCCGTAATCAACAAACGCCACCTCTCGGTACTTAGTTCGTTAATTATCCTACTTCCTATGGTCTAGATCTAATATTCAATATCTCTATTGCAAATACTAAATCATGAAGTAAAACAATTCATATAGCAAGCAAGTCATAAGATGGACAATCAATTAGACAAGAGTATTAAGGCCTTACGATCTGATTGTGGAGGCGAGTACTTGAGTTTTGAGTTTATTACGTACTTAAAAGGAATGTGGAATAGTTTCACAACTCACGCCTTCGGAGACACCACAATGGAATGGTGTTTCTGAGAGAAGGAATCGAACTCTGCTAGACATGGTTCGATCCATGATGAGTAATGTCACTCTTCCGAAATCATTTTGGGGGCACGCACTAGAAACTGCGGCACGAACAATAAATATGGTTTCGTCTAAGTCAGTTGAAAAGACTCCATACGAGTTATGGTTTGGAAAAACCCCAAATATGTCTTATCTTAAAATATGGGGTTGCGAAGTATTTGTCAAACGTCCGACGTCTGGCAAACTTGATCCCAAGTCTGACAAATGTTTTTTCGTAGGGTATCCTAAGGAAACGAAATGATATTACTTCTATCACCAGTCCGAGAATAAAATAGTTGTTGCTCGTGTTGGTGTATTTTTGGAGAAACAATTTCTCGTAATAGGAAGTAGTGGGAGTAATGTAATACTTGAAGAAATTCGAGATACATCACACAATACAGTATCTGACCAGGTCAGATTAACCCACCACTTGATACTTTGATTGAAGAGCATCTGGAAGAATTAAATCCACAAGTAGTTGTGGAGGAGGTTTTATTTTCGAGCTCAAGTACTTTGACGCAAGTTGAAGTAGAAATAGATCCGCAAATAGTTGTAGATCAAGTTCAACAACCCGAAGGTCAAGTGCTACGTAGGTCTACAAGGATAGTCCAAGTGCCCGAGAGGCACTTGGGGCTGCACGAGGTCTCAGTATATGATACTGAAGATCCTATGACCTATGCGGAAGCAATGGATAGGTCCGACTCTAAAAAATGGCTAGAGGCCATGAAATTCGAAATACAGTCCATATATGACAACACGGTGTGGAACCTAGTTGTACCATTGGATGGGGTAAAACCCATAGCTAACAAGTGGATTTTTAAAAGAAAAATAGACATGGATGGTAAGTTGACTGTATACAAAGCACGGCTGGTAGCGAAAGGTTTCAAACAAATTCAAGGAGTTGATTATGATGAAACTTTTTTTTACCCGTGGCTATGTTTAAGTCAATTCGGATACTCCTAACAATTGTCGCATTTTATGATTATGAAATATGGCAAATGGATGTCAAAACCGCCTTCTTAAATGGAAATTTAGAAGATGATGTGTACATGACACAGCCTGAGAGTTTTGAGGATCCAAAGAATGCTGGGAAGGTATGCAAGCTTCTTAAATCTATTTATGGATTGAAGCAAACATCACGGAGTTGGAATCTTCGGTTTGACGAAGAAGTCAAAAAGTTTGACTTCGTCAGATGCGAAGAAGAACCATGTGTGTACAGAAAGACTAGTGGGAGTGCCATCGCTTTTTTAATCTTATATGTAGATGACATACTCTTAATGGAAAATGATATTCTTATGTTGCAGAAAGCTAAGTCTTCATTAAAGAAAATTTTCTCGATAAAGGACTTAGGTGAGGCTGTCTATATACTAGGCACAAAGATCGATCGTGATAGATCGAAAAGACTTATAGGATTAAGCAGAGCACGTACATTGACAAAGTGCTAAATAGGTTTAGCATGCAGGAGTCTAAGAAAGGATTCCTGCCAATGAATCATGGTGCGCAACTTAGCAAGACTCAGTGTCCTTCGACAACTGATGAGCGAAGCATAATGAGTAGAGTGCCATACGCTTCGGCTATAGGCTCTATCATGTACGCCATGTTGTGCACTCACCCTGATGTCTCGTACACTTTAAGTGTGACGAGTAAATATCAGGCTAATCTAGGCATGAAGCACTGGAATGCTGCAAAGAATATCCTTAAGTACTTAAGAAGAACTAAGGATATGTTTCTCGTCTATGGTGGTGACACCGAGCTCGTAATAATTGAATACACTAATGCAAGTTTCCAAACTGATCGAGATAATTTGATATCACAGTCCGAATACATGCTCTGCAACGTTATCACCTGATATGAGATATCGTAAATAGAGGTGATATAAAGATATGTAGAGTTGACATAGTCAGCAACACAGCTGATCCACTCACGTAATATCTTCCTCATGCCAAGCAACAATTGCACACAGCTTCTATGGGTCTGAGACACATAGGAGATTAGCTATGAGACTTTCTTTAGATCTATGAGATTTTTGAAAAATTAGAGATTAGTGTAACTAGAGCCTACGATGATTGGCTTCTAGCTTAAGTGGGAGATTGTTAGTTTGTAATAATCTAGAAGTCAATAATATGATAAATTATCATAAAGCTTTGTTCATGAATCAAGTGATTAATAAATTGTCATTTTGTTACCTTGAGTATTATTGAATTTATGAATCATTCATTTATCTGACTAGAGTCAATAATTGAAATTGTGAAACTTCATAATATAGATGATAAATATTCTTAAAAGTCTCTAACAAAGGTAATTATGAGGAACACTAACTTACCGTTACAAGGTTAGAATGTGGATTAAAAGATGGTTAAGTTTTACAGACCATAGACATAAGATGTCATTTTAATCACATAAATACATGTTACAGGAACATGATATTTGATAGACCTCGAATGAAACATTAAATGAAATTGTGTACGTGTCATTAATATTTTCATTCAGTGTTAAGTTCTAAAGTATGAGATATTCATCTTTTCTACTAAGATATGTGTATGTATGATTGTTACCTAACGATGTCGGTAAAATGCAGTCATAACGGTAGCTTTTCGGTATACATAGCTTAATTGAGATAGTGATGGTTTACCGAAAGTACTATTGTCCCTCGTATCTCTATACGAGTTATAGTATCACTGGACCCCTTGATAGAGTAGGATTATCTGCATGCAGTATAATTTCAAGAGTAATTATATTTGATACATCTGCTCAAGATCGAGAAAAGATTAAGTTTGCAAGGATGACACACACCTACCTCGAAACTAATCTGATACCGTGAGACAAAAGAATTAACACGACTAAAATAATTTAGTGGATCGTGGTATTGTACAATACAACATCATCTGTGTAATTGGATGGTCATAGTGCAGATGTCAGATGCCTCCTATGATTATAGAAGTTAAAATGGTTTTAGTTCTATTTACCAACATAACACAGATCCTATTGGGTTACACCGTATAGGAGCTAATCAGAGAATCTTACTGATTAATTATAAATTGTTTATAATTAATATTAAGATGGTTATAATTAATTATATGTGATATGATTAAATTATATATGTCATATAAGATGACAAGCAAAAACAACGGTTGAATTTATAAACGTATACGATACGTTGTATAAATCATACCAAAACCAAATCGATACCGAACCTGAGAAATATAATTGTTAAGAACAATTATATATTTATAAATATTTAATTTAGATTTTAAATATTAATTATGATTTTGAATTTGGGATGAAAATCATTATCAAATTAAAACATTAATTAAAAATTAAAATCTTAATTAAAAATAAATAAATAAATAAATAAAAAAGAAAAATCACATGCCATGCCAACATGGCAAAGTTATGTCGGCAAAAAATGGGCTGTGGCAAGGTTTGATATTTTTTTGGGTGCTTGCCGACATGCCTAAGGGCATTTTGGTATTTTCACATTTTCAGGGGTATTTTGGTAATCGGCCAGCCTGCTTATTTTCCTATAATAGAGGGGCATGGGGAGAGAGAAAGTTACATCAAAATTGACTCGTATCTGTTAACTCAGGATCGAATAAATAAATATATTTCTCTCTATCTCAGTTACGATTATTTACGGGATTCGGAAAAATAGTATTTTTGCGAAAGGAGCGGTATTTCATATTTGAATAACTGCGAGTCGTAAAGATATTTATTTAGTCCTTATCTCGGTGAATAGTATTTTTGCAGGATATCGCGGTTTACGGTATTTCTGACAGAAGAAATAAGCTGCTCTCTGGTCGTCCTGGTGGATAACCGATAGAGGTATCAGACGTCTGATACTCCGAGGAGAGGAGCTTCTCAGATTCGATCTTCCGAGTCTGCTGCAATCCAATTCGAATTTGGATCAAGGTATAAATGTTATATTAATCTATTTAATTTGTAAGTAGATTAAAGTTTTAGAATTCAATTATGGAGTAGATCTGTATACGGATTAAATCAGGTTTTGATGCCAGAGATAAACGGGAGGTGGACACCCTCGGTAGTTTATCTGACATATCTCGTTTAGTCCTTGGCTTAAGTTAGAAGTAAAATTTTTGTTTTACGATCTTTCCGCAGCTTAGGCCAATTGACAGGTTTTGAACTGTTCGTAATCCAACAGGCTATACGGGTCATTACACTCCACAAGGTTATGCATGGTCCCAAGGTCAATATAGGCCTCAATCTTTTCATTCCCCCATTCCGGTAACCGACCCATGCGTTTATAAAAGTAGCATTATGAGACCTTTCTACATTTATACCCCTCAAATTTGGTAAATGCGGCTTGATTCGGGAAAAGAAAGGTATTACCTCGTTCTTCCTTCAAAGAGAATTGTGTAGGGTCTCGTGGTGGAGGAAGAGGTCCCGTGAGCGGTATGGTGGTCGGATCTTGGAGAGATCCTTGAGGTCGTGCCGTGCGCGATGGGTTCATTCGACCGGTGGGGTTTGGATTAGAAGTGTCGTTCGTTCGGGAGGAGTCACCAACCTTGCCCTTTCCCTTGTCTCATTTACCTTCATGATTTTGGAAGGATGAAGTGAAATTCGATAATGGTGATTCTAGGGTTTTAGTTTGAGAAGAGGAGGAAAAAAAGATTGTTTGTGAATGAAAGTATGGGTGTGAAGAGGAAGAAAGAGAGAGCAAAAATCTCAAGTTTTGTTGTGGATTTGAATAAAGGGGGTGGAGATCTGAGAAGAGGAGAAAAATGGCGAAAATGGAGAAAAATTGGGGTTTGGGTCAGATGGAAAAGGAATGAGGAGGAAGAGAGAAGGGATAGACGTCTATTGAGCTTTCTATGATTAAAATGTTATACAACGAAGTACTTCGTTGTACAACATTAATGAGCTTCATTGTGCAACATTCTGCTTCGTTGTGTAACGATCTGATCTCAGAAGTGCAGATACTTCATTGCAACGTTGGACAAAATGTTGGCCAAATCGTTGTGTAACGTTACACTTAGTTGTGTAACGTAGTGGCAAATTTTTTTCAGACCTCTCGGGTTTCAATGATGCCTCATCGTTACCAGAATTTTTGAAATGTTGTGTGCCAAAGCTGACAAGATTTACAGAAATGTTGTACAATGAAGTACAACGTTGTGTAACATTGTGGGAAAACTTTTACCAATTTCTCAGTTTTTGACGAAGTACCAACGTTACAAATGATTTTATAACGTTATACACCATAGCTTACAATCTCCTACTTTGTTGTGTAACGCACTGCTTTGGTGTATAATGTTGTAAGCTTAGAGTATTGTTTTTGAAGCTCGTCTTGTAAGGAATCAAACGGAACTTAGTTGCTATGATTTTATTGTGTGTTTAGGACTCAGATTCAGATTTTGTAATAGAGTAACTTGTAGTTAATTGAAGTTTGTATCATGTACGAATGTTTTTGTTAAACTTCTCTTAAATCTATAATGTTAATTTGACTTGAGAAGATTAAATTTGTTGCATTTTTCATGATTCATAATCGAGCAACTTACTTAGAAGTGATAAAAATGCAATCTAGGTATAAGAATGACTTAGCTATTTAAGTTTGATTTAGATCAACTGCTCCTAAATGTATGGAGTGTATGCCTTCGGGGTATATCTTTTAAGGTTGCTAAGTTTTAGTTTTAGGGACCCAAACAACATTTAAGTTGTTGTTTGGCTTTCTAAACTTACATTCTAAAGAGATGTGACCCGTTTTACAACAAAAATTACAAAATGCACGTGTCGGTTTGTCTTCATGTTTCTTTGCAAAATGGGTTTGAAAATCTACTCTTAAGTCTTTAATTTGGCTCTTTGATTGATAAGTGTAATTGAAGTTTTGTTTATGCATATTTGAATCATTTGATTGTTGATGAACAATTTTAGGTTTCTTATTGAATTGAGTATTTGATTTTGCAAGATTATTACATTTTGGTTCATACCTCCAAACGGTTAATTCCTTATGGTAAACATTATTGGACCAAGACGGGTTGAAGTATTTAGAGATTGGCTTGGATTTTGCATAATCTTTATTATTAAAACGATATCTAAATGCATAATTAGATACATTTTTACCATGTTGAAATTTTGTGTTCTTGCCTCTTTGAATTAGTACTTGTTTCCTTTTTCTTTCACACTTTGTGAATCATTAGAGGTTGATGGATTCAAATTCTTTTTATACTCCAAACCTGATTTATCGTGTGGCTTTTGGCCCTCATATAATCTACTCAAATCGAACTTGACTTATTCATGGGACTTTTGTTGGATTTTAGGGCATCATTCTCGTTTCTCAACACGTTTATTTGTTTAACATGTTGTTCACTCTTAACCTCAAACTCTTTCACTACACACTCAAGTTTTCGATTTTAGACTCGTAGTTTTTTGTTTGGGACTCAAACTTAATAATTCTGTCATCTAATTGTGTCATCCCTTTGTATCAAGGCTTCGTTGGTTTCCCTAAGCAATTTGTTTAGGGTATGGATTTCACGCATTAACAATTTCTCATGTGACACTTTGCATAAGTCTTCACATTCATCATCCGATTCATAATCCGATTCATAATACGATGAGATTCCTAAAAGTTGATTACAACTTTTTGGCTTTGAGTCTAGATATATCTTTGCCTCCGATTTGGAGGTTGAAGGACAATCTTTTTCTTCTTATTCTTCTTCAAATGTGGAGGATATGCGTGTTTCTTCATCTCCATCCTTTTCAAGTTGTTGTTTCGCTTGAGATTCACTAGCAATCACATCATCTTTCTTCTCATTTGCACTAATGCTTCTCAAGAGCTCAATCACAGCCGGATCGGTCACATTGTTTTTTACTAGTATATCATCGAGATTTACCCTTCCTTTGTGCTCTTCCTTGTTAAGCTCATCGTTACAATTTTCAACATTTGGTTTAAGTTAGTTGGGTAGGTTTCTTTATCAAAATGCCTTATGAGAGAGGTCCACATTTCATGAGCATTCATATCATCACAAAAAAATTCACTAACTATGAACTCATCAACTAGGTACAACAAGGCATTAATGGCATGGTCATTGTTCCTCTTTTCTCTTTTGGACTTTTCGGTTAGATTAGTAGTTTCTTCCTCAAGAGTAGGTGTGTAGGCTTTTTCTACCATATGCCATATGTCAATTGTTTCTAAGTAACCTTTCATTGTGGCACTCCAATAATCAAAACCGAAACAATCTTGGCCAAATACTATTTCTGCACTAAAACACTATAAGGTAGTGAATTGAACTCTTTTGGGATAAAAACTTGTTTGTTTGGACATTGATTTAACCTAAACTTGGCTTAAATTACATAATTAACCCTAGATAAATATGTGCATAATTTGGCTTATCGAATTCCCCAAGCCTAAATCTTGCTTGTCCTCAAACGAGTCTAAAACATTTATGGGAATACTCAAGGGCTAGTTATGTCATTTTGCACCAAGTACCTAAACTGAACTCTAACATACGTTTTTGTTTTTACGTGTGGTTTGAAGTAATATGTCAAAAAGAGAATTTGGTATTCAACTTTATTCGAATATTTGTCAATGGTCTTCTTCACATCACAACACAATTTTGTATGTGGTGAAAATTAAAGAACAAGAATGTAAAATGCTAAACTAAATGCAGATATATTGGGAACATGTTTTTTGTTGAGATTATTAACCCGCTACAAACAATTCTCGCAGAAGGGTAAGATGCTTTGTGTTGTTTATTTAATAGTTACCATCCATAAATGAAGTACTCTACAGAATCACTCACAAATTAAGTACTCGTACATGAAGCACTTAGAGTACTCGATACTTCTTCCTTGTGTTTTAGTGAATGGTTACAACACTTAAATGAAGTACTCGAAAAAGAAACTCATCTAGTGGTAAGATATGATGCTTTGTGAAGTTTTCTTGAAAGGTTACCATTCATAAATGAAGTACTATGATCAAAAACACTTCTTAGTAGGATATGATGCTTTGTGGTGTTATCTTTAGTGGTTACCACTCATAAATGAAGTACTCAGATAAGAAACACTTCTCGCAGTATGGTACGATGCTTTGTGGTATTTTTTTTAATGGTTACCACCCATAAAAGAAGTACTCTGATCAGAATCAGTCATAAATTAAGTACTCGTACATGAAGCACTTAGATTGGTACACGATGCTTTTTCGTTGTGTTTTAGTGAATAGTTCCAACACTTAAATGAAGTGTTCGGAGAAGAAACTCTTCTCGTGGTAATATATGATGTGTTGTGGAGTTTTGTTGAAAGGTTACCACTCATAAATGAAGTACCCTAATCAGAAACACTTCTTAGTAGGATATGAAGTTTTGTGGTGTTTTCTTTAATGGTTACTACCCATAAATGAAGTACTCAGATAAGAAACACTTCTCGCAGTAGAATAAGATGCTTTGTGATGTTTTATTTAATGGTTACCACCCATAAATGAAGTACTCTGATCAGTATCACTCATAAATTAAGTACTCGTACATGAAGCACTTAGAGTGGTACTCGATGCTTCTTTATTGTGTTTTAGTGAATAGTTACAGCACTTAAAATGAAGTACTCGGAGAAGAAACTCTTCTTGTGGTAAGATATGATGTGTTGTGGAGTTTTCTTGAAAGGTTACCACTCATAAATGAAGCACTCTGATCAGAAACATTTCATAGTAGGATACGATGCTTTGTGGTGTTTTCTTTAATGGTAACCACCCATAAATGACGTACTCAGATAAGAAACACTTCTCGCATTATGGTACGATGCTTTGTGGTATTTTTTAATGGTTACCACCAATAAATGAAGTACTCTGATCAGAATCACTCAAAAATTAAGTACTCGTACATGAAGCACTTAGGTGGTACACGATGCTTCTTCGTTGTGTTTAAGTGAATGGTTACAACACATAAATGAAGTAATCGGAGAAGAAACTCTTCTCGTGGTAATATATGATGTGTTGTGGAGTTTTCTTGAAAGGTTATCACTCATAACTACTCTGATCAGAAACACTTCTTAGTAGGATATGATGCTTTGTGGTGTTTTCTTTAATGGTTACCACCCATAAATGAAGTACTCAGATAAGAAACACTTCTCGCAGTAGGGTAAGATGCTTTGTGATGTTTTATTTATTGGTTACCACCCATAAATAAAGTACTATGATCAGAATCAATCATAAATTAAGTACTCGTACATGAAGCAATTAGAGTGGTAGTCGATGCTTTTTTGTTGTGTTTTAGTGATTGGTTACAACACTTAAATGAAGTACTCGAAGAAGAAACTCTTCTTGTCGTAAGATATGATGCTTTTTGGAGTTTTCATGACTGGTTACAAATCATAAATGAAGTACTCCGATCAGAAACACTTCTCATAGTAGGATATGATGCTTTGTGGTGTTTTCTTTAATGGTAACCACACTTAAATTAAGTACTCGGATAAGAAACACTTCTCGCATTATGGTACAATGCTTTGTGGTATTTGTTTAATGGTTACCACCAATAATTGAAGTACTCTGATCAAAATCACTCAAAAATTAAGTACTCGTACATGAAGTACTTAGGTGGTATACGATGCTTCTTCGTTGTGTTTTAGTGAATGGTTACAACACTTAAATGAAGTAATCGGAGAAAAACTCTTCTCGTGGTAATATATGATGTGTTGTGGAGTTTTCTTGAAAGGTTATCACTCATAAATGAAGTACTCTGATCAGAAACACTTCTTAGTAGGATATGATGCTTTGTGGTGTTTTCTTTAATGGTTACCACCCATAAATGAAGTACTCAGATAAGAATCACTTCTCGCAGTAGGGTAAGATGCTTTGTGATGTTTTATTTAATTGTTACCACCCATAAATGAAGTACTCTTATCAGAATCAATCATAAATTAAGTACTCGTATATGAAGCACTTAGAGTGGTACTCGATATTTCTTCGGTTTGTTTTAGTGAATGGTAACAACACTTAAATGAAGTACTCGGAGAAGAAACTCTTCTCGTGGTAAGATATGATGCTTTGTGAAGTTTTCTCGAAATGTTACCACTCATAAATGAAGTACTATGATGCTTTGTGGTAAGATATTTCTTAGTAGGATATGATGCTTTGTGGTGTTTTCTTTAATGGTTATCACAAATAAATCAAGTACTCAAATAAGAAACACTTCTCGCATAGGGTAAGATGCTTTGTGATGTTTTATTTTGATAGTTACCACCCATAAATGAAGTACTCTGATCTGAATCACTCAAAAATTAAGTACTCGAACATGAAGAATTTAGAGTGGTACTCGATGCTTCTTTGTTGTGTTTTAGTGAATGGTTACAACACTTAAATGATATACTCGGAGAAGAACTCTTCTCGTGGTAAGATATGATGCTTTGAGGAGTTTTCTTGACAGGTTACAACTCATAAATGAAGTACGCTGATCAGAAACACTTCTCATAATAGGATATGATGCTTTACGGTGTTTTTTTAATGATTACCACCCATAAATGAAGTACTCAGATAAGAAATGATGCTTTGTGAAGTTTTCTTGAAAGGTTACTACAAATAAATGAAGTACTATGATCAAAAACACTTCTTAGTAGGATTTGATACGTTATTGTGTTTTCTTTAATGGTTACCACCCATAAATGAAGTACTAAGATAAGAAACACTTCTCGAAATAAGATAAGATGCTTTGTGATGTTTTATTTAATGGTTACCACCCATAAATGAAGTACTCTAATCAGAATCACTCATAAATTTGGTACTCGTACATGAAGCTCTTAGACTGGTACTCGATGCTTCTTCGTTGTGTTTTCTTGAAAGGTTACCACTCATAAATGAAGTACTCTGATCAGAAACACTTCTAGTAGGATATGATGCTTTGTGGTGTTTTCTTTAATGGTTATCCCAAATAAATGAAGTACACAAATAAGAAACACTTCTCGCAGTAGAGAAAGATGCTTTGTGATTTTTTATTTAATGGTTACCACCCATAAATAAAGTATTCTGATCAGAATCACTGAATTAAGTACTCGTACATGAAGCACTTAGAGTGGTACTCGATGCTTCTTCGTTGTGATTTAGTGAATGGTTACAACACTTAAATGAAGTACTCGGAGATGAAACTCTTCTCTTGGTAAGATATGATTCTTTGTGAAGTTTTCTTGAAAGGTTATTACTCATAAATTATGTACTCAGACATGAAACACTTAGAGTGGTATCTATGCTGCTTCGTTGTGTTTTAATGAATGGTTAAACCACTTAAATGAAGTACTCGAAGAAAAAACAATTCTCGTGGTAAGATATGATGCGTTGTTGAGTTTTCTTGAAAGGTTATCACAAATAAATGAAGTACACAGATAAGAAACACTTCTCGCAGTAGGGAAAGATGCTTTGTGATTTTTTTATTTAATGGTTACCACCCATAAATGAAGTACTCTGATCAGAATAACTCATAAATTAAATACTTAGGCATGTAGCACTTAGAGTGGTACTCTGTGCTTCTTCGTTGTGTTTTAATGATGGTTACAACACTTAAATGAAGTACGCGGAGAAGAAACTCTTTCGTAGTAAGATATGATACGTTTTAGAGTTTTCTTGAAAGGTTACTACTCATAAATTAAGTACTCTGATCAGAAACACTTCTCGCATTAGGGTAAGATGCTTTGAGATGTTTTATTTAATCGTTACCACCCATAAATGAAGTACTCGGACATGAAACACTTAGAGTTGTATCTATGCTGCTTCGTTGTGTTTTAATGAATGGTTAAACCACTTAAATGAAGTACTCGGAGAAAAAACAATGCTCGTGGTAAGATATGATGCGTTGTTGAGTTTTCTTGAATGGTTACCACTCGTAAATGAAGTACACTGATCAGAAACACTTCTTAGTTGGATATGATGCTTTGTGATGTTTTCTTTAATGGATACAACCCATAAATGAAGTATTCAAATAAGAAACACTTCTCGCAATATGGTAAGATGTTTTTTTGATGTTTTATTTAATAGTTACAACCAATAAAGAAAGTACTTTGATCAGAATCACTCATAAATTAAGTACTCATACATGAAGCACTTAGAGTGGTACTCGATGTTTCTTCGTTGTGTTTTAGTGAATGGTTACGACACTTAAATGAAGTACTCGGAGAAGAATCTCTTCTCGTGGTAATATATGATGCTTTGAGAAGTTTCTTGAAAGGTTACCACTCATAAATGAAGTACTCTGATCAGAAACACTTCTTAGTAGGATATGATGATGCTTTGTGGTGTTTTCTTTAATGGTTATCACAAATAAATGAAGTACTCAGATATGAAACACTTCTCGCAGTAGGGAAAGATGCTTTGTGATTTTTTATTTAATGGTTACCACCCATAAATGAAGTACTCTGATCACAATCACTGATAAATTAAGTACTCGTACATTAAGCACTTAGAGTGGTACTCGATGCTTCTTCATTGTGATTTAGTGAATGGTTACAACACTTAAATGAAGTACTCGGAGAAGAAACTCTTCTCGTGGTAAGATATGATGCTTTGTGAAGTTTTCTTGAATGGTCATCACCCATAAATGATCAGAAACACTTCTTAGTAGGATATGATGGTTTGTGGTGTTTTTTTAATGGTTACCACCCATAAATGAAGTACTCGGATAAGAAACACTTCTCGCGATAGGTAACGATGTTTTGTGGTGTTTTCTTTAATGGTTACCACCCATAAAGGAACTACTCTTATCAGAATCACTCATAAATTAAGTACTTGTACATGAAGCACTTAGAGTGGTACTCGATGCTTCTACGTTGTGTTTTAAGAAATGGTTACAACAGTGAAAATAAGTACTCGAGGAAGAAACTCTTTTTGTAGAGTTTTCTTGAAATGTTACCACTCATAAATGAAGCACTATGATCATAAACACTTCTTAGTAGGATATGATGATTTGTGGGGTTTTCTTTAATGGTTAAATCCATAAATGAAGTACTCAGATAAGAACCACTTCTCGCAGTTGGGAAAGATGCTTTGAGATGTTTTATTTAATGGTTACCATCCATAAATGAAGTACTCTTATCAGAATCACTCATAAATTAAGTACTCATACATGAAGCACTTAGAGTGGTACTCGATGCTTCTTCGGTTTGTTTTAGTGAATGGTAACAACACTTAGAAGTACTCGGAGAAGAAAATCTTCTCGTGGTAAGATATGATGCTTTGTGAAGTTTTCTTTAAAGGTTACTACTCATAAATGAAGTACTATGATAAAAAAAAACACTTCTTAGTAAGATATGATGCGTTGTGGTGTTTTCTTTAATGGTCCCCACCCATAAATGAAGTACTCAGATAAGAAACCCTTCTCGCAGTAGGGAACGATGCTTTGTGGTGTTTTCATTAATTGCTACCACCCATAAATGGAGTTCTCTGATCAGAAACACTCATAAATTAACTACTCCTACATGAAGCACTTAGAGTGGTACTCGCTGCTTCTTCGTTGTGTTTTAGTGAATTGTTACAACACTTAAATTTAGTAATCGGAGAAGAAACTCTTCTCGTGGTAAGATATGATGTTTTGTGAAGTTTTCTTGAATGGTTACTACTCATAAATGAAGTACTATGATCGGAAACACTTCTTAGAAGGATATGATGCTTTGTGGTATTTTCTTTAATGGTTACCACCCATAAATAAAGTACTCAGATAAGAAACACGGCTTGCAGTAGGGAACGATGATTTGTTGTGTTTTCTTCCATGGTTATCACCCATAAATGCAGTACTCTGATGAGAATCACTCATAAATTAAGTACTCTTACATGAAGCACTTAGAGTGGTACTCGATGCTTCTTCGTTGTGTTTTAGTAAATAGTTACAATACTTAAAATAAGTACACGGAGAAGAAATTAGTTTCGTAGTAAGATATAATGCTTTGTAGAGTGTTCTTCAAATATTACCACTCAGAAATGAAGCACTATGATCAGAAACACTTTTTAGTAGGATATGATGCTTTATGGTGTTTTCTATAATGGTTACCACCCATAAATAAAGTACTCAGATAAGACATATTTCTCGCAGTAGGGTAAGATGATTTGTGATGTTTTAATTAATGGTCACCACCCACAAATGAAGTACTCTTATCAGAATCACTCATAAATTAAGTACTTAGACACGTAGAACTTACTATGTGCATCTTCGTTGTGTTTAAATGATGGTTACAACACTTAAATGAAGTACGCGCAGAAGAAACTCTTTCGTAGTAAGATATGATACGTTTTAGATTTTTTTGAAAGGTTACTACTCATAAATTAAGTACTCTGATCAGAAACACTTCTCGCATTAGGGTAAGATGCTTTGAGATGTTTTATTTAATAGTTACCACCCATAAATGAAGTAATTTGATCGGAATCACTCATAAATTAAGTATTCGGACATGAAACACTTAGAGTGGTAATGTTGCTTCGTTGTGTTTTAATGAATGGTTAAATAACTTAAATGATGTACTCGGAGAAAAACAATTCTCGTGGTAAGATATGATGCGTTGTTGAGTTTTCTTGAAAGGTTACCACTCGTAAATGAAGTACACTGATCAGAAAAACTTCTTAGTAGGATATGGTGCTTTGTGGTGTTTTCTTTAATGGTTACAACCCATAAATGAAGTATTCAGATAAGAAACACTTCTCGCAGTAGGGTAAGATGTTTTTTTGATGTTTTATTTAATAGTTACCACCCATAAATGAAGTACTTTGATCAGAATCACTCATAAATTAAGTACTTATACATGAAGCACTTAGAGTGTACTCGATGCTTCTTCGTTATGTTTTAGTGAATGGTTATAACACTTATATGAAGTACTCGCAGTAGGGTAAGATGCTTTGTGATGTTTTATTTAATGATTACCACCCACAAATGAAGTACTCTCATAAGAATCACTCATAAATTAAGTACTCAGACGTGAAGCACTTAAATTGGTACTCGATGGTTCTTCGTTGGGTTTTAGTGCTTCTTCGTTGTGTTTTAATGATGGTTAAAACACTTAAATGAATTACGCGGAGAAGAAACTCTTTTCGTTGTAAGATATGATACATTTTAGAGTTTTCTTGAAAGGTTACTACTCATAAATTAAGTACTCTGATCAGAAACACTTCTCGCATTAGGGTAAGATGCTTTGTGATGTTTTCTTTAATGGTTACCACCCATAAATGAAGTACTTTGATCAGAATCACTCATAAATTAAGTAGTCGGACATGAAGCACTTAGAGTGGTATCTATGCTCCTTCGTTGTGTTTTAATGAATGGTTAAACCACTTAAATGAAGTACACGGAGAATTAACTCTTCTCGTGGTAAGATATGATGCTTTGTGGAGTTTTCTTGATAGGTTACATCTCATAAATGAAGTACTCTGATCAGAAGCAGTTCTCATAGTAAGATATGATGCTTTATGGTGTTTTCTTTAATGGTTACCACCCATAAATGAAGTACTCAGATAAGAAAAATTTGTCGCAGTAGGGTAATATGCTTTGTGATGTTTTAATTAATGGTTACCACCCACAAATGAAGCACTCTGATCAGAATCACTCATAATTTAAGTACTCAGACATGTAGCACTTAGAGTGGTACTCTGTGTTTCTTCGTTGTGTTTTAATGATGGTTACAACACTTAAATGAAGTACGCGTAGAAGAAACTCTTTTCGTAGTAAAGATATGATACATTTTAGAGTTTTTTTGAAGGTTACTACTCAAGCTATGATACATTTTAGAGTTTTCTTGTAAGGTTACTACTCATAAATTAAGTACTCTGATCAGAAACACTTCTCGCATTAGGGTAAGATGCCTTGTGATGTTTTATTTAATGGTTATCATCCATAAATGAAGTACTTTGATTAGAATCACTCAAAAATGAAGTACTCGAACATTAAACACTAAGAGTGGTATCTATGCTTCTTCGTTGTGTTTTAATGAATGGTTAAACCAATTAAATGAAGTACTCGGAGAATAAACACTTCTCGTGGTAATATATGATGCGTTGTTGAGTTTTCTTGAAAGGTTACCACTCGTAAATGAAGTACACTGATCATAAAAACTTCTTAGTAGGATATGATACTTTGTGGTATTTTCTTTAATGGTTGCAACCCATAAATGAAGTATTCAGATAAGAAACATTTCTCGCAGTAGGGTAAGATGCTTTTTTTATGTTTTATTTAATAGTTACCACCCATAAATGAAGTACTCTGATCATAATCACTCATAAATTTGGTACTCGTACATGAAGCACTAAGAGTGGTACTTGATGCTACTTCGTTGTGTTTTAGTGACTGGTTACAACACTTAAATGAAGTACTCGGAGAAGAAACTCTTCTCGTGGTAAGATATGATGCTTTGTGAAGTTTTCTTGAAAGGTTATCACTCATAAATGAAGTACTATGACCAGAAACACTTCTTAGTAGGATATGATGCTTTGTGGTGTTTTCATTAATGGTTACCACCCATAAATGAAGTACTCAAATAAGAAACACTTCTCGCAGTAGGGCAAGATGCTTTGTGATATTTTAATTAATGGTTACCACCCACAAATGAAGTACTCTGATCAGAATCACTCATAATTTAAGTACTCAGACATGTAGCACTTAGAGTGGTACTCTGTGCTTCTTTGTTGTGTTTTAATGATGGTTACAACACTTAAATGAAGTACTCGGAGAAGAAACTCTTTTCGTAGTAAAGATATGATACATTTGAGAGTTTTCTTGAAAGGTTACAACTCAAGCAATGATACATTTTAGAGTTTTCTTGAAAGGTTACTACTCATAAATTAAGTACTCTGATCAGAAACACTTATCGCATTAGGGTAAGATGCCTTGTGATGTTTTATTTAATGGTTATCATCCATAAATGAAGTACTTTGATCAGAATCACTCAAAAATTAAGTATTCGGACATGAAACACTTAGAGTGGTATCTATGCTTCTTCGTTGTGTTTTAATGAATGGTTAAACCACTTAAATGAAGTACTCGGAGAATAAATTCTTCTTCGTTGTTCAGTTTTCTTGAAAGGTTACCACTCGTAAATGAAGTACACTGATCATAAACACTTCTTAGTAGGATATGATACTTTGTGGTGTTTTCTATAATGGTAACAACCCATAAATGAAGTATTCAGATAAGAAACACTTCTCGCAGTAGGGTAAGATGCTTTTTTGATGTTTTATTTAATAGTTACCACCCATAAATGAAGTACTTTGATCAGAATCACTCATAAATTAAGTACTCGTACATGAAACACTTAGAGTGGTACTCGATGCTTCTTCATTGTGTTTTAGTGAATGGTTACAACACTTAAATGAAGTACTCAAATAAGAAACACTTCTCGTGGTAAGATATGATGCTTTGTGAAGTTTTCTTGAAAGGTTATCACTCATAAATGAAGTATTATGATCAGAAACACTTCTTAGTTGGATATGATGCTTTGTGGTGTTTTCATTAATGGTTACCATCCATAAATGAAGTACTCAAATAAGAAACACTTCTCGCAGTAGGGTAAGATGCTTTGTGATGTTTTATTTAAAAGTTATCACCCATAAATGAAGTACTATGATCAGAATCACTCATAAATTAAGTACTCAGACATGAAACACTAAGAATAGTACTCTATGCTTATTTGTTGTGTTACAATGAATGGTTACAACACTTAAATGAAGTACTCGGAGAAAAAACTCTTCTTGTGGTATGATATGATGCTTTGTGGACTTTTCTTGACAGGTTACAACTCATAAATGAAGTACTCCAATCAGAAACAGTTCTCATAGTAGGATATGATGCTTTATGGTGTTTTCTTTAATGGTTACCACCCATAAATGAAGTACTCTGATAAGTAACATTTCTCGCAGTAGGGTAAGATACTTTGTGATGTTTTAATTAATGGTTACCACCCACAAATGAAGTACTCTGATCAGAATCACTCATAATTTAAGTACTCAGACATGTAGCACTTAGAGTGGTACTCGGTGCTTCGTCGTTGTGTTTTAATGATGGTTACAACACTTAAATGAAGTATGCGGAGAAGAAACTCTTTTCGTAGTAAAGATATGATACATTTGAGAGTTTTCTTGAAAGGTTACAACTCAAGCTATGATACATTTTAGAGTTTTCTTGAAAGGTTACTACTCATAAATTAAGTATCATGATCAGAAACACTTTTCGCATTAGGGTAAGATGCCTTATGATGTTTTATTTCATGGTTATCATCCATAAATGAAGTACTTTGATCAGAATCACTCAAAAATTAAGTACTTGGACATGAAACACTTAGAGTGGTATCTATGCTTCTTCGTTGTGTTTTAATGAATGGTTAAACCACTTAAATGAAGTACTCGGAGAATAAACTCTTCTCGTGGTAATATATGATGCGTTGTTGAGTTTTCTTGAAAGGTTACCACTCGTAAATGAAGTACACTGATCATAAACACTTCTTTGTTAGGATATGATGCTTTGTGGTGTTTTCTTTATTGGTTACAACTCATAAATGAAGTATTCAGATAAGAAACACTTCTCGCAGTAGGGTAAGATGTTTTTTTGATGTTTTATTTAATAGTTACCACCCATAAATGAAGTACTCTGATCAGAATAACTCATAAATTAAGTACTCGTACATGAAGCACTTAGAGTGGTACTCGATGCTTCTTCGTTGTGTTTTAGTGAATGGTTACAACACTTAAATGAAGTACTCAAATAAGAAACACTTCTTGTGGTAAGATATGATGCTTTGTGAAGTTTTCTTGAAAGGTTATCACTCATAAATGAAGTACTATGATCAGAAACACTTCTTAGTAGGATATGCTGCTTTGTGGGTGTTTTCATTAATGGTTACCACCCATAAATGAAGTACTCAAATAAGAAATACTTCTCGCAGTAGGGTAAGATGATTTGTGATGTTTTATTTAATAGTTATCACCCATAAATGAAGTACTCTGATCAGAATCACTCATAAATTAAGTACTCGGACATTAAACACTAAGAGTAGTACTCTATGCTTATTTATTGTGTTACAATGAATGGTTACAACACTTAAATGATGTACTCGGAGAAAAAACTCTTTTGTGGTAAGATATGATCCTTTGTGGACTTTTCTTGACAGGTTACAACTCATAAATGAAGTACTCTGATCAGAAACAGTTCTCATAGTAGGATGTGATGCTTTATGGTGTTTTCTTTAATGGTTACCACTCATAAATGAAATACTCAGATAAGAAACATTTCTCGCAGTAGGGAACGATTCTTTGTGGTGTTTTTTTAATGGTTACCACCCACAAATGAAGTACTCTCATCAGAATCACTCATAAATTAAGTACTCTGACATGAAGCACTTAAAGTGGTACTCGATGCTTCTACAAGAAGTGTTTCTGATCCGAGTACTTCATTTATGGGTGGTAACGTTTTGAAGAGAACACCACAAAGCATCATAGCCTACTACGAGAAGTGTTTCTTTTTCGAGTACTTCATTTAAGCACCTTTCACTACAACACCATGAAGAAGCATAGAATACTATTCCAACTTCCATGTGCTTCATGTTAGAGTACATTTATGAGTGGTAACCATTCAAGAGAACACCACAAAGCATCTTATCCTACAACGAAAATTGTTTTCCGTTCGAATACTTCATTTCTCGGTGGTAACCTTTCAAGAAAACTCCACAAAGCATCATAGCCAACAATGAGAATTTCTTCTTCTTCGAGTACTTCATTTAAGGGTGGTAACCTTTCACTAAAACACCACGAAGAAGCACAGAATACCACCATAAGTGATTCATGTCTGAGTACTTAATTTATGAGTGGTAACCATTCAAGAAAACACGACACATCATCTTTATCCTACTACGAGAAGTATTTCTGATTCGAATATTTCAATTTATGGGTGATATCATGCTAAGAAAACCCGCAAAGCACCATAGCCTACGACCATAAGTGTATCTTCTTCGAGTACACTCTAGGTGCTTTATATTTGTATACTTCATTTATAGGTGGTAACTATTAAGAAAACACCACAAAGCATCTTATCCTACTACAAGAAGAGTTTTTGATTCAGTTCATTTATGGCTGGTACTCTTTTAGAAAAACTCCTCAAAGAATCATAGGCTACTAAGAGAAGTGTTTCTTCTTTGAGAACTACATTTAAGGGTGACAAACTTTAACTCTAGTTGCTTCATGTCTGAGAAATTCATTTCTGGGTGGTAACCTTTCAAGACAACTCCACAAATGCATAATAGCCTACTAAGAGAAGTGTTTCTTCTTCGAGTACTTCGTTTAAGGGTGGTAACCTTTCACTACAATATCATGAAGAAGCATAAATATCACTCTAAGTGCTTAATGTCTGAGTACTTCATTTATGGGTGCTAAACATTCAAGAAAACACCACAATCATCTTATCCTACTACGAGAAGTGTTTCTGATCCAAATACTTCATTTATGGGTGATATGCTTATAAGAAAACTCCACAAAGCATCATAGCCCACGACCAGAAGTTTTTCTTCTTCGAGTACATATAAAGGTGGTAACCTTTCACTAAAGCACCACGAAGAAGCAAGGAATATCACTCTAAGTGATTCATATCTGAGTATTTCATTTATGGATGGTAAATATTCAAGAAAACACCACAAAGCATCTTATAGTACAAAAAGTGTTTCTGACAGATACTTTATTTGTGGGTGGTAACCTTTCAAGAAAACTCCACAAAGAATCAGAGGCTACTAAGAGAAGTGTTTCTTCTTCGAGTACTACATTTAGGGGTGGAAACCTTTCACTAAAACACCACGAAGAAGCATAGAATATCACTATAAGTGCATCATGCCTGAATATTTCATTTCCAGTTGGTAACCTTTCAAGAAAACTCCACAAAGCATCATAGCCTACAGCGAGAAGTATTTCTTCTTCGTGTACTTCATTTAAGGGTGGTAACATTTCACTAAAACACCAAGAAGAAACATAGAATACCACTCTAAGTGCTTCATGTCTGAGTACTTCCTTTATGGGTGGTAACTATTCAAGAAAACACCAAAAAGCATCTTATCCTACTATGGGGACTGTTTCTGATTCGGGTACATTTATGGGTCGTAACCTTTGAAGACAACTCCACAAAGGATCATAGGCTACTAATAGAAGTGTTTTTTCTTTGAGTACTACATTTAAGGGTGGCAAGCTTTCACTAAAACACCACGCAGAAGCATAGAATATCACTCTAAGTTTTTCATGTCTGAATACTTCATTTCTGGGTGGTAACGATTCAAGAAAACAACACAAAGAATCTTATCCTACTACGAGAAGTGTTTTTTGATCTGAGTACTTCATTTATGGGTGGTAACATTTTGAAGAGAATACCACAAAGCATCATAATCTACTGCGAGAAGTGTTTCTTCTTCGAGTACTTCATTTAATCACCTTTCACTACAACACCAAGAAGAAGCATAGAATACTATTCCAAGTGCTTCATGCCCGAGTATTTCATTTATGAGTGATAACCATTCAAGAGAATACCACAAAGCATCTTATCCTACAACGAGAAGTGTTTCTAGTTCGAATACTTTATTTATGGGTGGTAACCTTTCAAGAAAACTCCACAACGCATCATAGCCAACAATGAGAATTTTTTCTTCTTCGAGTACTTCATTTAAGGGTGGTAACCTTTACTAAAACACCACGAAGAAGCACATAATACCAATCTAAGTGATTCATGTCTTAGTACTTAATGTATGAGTGGTAACCATCGAAGAAAACACCACAAATCATCTTTATCCTACTACGAGAGGTGTTTCTGATCCGAATATTTAATTTATGGGTGATATCCTTCTAAGAAACTCCACAAAGGATCATAAGCTACGACCATAAGTGTTTCTTCTTCGAGTACATCTAAGGTTGGTAACCTTTCACTAAGGCACCACGAAGAAGTATGGAATACCACTCTAAGAGCTTCATATCTGAGTACTTCATTTATGGGTGGTACTTATTCAAGAAAACACCACAAAGCATCTTATCCTAGTACGAGAAGTGTTTCTGACGTGTGCTTCATTTATGATGACCTTTAAAAAAAACTCCACAAAGAATCATAGGATACTAAGGGAAGGGTTTCTTCTTCCAATACTACATTTAAGGGCGGTAACATTTAACTAAAACACGACGAACAAGACAGAATACCACTCTAAGTGATTCAAGTCTGAGTACTTGATTTATGAGCTGTAACCATTCAAGAAAACACTAGAAATCATCTTTATCCTACTACGAGAATTGTTTCTGATCCAAATACTCCATTTATGGGTGATATCTTTCTAAGAAAACTCAACAACGCATCATAGCCTTCGACCGGAAGTGTATCTTCTTCAAGTACATTTAAGGGTGGTAATCTTTCACTAAAGCACCAGGAACATGGCATACCACTCTATGTGCTTCATAGCTGAGTACTTCATTTGTGGGTGGTAACTATTCAAAAAAATATCACAAAGCATCTTATCCTACTACAAGAAGAGTTTCTGATTCAGGTACTTCTTTTATGGGTGGTGACCTTTCAAGAAAACTACACAAAGAATCATGAGCTATTAAGAAGTGTTTCTTTTTTTAGTAATTTAAGGTGACAACCTTTCACTCAAAGACCACGAAGAAGCATAGAATATCATTCTAAGTACTTCATTTTCGGTGATAACCATTCAAGAAAACAACACAAAGCATCTTTTCCTACTAGAGAAGTGTTTCTGATCCGAGTACTTAATTTATGAGTGGTAACCATTCAAGAAAACACAACAAAACATCTTATCCTACAATGAGTGTTTCTTTACGAGTGGTTCAAATACTTTATTTCTGGGTGGTAACCTTTCAAGAAAACTCCACAAAGAATCATAGGCTACTAAGTGAAGTGTTTCTTCTTCGAGTACTACATTTAAGGGTGGCAACCTTTCACTATAACACCACGAAGAACCACAGAATACCACCCTAAGTGATTCATGTCTGAGTACATAATTTATGAGTAGTAACCATTCAGGAAAAACACGACACATCATCTTTATCATACTACGAGAAGTGTTTCTGATCCGAATACTTCAATTTTCAGGTGGTAACCATTCAAGAAAACTCCACAAAGCATCTTAGCCTACAACGAGAAGTGTTTCTTCTGCGAGTACTTCATTTAAGGGTAGTATCATTTCACGAAAACACCAAGAAGAAACATAGAATACCACTCTAAGTGCTTCATGTATGAGTACTTCCTTTATGGGTGGTAACTATTCAAGAAAACATCAAAAAGCATCTTATCCTACTACGACGAGTGTTTCTGATTCGAGTACATTTATGGGTCGTAACCTTTGAAGAAAACTCCACAAAAAATCATAGGCCACTAAGAGAAGTGTTTCCTCTTCTAGTATTACATTTAAGGATGGTAACATTTCACTAAAACACCACTAAGAAGCATACAATATCATTTTATGTGCTTCATGTCTGAGTACTTTATTTTTCGGTGGTAACCATTGAAGAAAACAACACAAAGCATTTTATTCTACTAAGAGAAGTGTTTTTTTCAAGTACTTCATTTAAGGATGGTAACATTTCACTACAACAAGAAGAAGAATAGAATACTATTCTAAGTGCTTCATTTCCGAGTACTTCATTTATGAGTGGTAACCATTCAAGAAAACACCACAAAACATCTTATCCTACAATGAGAAATGTTTTCGGTTCGAGTACTTCATTTCTGAGTGATAACCTTTCGAGAAAACTCCACAAAGCTTCATAGCCTACAACGAGAATGTTTCTTCTTAGAGTAATTCATTTAAGGGTGGTAACCTTTCACTAAAACACCACAAAGAAGCATAGAATATCACTCTAAGGGCTTCATGTCTGAGTACTTCATTTATGGGTGACAACCTTTCACTCAAAGACCACGAAGAAGCATATAATATAACTCTAATTGCTTCATGTCTGAGAAATTCATTTCTTGGTGGTAACCTTTCAAGAAAACTCCACAATGCATAATAGCCTACTACGAGAAGTATTTCTTCTTCGACTACTTCATTTAAGAACAAGAGAGAATCTTTTGAAATATGACTATAGTCGTTATGGCTATGTTTATCTAATGAAGAACAAGAGAGAATCTTTTGACAAGTTTAAAGAATTCAATAATAAAGTAGAAAACCAACTTGATAAGAGAATTAAAACTTTACGAAGTGATCGTGGAGGAGAATACTTGAGTAATGAATTTGGTGCATATCTCAAAGAGTGTGATATCATACCACAATTGACTCCACCTGGAACACATCAGTGAAATGGTGTGTCCGAGAGGAGAAACAGAAGATTGCTCTATATGGTTCGAACAATGATGTGTCAAACATAATTGCTTCTTTACTTTTGGGGACATGCATTACTAACCGCAACTTGTACATAAACATTGTTCCATCTATATCAGTTGAGAAAACTCCTTATGAGTTGTGGATAGGAAAGTTTCCTAACTTATATTTTCTCAAGATTTGGATATTTGAGGGTTACATCAAACGATTGATGATAATCAAACTAGAATCCGAAGCGGATAAATGCTTCTTTACATGTTATCCGAAAGAAACAAAAGGATACTTTTGGCACAAGTTGACTAATAGAATATTAGTTGAAAGGGGTGCAATTTCTTAGAGAAAGAATTTCTCAATAGAACAAAAGTGGTGGGATTAGTGTAACACTTGAAGAATCTCAAGAAACACTAAAAGACATCGATTACAACACGAATAGTATCCATGGAGATCGAAGTAGTCCGACCATAGTTCCTATGGCTAGTGAGAGCATAATTGTACATGTTCCTCAGCCTATTGAGGAAGAGGTTCACAGATTACCACATAGTGTTCAATCGCATGTTGACGACCGATAAAGCTATGAGCGGATGAATAGGATGCTAGCACGAACTCAAAGTCGCTCTTATTTCGGATTCAAGGTGAATCGAAGAGGAATAAAGCTACGTTGAAGACCATAGATATGATATCACAATCCCTCTTGTAGGAACATATATGATTGTGATTAGTGATGCAAACAAATAAAGCAAAAAATTAGCAATAATGAAATGATTCTAGATGTTATCGGATAATTTTTTTAATTATTACCTGATTTGCATCAAGAAATCCTACATTTGGCTCATGCAGACCAAGTCTACACAAAACCAAAGCCAAAATGTCGATGAGTTTGTGTCTCATTAAACCTGACAGAGGGGCCCCATCTTATCAGCACCTCAATCAGGTGATGTCCATGACTTAAACCCTTCCCTTGTCAGTGAAACATGAAATCTTAAGCCCCTTCTGCCCAAGATCTAAACCTCTGACCAGATCGAAATTAAGAGAAAGAAGAGAGAGAATAAAAACTCAACCAATCAGAGAGTGCCACGTGTTCTCCTTCTCCATTCTCTTCCCTCTTCCTTCTGAGCTTCAAAACTTGAGGCCTCCAATGGGAGTGATCTCCCTAGCCTTTGAGAATTAAGATGCAAGCCATATACCGATTGAAAGAGGAGAGTGAGGAGATCACAATGGTACTCATCAATCAATCCAAGGCTCAAAGGATATGGAGAAAAGTCAAGCTCAAACATGTCGGTACCAAATCGAAACTAGCAATTCAAAGCACCAAATCTCAAGGCAAGATGTTTGGCTGACTCCTAGGATCACTACGATGCTAGAACCAAGCTTGGTTTGATCTGCAAGTAATCAATTTGGTTAGGACACCTAGACTCTCTCTCACAATGGCTGACAAGTGGACCCCAGTGATCTAGAGGGCTTGGCAGAGGCAAATAGGGGTTGCAATGATTTCACAACACTCAATTGAGTATGTTCAAAGCTTAATTGGGATCAATTTGAAGCCTAATTCTTGAGCTCGAGTAGCAATGAAACAGTGGGTTGTCAACATCAGTCTCCAAACGGTATTAGAAGCTTCTATATCCCTGCCAAATCAGCTGAGGTCATCAAAGGACACCTGAAGGACATCTTAAGATGATGCAACAGTCAATGGGGTAAAAGCACATGGATTCATGCCTTGCTGGCACAATCTACATCCTAAATCAAAATTAGTCAAGGGCAATGTTCAAAGATGCTCTCCACAGCTTCTAGAAGATTAATTGCACCCAAATAATATAATGAGACCCACCTAGCACCTCAAAGACTCAAGATGCAGCCTGAAAGGCTATACAAGACTCAAGACAACAAATGAAGCAAAATGAAATAGAAATCAAATAGAAAAAGAAATCCAATATAAGGCCCAGATGTTGAAGCTATAAATACCCATAGAAACCACTAAATCAAATGCCTTTTTTCTATGTCTATGATCCTCTTGAGGCAATGTGTAGGATAAAACAAACAAGATGCACTATGTTGTCCATTTTCAAACCAAAACCGAGCATCATCGAAACAGGCCTCGCATAAACCTCTACAAACCAAAGTCAATTCAAATTCAGAACTCCCTCAAAACCAAATGGGCAATATAGAAAACAATACCACACAAGTGACCAAGCAAATATACATGCCACCAACAAATATATCCAAGTCAAATACAAAAGCCAAACAAACATATCCAAAATACAAATAAAATCCTAAATGTGAGGAATCAGACTCAAGTCCTCATGGGAACAACAAAGGCAGAGCACCGAGAATGATCAAATCTGGTCTTAAATCTCTCCCTCCTACGTGCACCGCGACTGCGAATGGGACCTGTGGAGCCACCTAATCAAAACAAAAAGACAAGTCAATACCAAACCACCTCAAGGAAAATAAAACAAAGGTCAAGTGTTACGCCACCACGAGAAATCAAATCAAAACTCCAAAAAGGACCATAACATGTGCAATGCTGGTGTGTGAAAAGCCAGCAAAGCAAAAGTAGAGGCCCAAGTTACCATGCCCCAACCCTAAAAAGAACCAAACTCCAAAAATGACCAAAACATGTGCAATGTTGATATGTGAAAAGCCAGCAAAGCAAGACTGGAGGCCCAAGTTACCGTGCCCCAACTAAAGTCAAAGCCCAAAGAAAAGTAAAAAGGATACATACCCAAAGAAGAAGCAGGCACTAGATGGTCCGTCGTGTGTACAGGTTCCCAATCAGCTCTTCAATCGCCTCATCATCAAAAACCTCGTCTGAAACGCCAACAGCAAGAATCTTTAGCGCTAGATCAGGCAAAGTCACATCTCAAGCCATCGTATCAGCAGGGTCCCTCAAAGTCACCTGGGGTAAGTCAACAGCTGAAACCAAACCAAGCCAAAGTCAATCAAAGTAATCAAATGAAAAAGAAACCACCAAAGAAGAAAGCTCAAATAAAAGGGAACATACCCACGTCAGAAAGAGTATACTGATTGTCCCATTCTGGAAAGCCCGATGGAGCCACATGTGATAAATCCCTCGCTGGTGGAGCCACATGTGATAAATCCCTCGAGCATGTCGAGGAAACAAAGTCTCAGCCGCCAAATCATATGCAATACGGGTCCTCAAAATAGCTCCAATGCGAGCAACATGTCTACGTTGGTGCATCGTCAGCCTTATGGCCTACAAGAACCGAGTCTACACAAAAAGAGGAAAGAAATGTTGCTGAAAATGTGTCTCATTAAACCTAACATGTGGGTCTCATGTTGTTAACACCTCAATTATGTGTTGCTCGTGACTTAGACCATGCCCTTGTCAGTGACACATCGTGTCTTAAACCCTCCTAACCGAGACCTAAATCCCTTGATTAAGGGAAATAGGAGAGAGAATAAGAACTTACCCAATCAGGAAGTGCCACGTATTCTCCTTCTCCCTTATCCTCATTCTTCCTTTGGAGCTTCGAAATTGGAGATATCCAATAGAATCTTATCTTCATGTTCCTTGAGAGTTAAGCTGCAAATAAAATACCAATCGAAAGAGCAGAGTGAGGAGATCATCATAGTAATCATCAATCAACTCAAAGCTTAAAGATTAAAGCAAGAAATCAAGCTCAAACGTGTCGGTATCAAATTCAAACTTGCAATCTATGAAGCTAGAGCTCAAGGCAAGATGCTTGGCATGCTCCTAGAGGTCTCACAATGTTAGGGGTATGCATGGTTCAACTTGAAAGTGATTAAGGAGGGAGATCACCTTTGAGTTCATCCAGGACCAAAATGAGTAATGCACTGGGCCAATTGGGGCTGACTCAAGTCAATTGGAAATGTTTTTTAGCCTACAGCACCTAATTGTGAAAGTCTGAAGTCTAACTGGGATTAAAAGGAGCCCAAATACCAAAAGTCCAATTGGATACTCGAAATGAAGCACAAAGATGTTGTAGGTGTCAACATCACTCTTCAAACGGTTTTAGAAGCTTCTAATGTCCTGTCAAGACTATTGAGGTCAGCAAAGGACACTTGAAGGACATTCTAGGATGCTATAACAGCTAATTGGGTGAAGGCACATTGATTCATATCTTGTTGGCACAATCTGCACCCTAACTCAAAATGAATCAATGACAGTAATCAAAGATGCCCTCTACAACTTCTAGAAGATTAATTGCACCCAAATAACAGAATGTGACCCACTTGGCACTTGAAAATTCAAGTTGCAACATGAGAAGCTATACATAACTCAAATCAGCAAAGGAAGAGAAATGCAACAGGAAATCAAGAAGAAAAGGGAATCCAATGTGAAGCTTTAGCTAAACTAGCCTATAAATACATGTATTAGGCACCAAATCAAATGGCCTTTCTTTCTCTATTCAAATTGTGAAAGCGACCGAACTTGCTTTGCATTTGCCAAGTCTTTTTGCTCTCACCCCGACATATCATCTGAAAATTCAGGTGAGTGATGTTGAATTTGACAGAGAAGAGGCCCATTGCTATATGTTTTGCTTTATAATTCTGTAAATTATTTGCTTGTGAAATGAAAAATCAAATTTGATGTCTCTTGATCTTGTTGTTTGTTGCTTTAGATCTAAATTCGAAATTTTTATGCATGAAGTATTTTGATGATTGATTTCGGATGTTGCAAATGATTCAAATAAGCTTTCAAAATATAAATCTAAGTTCAATTTACCCATTTTCTCTTTTGAATTCATCTCAAACCAAATTTGGCTCAAAAATGCCCTTTTTATTTCAAACCCTTCCTGATCCAATGATGTGTCATAAGAAAGGCGTTGAGTTATATGCAATCTCTAAAAGCCATAAATCTGGCACTATGATCAAATCAAATCAAAACATTGCCTTAATTACCCTCAAATACCCTCATGTGTTCAAATCCTTCAAGCACTTGAGATGGATCTCTTTTCATGGTTTCTCCAAGTCTCATGTCAGTGCAAAATCAAGTTTCAAAGCTTTAAAACTCAAATTCTCATGTTTAGCCTATTAGCCCAAAGCTGTCAAAGATTTGTTATTTTTATACAAGTCTCATTTCAACTCCAAATCCAAATTCCTCTTGCAAGCATATATATTATATTTGTATAAACCTCCAAAATTAATTTCATAATTTTTGGATAAATATTTTTTGAATTGAAGACATTTCAATCTCAGATTTTTGAAAACCACACAAAAATAAGATTTAAATGCAATAAATAGCTCCCTTTGTCCAAATCTAAAATTCCAAAAAGAAATGTTTATTTTGACATATCAAACCTAAATCAAGCTCAAACACCCATGTCAGCCACCTAAATTTCAATTTGCATTCATAAAATCTAAATCAGCCACACGAGCATGGTTATTCTACACATGCTTGGCATCCAAATTGAAACCTTTCTAAATCCTTTAACACTTTGAGTTAGATCCAAGTATTTGTACGTATTTGTAGTCTTTTATCAATACTTTCAAGCTATGAACTTAAATTGATTTGCTCTTTGTGTAAATTTCCAACAAAAATAAATCACAAAATATAAGAAAAACAGCAAAAATTGCCTCTTTCCCTTTTCTGAATCCAACTTTTAAATAAAAAATTAAAAGATTTCTGGACTTTTCAAGTCTTAATCCTTTCCAGTCTTCAAAATAATCATTCAAACTATCTCAAACCAATCATCAAACCTAATTTCATGCATTTGATTGCTTGTTTAGAACCGATTTAGGTCTGGTGCTCAGTTGAACCCTAAATTGAATTGAAATGAACCAAAATTTGGAAAATTATGTTGAGCTTGACTTGAATTGCTCTTGTGATGATTGCATGATATTTATACATATAATTGTGGACTTGCTTGATGATTAAAAGGTCAGGTTAGCCACTGAAACTCAAACCATCACTCAAATTGACCAAATTTTGCTGAAATTGAACCAAATTCAAAATAGAGCACTGGCAAGTTGAATTGAATGATTATTTGATGTTGCTTATGCTTGTAAATGCTTTTGGTTCCCCAAAGAACTGAATAGAGCACCTAAAATTCAAATTCAAACCAAATCCTTGTTGTTTTGATCCGAATGCCTTAGAAAGTGATTTAAATCCATCGAACTCAAATTCAAGTTGTGCTAGGTCAAATAAGCACTTGTTTGATGTTGCCTGATAACCTAGGAACCTCTCTGGATCAAAGGGAATTCAAATTGTACCCTCGAAACTCAAATTGAAACTCTATTTTCACTATTTTGACTCAAATGCCCCTGACAGTGAAATAAATCAAATTATTTTCAAATTATGATGTTTCAAGTCAAATCGAAGCATGTTGGACGTTGTTTCATGTATGTAGATGACATCTGAACCAAAGAAAATTGAATTGAACCCTTAGAATCAAAACTAGACACAAATTGTGACTGTTTTGTGCAAAATTGGCTCAAACCAGACTCAAATCATCTAATTTGATTATGCAATGAAATTGATATCCAAAAACACTTCAAACATGTTCTGGAAGCTCAAAAAAACCAAATGCAAGCTTTAGAATTAATTGAATAACTTTTAAAAATCAAAATTAAACAAAAAATTCAACCCCGAGGTAGGTGATGGAACTCCACCACCTACAGTGATCTCTGGCCATCGACGGTGGGCCCATTCGACTTATGACACCCACACGATGCTAGAGATGTGCTCCAATCAAGCTGCCATTACCTGAAGCTCAAACTCGAGTCAACCCTATCGAAGAAGAGAAGAATAAGAAGAAAGAGAGCAAGGTGTATGTTGAGATCAGACATTCCAAATTCAAATGCTCTAATCAAATCAAACGTCTCAAATTAAATCTCTTTATATTTCATGTTGTATAATTTTGTAAATATAGCAAATGAAGTTAATTCTGAAATAAATATGTAAATTCTTCTAAATTCATTCTCTACATTACTATATGATATTTTGATATATTTTGATCATTTTATCTTCTTGACAAATTAAAAAATCAAATAAACTATATTTTCCTTTTATTTTTAATAAAAAAAAAATAAAATTGATAAAGCCTAAATTAAAAATGCACAAAATATTTTCTTAAGAATATAAAATCAAATATAAAAAGTATTTTATTATAAAAAGTGCCAAAAGCCCAAAATAAAAATATTTTCAAATAAAGTCCCAAATTAAATTTCTATAAATCCAAAATACTTTTTAGACATAAAATCTAAAATTTTAAAATTTCCCTTTAATATAAATAAAAGGGTATTCCAAAATATATTTTCAAGGTATAAATAAAACAACTCCTTTCTTAAGAATATTAAAGGAAATATAACTTCTACATGAACCAAGTAAAAACCTCTTTTTGAATGCATAAATCAAATTCCATAAATCAAACTTTCCAGATAAGGATATTAAAGGTGAAATTATATAAATTCTAAAAATGCCACAAAAAGGAAGAAAGTAAATAAAATACTTGAAAGTCTCCTTTTGCACAAAAAATACCCTTTGAATAAAAAGATAAAAAGGGGTGTAAATTGTATAAATTCATGAATTTCTTTATTTTATGCATAAAGGAAAAATCTCATGAATGTTTAAATGAAACATATCTTTCAAAAACCTTCCTTACGCATGAAATAATAAGAATCATAAAAAATAAATAAAATCAAACAAACCTTGTAAATAAAATAAATTTAAAATTTCACATAAAGCAAAAAAACATATTCTTTGTAAAAAATGTTAAAAGAGTAAACAAAACATTAAAAGTGGAAGTAAGAAAATAAAACCCTATAAATCAAATATAAACTAAATTCCTTTTTCATGCACATCATTTATAAAGAGAAAATAAAACAAATTCTTGCATATGTTTCATTGTGCATTGCACAATGTTTAAACATTTCAAATATAAACTTAGAAATTTATCATAAATCATAAGTCATGATAGCTCAACTCCCCTTCTTTACATGAAACAAAACATATTTTCATGTGAAATAAAATCAAGGTATACTCAAATAAACACAAATAAAAAAAAATAACAAACAAGTATTGGAGCAAAATAGCATAAAAACTTTAGTTACTAATATTTCTAAAAGGGCTTGAAACATTTTGGCGCTTTCAAATAAAATCAAATTATTTTAAAAGAAAAATCACCTTGTGTCATTCAATATACCCCCTAATCACTTGAGAATCACGGGCATTCAAAATTGAAATAATGCCTCATGTAAATAATGGCAGGAGCTTGCGTCTGACCAGGATTTAGAAATTCAGGACCTCATTGATCAAAATAAACAAAACTTTGAACGATTCCGTACACCCAAATTACAGAATAGAAATCACTCTAGTGATCTATTATCTTTTTTCAAAAGGATGCCTCCTCAATCAATCAAAATTAAAAAATGTTGAAGGAAGCGCACGGGAAAGGACGACGGTTATTATATTTTAGAAAAATAAAATATTAAATGGATGCTTGTTTTGACTTGTTTTAACGAAAATACTAAATATGCACCTCAAATATTAAATTAAAAACATTTGAATTGTAATTATGAAAATTGTAAAGTACAAAAAGATAAAGAAAAGATAAGATTAATAGTGCGAATATATTCTTAACATAACATCAGAGCAGAGACGTCACAAAATTCATTCACACTAATTATTCGCTATTGGTGACTCTTATATAGAACTAAGTTTGTTCCTCTAAACTCCATGTGGGACAAAAGAGAAGTCGGATATTTTGTGCCCCAAAACTGCCCAAACATTAAATGCAAGCAAATAGAAAATAATTTCATGTTTCAATTTTTATAATGGGGAGAACCAGAGTCTAGTGGCTAAGAGCAACGACATTTGTGTGAAAGATCTTGAATTTGAAATTCAAATGAAAATACTTAAGATCATTTAAATTTAAGTAGCTTGACTTTCATGTTTATCTAAAAAAATTATAATGGATGTTTTCTAATCTTTTATCATTTCATAATTAAAAATATTATATACTTAGATGTTGTTTATATTTTCTATATTTCAGAAAAAAAAAATACTATATTAAATGGATGTTTGCTTTTGAAATTTCAAATGCAAATACTAAATTCTCACCTCAAATATTAAATATTGAAGATCATTAAAAACAATACATTTTAAATTTGAGATACCAAATTGTCCCGTTTAAAATATTAAAATTCAAATTATTGTCGAAAATGTTAAAAATAGGAAATCGAAATTATGGGTATGAAATTGCTAAAAATATAAAAAAAGAGAAAAATTAATAATATGAATTTTAAAAAATAATAATAATACAATTATATTTTCAACATGAAATCAGAACAACCTTATATTTTAATACCTAAGTCGAAAAAACAATCATACTAATTCGAAAGCAACGACAGCTCCTGCTCTTATATACTGCGAACTTCTCTTACAAAATCGACGTGGGACTAAAGAAAGCCGGATACTTAGTACTCTACGCTCCCAAACCGCTCCAATATTAAATGCAAGCAGATATATAGAAATAAAATAGAGAGAAGAATAGTGCGGGATTCTCTTTTGTAAACAAGCCTCCAGTAATTTGGGTCTGATTAACAAGTATCTGATCGTCGATCGCAGTGGCGTAACTAGAATTTTTTTGAGAAAGAGGTCAGTATGACAAGATTATGCGGAGCGCACTACAGTTAAAGAGGTGCCGAATGGTTAATTAATATGAGCTACATATTGAATTTTACGGATCGAGAATGGAGCCAGGACTCATGTGGGCCCCTACAGCAGTTCCGCCCCTGGTCAATCATATTCTATGTTGCACGAGTGGGATGCGAGTATCATATCGGATACAATACGATATCCGACGATACGTCGATTCAAAAATTCTTAGATACGAGTACAGCTATATATATTAAATTTGAATTAAAAAATTAATTAAAAATATTAAAATTCAATAATCAAATTAATCAAAAATTAATAGCGATGCTTGTCTTGGATTCAAATCTCCTTAATGCTTCATGTTTCGCTCATTTTTCTAGCAATATAACAAAAAGTATTAGCGGTTTTATAAGATATGATTGTCACATGGAATTTCGAAACGTATCTAGGCATATTGAAAATGAATTCATCGATTAAAGTGAATAAATAATCGGATACGTCAATCACGATATGCCACATTACTGATACGCCACATGGCTTATCAGATACGTATTCCAAGAATTATTCGAGTATTCAAGTATTGAATACTGATTTGATACAGTGCCACAAGGTACAGTGAAATATCCGGGTAACATAATTCATATCCATCGCGCACTTTCGCACCACTTATCGGGTTTGAACCATCAGACATTTTATTTTTACAAGTTTCTTTTTTCATTTTAGTAGAATTTTACTCTAGTGACCATATTGAACCAATTATCTAAATTAAAAAGTGATATTTTATTAAAATAAAAAGTGATATTTTTACTAGTCAAGTGAATAATAAAAAAAAGAGCAATGTATGTGAGTCTTTCCAAAGCATTCTCTGAGGATTGAAATGGAATGACATTGGACTATTAAAATAGTGAAGAAATAAAAGACAATGTTGAGCATCTCCTCTCCTGTAAAATCAATGTGGGACTAAAGAAAGTTGGATACTCGACACTCTCAAATTAAAGATCATCAGTAGATCCAACTTTCTTTAGAAGAAATCGTCAGTAGATCAATCTCCGCTCTCTACTGTGATTGATTTAGATCGTCAGATTAAAAATCAACGCTCGACCGTCGATCATATAATTCAGAAGAAATTTGATATTATTAATTAGAATTCGTTGATCTTTAATCGGATGTTCATCCCATCAGAAGTAATTTGGGCCCAATTAACAAGTATCTGATAGTGATCGTCAATCAGATCTAACACGCAGGATCCGTATCTTCTGCATTCATTTTTTATGGGTGCTCTTTGCACCTACTAATTTGAACCGTCCGATTAGATCTGAACGTTTGACCGCCAATTATATGATTTAGAAGGGCTTTTGTATTATAAAATCACATCCGTTCAAATCTAATCGAACGATTCAGATTAGTGGATGCAGAGAGCACCCATTTTTCTGGGTGCAGAGGATATCGTTTCCTAACAAGCACATCTTCAGTTCTGCTGCACAACACATCTGTTGGAGATACGGAGATCCTTGCATGGTGCTCTTTAACCCGATTCGGCTATCGTTTGCTTCTTCCCGTTGAGATCAACGACTGGTGATCTGAAACCTTCAGCTTTTGAAATGCTCAAGTTTCTACAGCTTATCTAATGCTGAAATTAACTGATCTAATCATCGTCTTAATCAGGCTGAAGCATGTTATTTAGAAACATTTTTGTTATTTCTCCTTCTGAGATGTTCCCTTTTCTGACAAAAATAATTCTCCCTGTTTTATTTACAGAATTAACTAGAAAAAATCCACAATGCTTCAGCCTTTCTGGTAACTTCAGAGATCATGTTCTCATCTTATTCGGCTATCAATTAAATCCGCGCTTTATTCATTTTGTTTTGAAGGATATTGTTACAAGTTTCCAAAATGTTAATGCACCCGGAATAAACAGAAATTTTTTTTTTTTTTTTGAGGAAAGAATAAACAGAAATTTTAAGAGCTTTGAGACAATTATAAATAGTAAACAACTACAATAAACAAAACCATAATGTACAGTGTCTATAATAACAACAACACTCCTTTTGGTTTCTATTTCTTTTATTTCTTTCTCAATTCTACACAACAGCAAAAAAAAAGCACAGACTTACCCCTTTTTTCCTCGTATATGGCAAAACAACCAGAAATCAGGAAAAGCGTGGAAAGGTGCACAATTTGCATGCTTCGCTATAATCTACTTCAGGGTATTCGTATGAACTCCCAAACTTCTGATGTCAGCCTCAGCAAGGTGTTTATGACTTCCGGAGACTTGGATGCAGTTTATTAAGTTTATTTTTGACGCCTCAACAATTTCCTCTGGAGGAGACAATGCATATTGCATTGCCCAAATTGAGAGCGGACGCATGTAGATTAGTGACCTGTAATGCCCGTTTATCGTCCATGCTTCAGGTGTCTGGAACCAGTACCTATAACAACCCATATGAAAGCATAATTAATTATGATTCTTTTTTAAAAGAATGGGTATAAAGACGAGTTGTTCTCTTTGTCAATGATAGTTAGCACCAAAGGTACAAAACATTGCAGAAACTGGCAGTGTATGCCCTTTGATATCATCACAATCTAGTTTTTTAATCTAATGCACGATTTCGGATTTCATTGACTTGTTTATATGCCCTGTTTCGATAAGGGTAACTTCATATAATCACATGGTTTTCGTTATCACAGTTATCAGAGAAGGGAATTTGGAATTACATTTTAATTGTCATACTGTTACATTTTGTTCTCTCCTAAAAATAAGTCAAATCTAAGGAAAAGGGGTTAGGAAAGAAAAAATCACCCATACCAAGGTAGCCTATTATAGGTTAAATGATACTTACCCAAAGCCTTCTTCAGACCACCCAGCAAGATAAATTCCTTCAGCAGTCGTAAAAGCCTGATACTCCATCCCATGTGAAATCATGTTAGCTGCAACTGCATATGTGACACCTGTCCATATCTCTCTTGACTGCATGCATGTCACATCAACCTTGCCACGTGGTGTCATCCCATTCACAGCCCCCATTCTCCCCCCTCTCACTTTCATCACATTGTACTCAAATATCTTCTGAAGTGTGCTTTTTATTTTCTTCTCTTCAAACAGTGGTGGCAGCCCTGATGCAGATATGTACCATTCCCCGGCCAACTGGTCGGCCTGGATTGACCGGCTGTTACTGCTGGATCCACTATCATAGTTAAAGTATGACCCATTCCATAACTTCTCTTCAAATGCCTTTTTTGCCCTTAGAAACTTCACCTTGCATTTCTCGGCAAAGGCATTGTCCCCAAGCCTGTGAGCCATGGCTGCAGCTGCTTCAAGGGATGCCAACCAGAGGCAACCACAATACGCACTTACACCATGGACAGTCCATGCATCATAAGTTTGATCAGGGAAACCATCGTTTTCTATCAAACCATCACCATCTCGGTCAAACTGTGCCATGTAATCAATTGCTGCACGTACAGCTGGCCAGACAGCTGTGCCAAAGGAAAGGTCTCCAGTTGCAGCAAAATCTCGGTAGATCTGGAGCACAAACTTGGGGTTGAGATCCTTCCACTTGCTTGTATCATGAATGTTATATGCATTCATTTCATGCCATGGATCGTGTGTACCAAGATCATGAGGCACCGCACCTTTGACTTTTCGAATTCCATATGTACCATCAGCTAGAAATTTGACTCTTCTTGTATCTTCATGTAAGACCGCCTTTGCGAAATCACATTGGATTGAAAGTTCAATTTTTGGGAAGAGCTCTAGGAGAGCAAAAGAGGCATAGAAATGCACATCATATGTGCACCACATTATATACTCTGCACCTTCAAGATATAGGAACTTGCCCACATTTTCGGTGCTATCTTCGGAGTCATTGTCGTCAGAAGAAAACCAAGTTGAGTTGTCATGGCTGTTTGAGTTTAAGACTACATGCATGCTCTTTGAGGATCCTAATTTTGAATGTTTTCGTTTTGATTTGGAGGTCTTCGAGTGTTGCGATCTGGAGGTTGGTTTCTTGTTATCTGCAACTGGACCTTCACCATCTGGGTTTACCAGAACAATTGCATTAGTGAGTTGGTGTGTAAGGTCTTGAATATAATGATCATACTACAGAAAAAGAAAATGAATATGCTGATCAAATTGTGATCTAATTATTTTCTAAGATCGAGTTAGCAATTCCGAGCGGAATTTCAGCAGGTCAAGCCGCTTAATCACATAGAGTCGTATTTCTGAGATAAATTCTGATCAAGTTGGAACAATACCTGTCCAGACAGTTCCACCAGCAACAAGGAAGTAAAGCTCGTTGAAAAGAGTAAACTTGTACCTGAAACATAATTGGATAATCTTGAGTCTGGAAAAGAATTCCAAATCCAACTTCTCTAGAAATAAACTTAATTGAGACAAAATTACCATTCAGGAAGCCTATCATTGCGAAGTATGGGATTTTGCCACTTTTCAATCTCTTCTTCCCATATTTTATAATCTGTTATTGTAGAATTGTGTAAAAAAGTATGAACCAACCAGTACTCTTACCCAGAGAGAATAATCAATGATGGGAAAATGAATCAATAACATACTCTTCAAGGCATCATGTACCAAATTAATGGCTGACCTTTCAGAAGTTCCATAAAAGGATGTATACCTCCTGCACAAACAGATACAAGGAAAGAAAAATAGAAATTACATGTTTGTAATAAAAAGTTCATTATTGTGAATTGAATAACCAAAATAATCCTCATTACGGCATTGACATCTGACCTGTGGTACGTGCATCCTTTCTGAAACTTCACTTTAGGGGATGACCATGATAGACCGAACACCACAGTGCATCTACCATGAGGTTCAACCCAAGTCGATGCACAAACCGCTCCACAGATTGAATCCCCTGGCAGGGACGGCATGCTTTGGCCAACTTCAAAATTACCTCGATCAAATTGACCATCCTTTGGTAATAAACAAAATATTAACAGAAGAAGAGTAAAAATTAAAGCGTTAGAACATCTCCTAGTAATGTGCTATTAACTTATTATACACCCCTCAACAACCTAAGTATACCGTATGTGCCCATTCTAAACATGAATTTTCACTCACCCAGCCATCCACATCATAGTTTTAATAATTTTAGAAATCCTCTTCAGAATGTTTTATCTTTGGATAATATCAGTAAGATATCAGGGGAAGAACTTATGCACATGTCCTGTATAGATGGGAACCTCAGATAGTTCAACTTTCAGGCATCATATATATTTGATGTTCTGTAGGTTCAGAAATCAAATTATGGTAAATATTTGTATTAACCTGGACCATAGTTCCCCACATTTCTCCAGCCGTTGTGTAATTTTCCCCAGAGAGGCCAAAAACGGGCAAAACAGTCACATTCACATTTTGTGTCTCACACGAAGCAATAGCAAAAGTCACTGGTGGGGTATCATCATCAGCCCTGCAAATGACCCATTTGTTAGGTTCAGGCTTCAGTCTCAAGCTCTGCTGGAAAGATTTGAGACAACCAAACACAAAAAGCAAAAGAACGCAACTGTCATGGTAAAAGTTGGTAACATACCAAAGCCACTAATGATAATCGTTTCCTAAGACACACAGATAAAAGAAGTAAAAAATGCAAAATGACAATGAAGTGGGATGAAGTAAATGCTCAAATGAATATTTCTTTCGTATTTGTTTTTTCTTTTCTTTTTCTTGGTTGAGAAAATATAATTATCTTCAGTTATGGGAGAAATAGCCACGGTAAACTGCTAACCAACTGCAATCTAAATAATCAATCAAGGGATCAACACTTGCTTGTGATGAAGAAGTACTCCTGAGACTCCATCATCCCCTCTGCATTTTATACAAAATTAATCAGTGAGAATTCCAGTTATAAGATGACATAAAAAAAAAAAACATGTCTGTTTGCACTTAAATATCAGAACTCTTGTCATTTACAATGAAACCAGAATTTTTTTGCAAGCAGCACTTAACTACTGGATACGCTACATAAGTACCTAGACTCGCCATCTCAAACCTAGAAGATACTCTAGTATTTACAGTTATTCCCTTAAAATGAGAAAGACCAATCCAAGCTAATTAAGTTCTTGGACCCCATATGAACAAATTACATAGATATTTGATCAGAGATATAACCAATTTACTCATCTTTTTCTTGGTTTGGACATTTGCCGTAATGACTTTGTTCTGTTATTTGACAAATGCAAAATTATTTTATAATGTCAACTGCAAATTAGAGGATTGCCGGAATCACAAGAACATAAAAGAATCGCAGTAATTTGCAAGAACCTAAACTACTGCGGGACAAACTGTAAAATCTGACTTACATGAATGGCTCATTCACATGACCTCCCGATTCATGAGAAAAACCTCCAATAGAATTCTGTAAAAGAAATATTATATAGACAATTATACAACATTAATACATCAAGGAAACAAACTGTTTTACCGTTTCAATTGTATTAACCCAAAGTAGAGCAAGTTTCTTACCGCCCAGGTGAACAGTAGGCTCACTTTGGCTCTATCTTTGCCAGTGTTAACTAGCTACAATGAAAGTAAAAAAGTCACTGTTTGGTCGGCATCATCCAGATCACTGAATAAACCTGTATTTATTTTTCCATGAAAAAGGTGGCACTTACGGTGTAAACAAAGACAGCGGTTGGGAGACTGCTTTCTTCATAATTGTGAGGTATGAAAGGAGATATCTGCCGGCAAGAGATTTTCAAGTCTGGATCAGGTTCCCCTACAAGAAAACATTCCATAGTTGGGGAATCAGAGTAGAGCCGTAGAACAATTTACAAGGTCAGCCACTGGAACCAGAATGATATTACCACAAGGCATTGTCATTGCATTATTGTGTTTGCATTAATTTTCTTTTCTTCTTAAGTTGGTTGGTGCTTAAGTCTATGTTGGCTCTTGAAGAATTATGATGCCATACTACAATAGCGAAGTTCGTGAAATAACCAAAGCTGGCATAAGCATACCATCATAGACAGTCCATGCTCTAGGGAACAAGGCATGGTATGTAGAATTCTGACCGCTCAAATTCCAATCCCATGATGAAATACCCTGGTCACCAAATTTTCTGAAATACATCTGAATATAAGAATGAATTTCTACATTGTAGCAAATATTAAAAGGTGTATGCTACAAAAGGCACAAGTCTTACTTTAAACTTCCGTGGTGACCAGGAGATAAAACTGATGAGTATTTCTTCTTGCCTCCATCCCGTGACACAAAAATCTTAATATTTGAAACATGAAAGGACAAAATATGTAAAATAATGAATATTGGAATTTGGAATTTGGAATTTGTCATGAATACTAAAAGTAATAAATGTGGGTCATACTGAAAATTGGTCCGCCATTACAGGAGACATTTCTCTCGACCCGGGAAGTATTTGCCAATTTTTAAATTCGCCCCTGAATCCTCTTGAAATGCTGCCGCTTCTGGAAATGATTTCATGAATAAACTGGATTAGGGGAGCAACTATTACAAAAGAAATTCTCTTTGTGTGGATTTTAAAATTACCCCATGCCACCAAGTGGGACTCCTTCAGATGCTGATGGTTTACACCTTTCTCTGGTGAATGGATCAATGGGTGCTTTCTAAAAGTACAAAAAAAGAAATTACTTCAAACTAAAACTTCAAATAAGAGCAGAAAATAAATAGAATTTCAATTGGGAAAAATTACCCTTCCATGAGAAGCTTCTTCTCTGACATATGACCAGAGGCGCAATCCGAGGCTCATCTAAATTTAGAGCGAATGTTAAGTTCAGTCTATAAAAAACATCAACTTAAGAGATCAAATATACAATACCATCCGAATGGCTTCCTTGAAGGTCACAGTAAATTCCTTCAACAAGTTTGCATGACTGTTTAACCTTCTTCGCCATGCTTGTTCGGGTGGCGCTCCACCATCAAAATCCAACTGCAGAAGTTAAGGTTTAGACTTTAGATATTATAAAGGGGGAAGTACTAGATTGTCACGGTAATTGAGGGGATGATTAAGCCATAAGCACAAATGATAAGTTTTACTGACAAATCGAAGAAGACCAACTGGAGCAATTAAAAATAGATTATCTTAAAAATACTCCACATAGTCGCAAATGGCCTAATAGTCTAGTGGTAGCTAACTAGGATGACTTCCATGAGGTCATGGAGGACAAAGGTGGGAATCACGTTAAGAGGCATTTCGGGAACCCCTATATATAAAAAAAAAATACTCCACACAGTCAGGTTGCACACCAGAAATACAGAATTATCAGTGATTTTTCATCCTTTTCACTTTTCTTTGTGGGTGTTTGCTCAAGAATATCTAGAGAATTTTTACTTGAATGAATTACCTCTAATTTGATGCAATGCATAAATTTCGACTTCTATAACTCAAAACATGACAGAAGTTTTTAGAAATCTCAAAACCCATGTCAAAGCAAATTTAACAAAGGAATATACAATCAAGAGAGAAAGAAAAACTTACCAGTTGCAAAGTAGATTTGTCTACATATTCTTCAGCATGCCAGGATTTTTTTCTAGAGTGGAAAAGGTTTTTATTTAACATTTGAGAATCACCTCAAGCCCCAAATCCAATTTTCCTTCCCCCACAAAACGAACTTAACAATCGGGAAACCAGCAAAATTTCCAATTTTCGTTACCAGCTCAAAATTGTGCAAAACCACTAGTAGAGAAGCCTGACGATCCTATGTTGGATCTCTTTCACCGTTCCAACTGATTAAAAATCCCAAATTCAACCTGTTAATCGCATAAAATTCCTTGCGATTATACCAATGGAAGCGTAGCTAACAGACGGCGTGTAATTTCGTGAAACCAGATACATTCATACAAATAAATTAGGAACCGCTCTCTCTATCTCTCGCCTTCCCCAACACGGATAATCGGGAATCAAAGATGGATCATAAGTGAAGAAGTACTAGAAGCTGGAAAAGAATAAACAGGATTTGACGAGTAGCTTACTAGCTCCACTATTTAATTATATTTTTTCTATTAGGACTTTCATATTTTTTTATATCTGATCGTTGTGATATTGATTGTTATTGTTATTATTTTTATTTGGACCTTTTATATTTTTGGAGAATTTCACTTGTATTCTTCGCAAACTTCAAAATTACATTTTTTTTAAATTTGAATATTACGTATTACTTCTTCGAAATTTTAAGAATTCACAAAGTCATCTATTTTATTGTTTTTTATATTAAAATTTATTTTAAATATGTCAAATATTCATTTTATCCTTCATTAAAAACATTAAAAATGTAACTTGTTTAATGAAAAATATCAGTCTTATATTTGATCGGTTTATAAAGACAAATTAATCACTTTATACTTCTGACGTACATATGGTGACATGTAGGTATATTATTGTGTATGTATCAAAAGTAGATAAATGAACAGTTTACTCTCGAAAATCGATCAAATATCAGATCGATATTTATATTAAACAAGCAACATTTATTTACATTTTTAATTAAGGATAAAAGACGTATTTTAATGTCAACGGATATACACTAGAAGTACAAAGTGACTAATTTGCTCTCATATTTCGAAAAATATAAAATCGATATTTTCATTAAACAAAATACATTTTTAATGCTTTTAATGAAAGATAAAATGGATATTTGATGCATTTAAAATGAGTTTTAATATAAAAACAATAAAATGAGTAAATATGTGAGTTCTTAAAATTTCGAAAGAAAATACGTAACATTCAAATTTAGAGAGAAAAACGTAATTTTGAATTTTTGAAGGGTATACGTAAAATTCTCCCTTATTTTTTCCGATTTTATTTTCTCGTTTTTTTCTTTGGGTATTACGTCTGAGAGAGTCAAGAGAAAAGTGTAAGACCCCGTTCGGAGATATCTTTTGGATGGAAAGGAAAATGGGATTTGAGTTGAGAAACTATTGTGCAGGTGAGAAAAAAAATTCACTCTGAGTGAATTTGTTGTTTTCTCACAATGATGGATTGAAAGCGAACGGAGCCTAAGAGTTTGGATTTTTTTTTATTATAGGGATGCCGCGTCTATTTTATTTACTTAAATTTTTTTTAAGTAGATTCATATCATTTAAAATACAAATTGGTTCAAATGACTTACCAAATATTTCAGAAGTATATTTTGGAGTGTTATAATTATAGTATCAGCGTATTACGTTTTTTAGGATTATGTATGGATTTATACTCGTGTTCGATTTTTATTTTTATTCAATTTTGATTTTGACAAAGTTTATATCGAATTATTTTTAATAGAGGAAGAAAATGTAACATCCTAAAATGAAACATGTGACAATTTATTTGGACTAATCTGTAATCTAAAATGATACAAAATTTATTTACAAAAAGAGGAATTTAAGTAAAAAAAAAATAGACGTGGCCTTTGATGCCACGTGGCATTTGTATAAAGAAAAACCCCAAATCCTTTGTACAGTTTCTTTTGACTTATCCAAAGAAAAAAACAATAGAAATGAAAAGGAGAATGGAAGAACCAAAAATAAATAAAGGGAAAAAGAAAAAGAAAAAGAAAAGAAAGAAAATTAACAAGAGAAATAAAAAGAAAAAAAAAAATATTATAGAGAGACTTTGAATATTATTTGTTAATTTGACTGGCTGTCCGATTTGGGTTTTTTATTCTACACGCGGTCAATTCAAAATCATTGTTTTTTTTAAGGAGAATTCAAAATCAATGTTAGAGTATTTGGATTGATTTCTTGTCGTGTAACCTGAATTCTTCCTAACATGTATTTTTTTTATTTGTGATTTGAGATTGAATCAGTGATTCGAATTTCGGATTGAGTTCATGAAATGAATTGTGTGATTTCATTTGAGGTCGATTTTGATTTTTGCAAATATTGTGGTATTTCATACATGTTTGATGTATTATTTATTATCAGCGTATCTTCACTTTGTAGATGCCATATTTTATTAGGACGAAAAAAGATATGCCATATACGTGCATAAAATTCTCCAATTTGTTATTTTTTTAAAAAATAATTATCTAAATGAATGAGTTTTTCATGAACAAAAATTTTTTAGATATAAATTAATTACAATCGTAGATTAATAATTATACAATTAATTAATTTGATCACCAATAATACAATGAAATTGATTTTAATCTATAGCAATATTAGTCTAAAAATATATTGGATGTAAAAATGATTTTGTATTAACGAAAGAACGATCTCTTATCTTCATTTTTCTTTTTTGAAAAAAAAAACGCAGCTGCTCGGATACAATCAGGACTTGTGCCTTAAATGGCACGTGTGCAACAAATATATCATTTACGTTAATAAACTAACAAGATGCATTTTTTTGAAGAAATTAGAATGCAAGTAAACATGTATTTCGTTATGATAATGTTTCGTAGAATCTATCAATATTGATATCGACTATCAAAATCTATGTTATTATGCACATTTAGCTCAAACTATCGTGAGCACAAAGGCTTTGTATTTCATTAAAAAAAACTTTAATAATTGATAAAGGTTAGCTTCGAAAATTCATATATGTCAAAGGGAAAAAAATTAAGGGGAGTCAGCATCAGACAAAAAGAGTACTATTTCAGGCCGTTCGCTTAAATGTAGACAGTCCGAATTTTATTAAGAAAATTTCTTTTTACTTGTTCAGTTGTTTGTTTGCAAAGTTTCATGGATAACCTCTCATTTATTTTTATTGTGTACATGTGTGTTACAGTTCAAATTATAACAACGAATGTCAATTTTACGAAATGGGATTCGATGCCGCATAGTATGGCTCGTGTTGTATGAGTTGTGAACCGTCTGATATGTGTTGCGTTGATTTGAGATTCGTTTCATCAATTTGAAAAAAAAAATATCTCTGATTCACAAATCCAAATCAGCTGCAGCGCTACACGTCCAGCCCAACTGATCTAAATCTTTAATCGCATTGAAATTCGTACAAATCAAACTTTAAAAATATAGACCCCCGAATCAAATCTGGACCGTTCTTTGCTTACAGCGTAATAAGTTATAGGCGTTCGATATATGTTGTACTGTAGTAGATTTGGATCCCCGATTCACCGTCTTCCCTCACATATACTAATATATATTTTGATCCCTAACTAGTTAATTTGGTTTAATTGAATTATTAGAACTTTTTGGTTCATATGCGTCATGAAGCATTGACTTTGATTTAGTCTGTTTTCTAAATTTTCTTTGATTCAATTTGAACTTGAACTTTAGTTTGTTTCGATTTGTTTTAGTGGTAGAACTATATAGGGGCAAGTTCGAACGCTTGCTTGAGCTTGATTTGTCAAAATTGCAGTTCTCATTCGTTTATGTCTGGATAGAATAGAAGTAGTGTCTAGGTTTTACTATAGAATTTGACGTAGGTGCCTATAAGATTTTTTTTGTGTTTTATTTTTTTTGACAAATAGACTCGCAGCCTAAAAAGTTGGAGAAAAACTATAATCTTGAAATAAGAGTTCAGAAAGTTTAAATTTCTTTTGAAAACTTTAAATATATAATTCTTTTGTCTATAATCTTGTAATTTATATAATAACACATTAACATGAAAGTTGTTGTACAAAATAAAATACTAAGAATAATTTATATATGCTACAAAAGATGATCAAAATAATCTAAACATTTCTAAGAATATAATACTCTATTGCAGTTAGGGGATAGTTTCAAAAATAAAATAATTACAATAATTTTGATATAAAAGTTGACATGAAGTAATAATAAAATAAGTGGAATGCATTTAAGAAGACACTAAAGATAAGGTAAAAAAATGTGGACAAATTAAATAAAATATATATGCTATTAAATTGCTATTTTTATTATAATCATCATTATTATTATTGTTGTTGTGATGGTCAGATTTTATGTCTAGGCTTAAAAACTCTCTGAATCGGCCGCTGATTTGTCCTATAATAATTATTTTTCGATGCATCTTCCGTTAATAGAACAATATTTCTTTCTAAAAAGTATGTTAACATGTAATGTACTCTATTAGTTTTGATTAAAATAAATATTTATAATTTATAATGAAAAACATGCATTTTAACATTTTGAGATACTAATTTTGATTTATTCAATTTAGAAAAAACATAAAAAAAAATTGATTTATTAATTGCGAGATTATTTTAAAAAAGTTCAAATTTGGTTGAATCAAAATCAAATAGTTCAAAAAATAAAAAATATTATTTTCTCAATATATATTTGGATTGCAGAAAGTGTAAAGGACAGAGCTCTTTATTAGTGGAAAGGTAGATGTGTCATTGCACTCATTCCCAATTTCCCACTTGAATTTCCACACAAACCATTGTGGGATCCGATCTTTTTCCATGAGCACTAAACATAAAACAGTGTCTTTGAAATTTTGAATCTCTCTCACATTTTCTAATCATATACTTTTCATCCATTTTCTAGACAACATCTGCAACAAGAATAGAATCTTAATCACATCTTCTGATCTTAGACTATCTAGGATTTTTCTGTAATGGCGATATAATAATTACAAGAAAGAGCAAGGGAGTACTTTTATAACACGTCTTAAGAAGCAGGAGCGGAGACAAGGGGACTGGAGAATTTCATTACGTTTAATATTTTCGCACAAAGTTTATAGATAGTATTTTTTTTCAAGTGTTGTTTTATATTTTTCATGATTATTGACAGATCTAACCGATCCCAAAAAAATTTATAGATAATGTTTTAGATATAAACCACTCAATCTAAAATCCTGCCTTCGACCTTGTTAAGAAGGACATGTACCCAAGGAATTCACATCCGGCATCATAATGTTTATGTCAAAATGACATGCAATTTAAACCGATTAGCAAATATTTTCTACGAATCTTAAAATGCTTCGAGCAAGGTTATGGTAATATGCATAGGACACTTATTTCGTCATATGCGGTTATGCATGTTTAATTTGCCCAATAAATTGAGATCTAAGTTGTTCAATCAATTAGGATTTAAGTTTCTCAATAAATTCTTCATATCAAAATCTTATAAGAAATCAAATTTCGTGATTTTTAGAGCTTTCTTGCTATTTTTGAATATTTATGAAAACAACCCAGAAAAGACACTTTTTAATATTAAATCTTGGTTTGTTTTTAAAAAATAGCAATGAAGCTGTAAAAATCACGAAATTTGATTTACTACTAGATGTTGATATAACTTAAGTCTCAATTTATTGAACAAATATATAGTCGCATGGGACGAAAGGAACGTCCTATGCATATTACCATAACATCGCTCAAATGCTTCTTTCAAAGAAAACATCTAATTGTATGTGTTTGTCAGAATCAAATAGTTCTATGTTATAAAATTTGGGAGTTAATATAAAGATACAAGTTGGGCAGATTTATGTTAAGGCGAGTTCGGGCAGGCGCTTAGATTTGATTTTCAGAAAATATAAAATATAATGAATTTTTAGTTATTTATGTAGTAAAATGGACTTTTAATGTAGTTTTAGTGGATTTGTATCTGAACTTGATCTCAATATTAGTGCCTAGACTTAGTTGTGTCTAGACCTCTGAATTCGCCACTGTGATCAGGGGCAGATCCAGTGTATGCCAGGGGGACCAGCGTCCCTCCGGAAAAAATACAAAATAACCTTGTACATGATTTATCATTTTTTACAAAATAACAAAATATATTTAAAAATATGTATCATTTTTACTTTTTTGAAAAAAATTATAAATGTGACCCTCGAACAAAACTATGAATATGTCATGTCCGATACTAGTTGATACTATCATCGATACAAACAAACGATGCAAACTAACAATTTTACTATGCAACATTTTTTTTTATTATAATACGTAACGATACAAATTAATATCTTTGTGATACATATTAATCGTATAGATCTAATAAATTTTATTAATATGCATCATTAAAACAATATTAACTGTTGTATCTCTCTAATATTTCCCAAAAAAGATTTAGCAATGATGAAAACCTCTAGGCATTTGACAAAACCCATCCAGGTCCGATCCGACCTGAAAAAACCGAGGCTGCGACACGGTCCGACTCGATCTGAGGGCAAACTCGTACAGACCCATCCAAAAATAGATCGGTGGCCAAAGACTAGTCACGGTCAATCTTATTGAAAAAAACCTGTATTAAACTCATCTCGAGAACGACCCGTCCCAACTCGACCCGATCCGTCTAACATATCGTTAACCCGCCATAAACCCGGGAATAACACATCGTTAACCTGCCATAAACTCGAGAATAACTCATCGTTAACCCGCCATAAACCCGAGAATAACTCATCGTTAACCCATCATAAATCCGGAAATAACACATCCTTAACCCATCGTAAACTCGAAATACCCATTATTAACCCATCAATAACTCGGAATAACTCATCGCTAACTCGGGATAAACCCCTCCACCAACCCGAGATAACCCATCACTAACCCGGAATAAACTCCTACCCACCCGAATTAATCTCATCTCCATAAATTCGAAAGAAAAACAAAATAAATTCAAAACAATTTCTAAAAATTTGTAAAAAATAAATAAATAATAAATAACCACTTAATAGTTTACCAAAACACTTTAATCGGTGGAATTACAAAAAAAAAATCGAAAAATAGAAACAATTAAAACATTTAAAAAAATCGAAATAAAATCAAACAAAAATTGGTACAAAATCAGAAAAAAAAACCGACCAAGCAGTTCTGACCCGGCCCAAACCCGACGGTCCACTTATCCACGAGTCTTAGATGGATTGCGGCCGGTTTAAAATTTTTGGACCCGTCTAAATCCGGCTCGGCAAATCCGTCGATCTGTGCAACCCGTAACCCGATCAACCTGTTGACCCGGCCGAATTTGATCCGACCCGTCTCGACCTGGCCCGTTTTCAAAACACTGACTACAACGGATGATACAGACCGGTATGCAAAACTTTCAAGAGTCAGAGATTGCAAAAGTTGTCCTGAAGTCCTGCATGAGAAAGCTAGATAACGACTTGGGCTATCCAATTTTCAAATTTCAACGTTGGCTAAATTAAATTTTTGGTTATTCGCCATATAGTAGATTTGACTTTTTGTGGGGGATTTTTTTGACACAAAAATAGCAAAGACTTCCAACAAGAGCGTTTGTTATTCTATTAAGAGTTTTAATTATCAAGTGGCGTACCGTACAAAAATGTACAACTGTATTTGTAATTTTGTATGATATCAGTTCCGTTCTACTGGAAGCTAGATTATTTTTTTCCACTTTTATTAAAATAAAAAACGGTGGGGTCTCTATCTAGTTAGTTGAATTCGTTTTTTTATTAATTAATTTCACAAAATTCAACGAAAATTAATGCAACCATTCGTTGGGTACACCCTTGGCAAAAAAAAAAAAAGGAAAAATGAATAATTCTTATTTTGTTCTTCTGAAGCCAAAATACAACTATAAAAAAAATCTTGCATTCTTATTTTGGAGATTGCATTCTGAAACAAATGTTTGCACGATGAATGCGGATGGAATTTTACGTTGCCCATTCCTTGTTGGGAAAATAAAATAGGAAAATGTTTCGCGGATCTCAACTTCGATACCGCCAATGATACCAACTGGACATGTCCAGTTAAGTTCCGACGAAAATTTATTTTACTTATGATGCATATTGTTTTTATTATTATGCATGTTATTTTCGTTATTATGAATCTAGTAACATACATAACAGTTAAATACTTATGATTTATATGCTAAGTTCAATATGTTTTTTTGTTCTATTTATGATTTATTATGAAAATTTATTTTACTTATGATACATATTGTTTTCGTTATTATGCATTTTATTTTTGTTATTGTGCATATAAAAACTTGAATAACAATCAAATACTTATGATTTATATGCTAAGTTTATTATATTTTTGTTATACTTATGATTTATTATGTTTTTGTTATTATGCATGATGTTTTTGTTATTATGCATGTTATTTGTATTATTTTGTATGTTATTTACTTACATAATAACAAAAAATAACATGCACAATAACAAAAACAACATGCATAATAACTAGAACAACTTTTCAAAATAAATGCAATTGGATTCGTCCAGTCCGCATCGATGAGCGTAGTAATCCGCGTCAGTGAGCGTAGCGACATTCGTTTTCAGTGGAGAGTCTGATCAATTATATGCATAATAACAAAAATAATATGCATAATACAAAAAACAACATACATCATAAAAAAACATGCAAACTGAATTCAACTGAATCTGTCATGTTGGTATCGATGGTAATATCACTGAAGGTATCGATATATCAGCTCCCAATAAAATAACCAAGCATAGAACTTTGGAGTTCTGAAATAGCACATGGGAACCACACACAAAAAAAAAAACAAATCCAGTAACGACCATGGGGTACATGTCAATTTTGTATTTTAAATTTCCATTTCTAAAAGTGTTTATTTCTGTCGGTTTATTCTCTTCCAACAGTTGGCAGTTGACCGTTCCCTAGTCTGAGACATAATCAAAGAAACCAAAGAAATAAGCAAGGAAGCAATCAGAAAACAACCAGAAACGGAGAAAAAAAGGTCCTCTCTATACCTCTCCAATGGCAATGCTACTAAGTGCGTATATTGCAAATACTATTAGTTCATTTGAAGATCTGATAAACAGCAAAATAACCAAGGTTTTAGGGATTACCAATGAGGTAAAAAAATTGGTTAATAGGCTAGAGAAGATTTTGGGTGTGTTAGAAAATTCTGAGTGGAAGAAAATTGGAGATGGAAATGTCAAGAGATGGCTTTTGGAGTTGCGAGAGGTGGTGTTCGAGTCAGAAAAGGTCATTGATTATTGTAGAATTGAAGCTGACAACTAAAGAAGAAAGGAAAAACAAGGACAGTAGCAGGTATATGTACATTCAAATGATAAAACGTACCATCTTGTATTGTACCATAAATTGAACAAAAGGATACTAGACTTCATCGTCAGCTGTACCGGGTGCATCTCCTTCTCATGTCTTATATTATTGGTTTCCTTTCTGTCAAATTCCAACTTAATGTAGGGGTCAGGACAAATTTGCAAGTAATTGAGAAAAGAGTGAGTTCAAAGTAAGTAAACCTTAGTTATGTGCTGGCAATGTCAATCAACAGTGGGTGCCGATTCGCACAATACCTGACAAATTGACACCAAAAATTAGGCAAGAACTATCCCCAGTAAAGAGAGCACAAAAAATAGGATAGTCCCATCAGTACCAAGCTATGGATCTAGTGGTAACCGGCACATTCTCGTACCATATCTCAGAGCCTTTTTTTTTTTTTGAAATAAGTGGACCAAAGCCCACCACTTCATTTTGAAAAAAACGAAGTAGAGTTTTTACAAACAAAGAGTCAAAAACCTCAACGGCTACTATCTCAACCTCTCTATTCTATGCCTGAATAGTACACCATTTTCCTAACACCCTTTTCCGGTATCAATCAAATGCAGGCATTGGTACTTCTATCCACGGTACCAGTGCCATACCCCTCATACCCCTATCTCACCTTCCAATTATCCCCATCGTATTTATTCCCTAAACCACACATACAAGATATAGAAAGACACCCTACATGACAATAAGAACCAACCGGGCGCATCCAAACTACATGTCATTGAAAAATAAAAAATAAGAAATAAGATCCATTTATGACTCATGAAGGCACCAGAATGTCCCCAAAAGCCCTCGTATCTTCTAACAGCATCACGCAGTTGGTTGATCCCTTCTCTTCCAAGAGCCACTGCTTCCTCCAATTTCTTTAGTCAAGTCATTATCTCTTCCTTCTTTGCTCCAGACCATGATCCTATCGAGTAGTTCAAGATCACAGTTATGTTATTACAAAATCTTGTAAGACTAAGTGGCAGAGTGCCATGAAAGCAACACTTATTTCTTTCAAGTCAAGTAATCCAAATAATTGCAGTACATATAAAAGCAAAACAATCTGGGTTTGGACTGCTTTGATTGATTAAAATATGTCCTAATTCCTCAAGGAATCATGGTAATGTAAAGGATTGACAGCACCCATTGCCAAACCCGAACAGTAAACCTGCATGTAAAAAATAAATGGTCCAGAGATTCATATTTATGACAATATATGCAAGAAGTATCCCCTTGCCAGCCTCTTCTTTGTAGAGTATATTTCACCAGGATCTTTCTCCTTTTGAAAAGCCACAAGAAGACTTTAATCTTCACTGGCAGCCTCAATCTCCAAATGCACTCATCTGAAGTATTTGGGATGAACCTGTTACTTATCCAGCTGTAAATAACAGTATTCTTCACTTTATGATTTTTAGTGCCTTGCCAGAAAGCTTTATCTCGCACTCCTTCGGATGAGATATTTAGATGAACCATATCTGACATTTGCTTGAACTGAAGCAGTTGAATTGGTGACGAGTGTCTTCTGAATTGTAAAAGCAAACCTTCTCCCTGCACCACTTCCCATACAGTAGCAGTTTGATTAGTACATATCACAAACAAGTCAGCAAATAAAACTTTGAAGGGCACCTATCCACACCAGGTATCAGACCAAAATATAGTATCTGAACCATCCCCTAAACTAATTGTCTTGTTTATATCTATTACTGGCATAAGAGTATGAACATCCTTCCAAAATGGAGACCACCTATTTCTGTTAGTATTAGTTGAATACTTAGCTAGAATGATCTCCTTCCACCATCCTTTACAGCTAGGATCTTTCAACCTCCATGCCCATTTGCAGAGCAATGAAATGTTCATCTCTATCAAATTAACAATTCCTAATCCACCTACCTCTTTGGGTCTACACACCTCTTGCCAATTACGTAGATAGTATCTCTTCTTGGAACCATTATTCCACATGAATTTCTTCCTGACAAAATCTATCTTTTTCCTGACACCTGAAGGCATGGAGTGCAAGCTCATCATATGTATTAGTGGAAGCTCATCATCTTGTATGATATATGGAACATGATCCTAAGCTACACAATCTTTGTTTTAGAAAATCAATTTACTCTATCAAGAAAAAAATAAAACATCATATGATTTCTTTCTATTTTTAATTTGGAGAATCCCCACATTTTTATTTGTTCTTATGTGTTCCATTTTATATTGTTGCAGATAGCTGCCATTCCCAGGTTACTGGCATCTTGCTTCAACAAATTCGGCCTTCAAGATGAGATTTCAAAAAGAATAAGAACTATAAATCCAAAGATGCAGGCTATACTAAAGGAGGAACCTCAACTTAATCTTGAAGAAGTCATCTCTAACAAGACGAGTACAGCTGCCCCAACTCAAAATTCACTCCAATCTCTATCTTTGAGTACATTCGTTGGGACAACCATAGAAACTGATAGAAATTACCTTGTTGAAGTCCCCCTTACAAGCTGGTGCAAGAGGTAGCAGAATTTTGGTTACAGGTTACAACTACAAGTGAGAATGTTGTCATACAGATGGCTGCTACTCATGTCCATGATATGAAGGGACTGAGCCCCGAAGAAGGTTGGTTGTTGCTTCGTGAATATTCTTCTTTAGAGGATGAGGATGAAAGTGATGTTTTAGTTGAAATTGGTTTAAACATATCCGAGAGGTGTGGTGGCCTTCCATTAGCAATAAAGATTGTTGATGGCATTCTAAAGAAGAAGGTACCAACAATTAAGGACTGGCAAACTGTTTGTGCAAGTCAAACTTGGTTAAAGGAAGGCCTCCCTGAAGGGATACCACGCCTTTTTTTTGGGTTACGAAGATATGCCATTGAACTTGAAGCAGTGCTTTCTATATTGCTCTTTTTTTCTCAAGGAACCTTTGTATTGACCAGTATGATCTAACTAAACAATGGATCTCAGAGGGTTTTTTGGCGAGGAAAGATGGTTCAACACTTGAAGAGATAGGACAAGAGTACTACCAAGAAGTAGTAGAGAGGTATCTCATAAATCCTGAACCATAATGTGATGATACTGAAAGAAACAAGATGCACGATTGTGTGGTGAATACGGCAAGATTACTCTCAGCAGAGGAGATTTTGGTTGACAAAATCAACAAACTTGGTGAAATTACTTTTATGCCCTGTCATGCTTCACTTGCGACTAAAGGAATGGAGATAATTCCTGAAGAAATAAAAAACAAAGAGAAATTAAGAACCCTTATTTTTTCGAAGAACCCGCTTAAGGATGACAGATTGAGAGATATCTTTACAAGTCTTAAGCTGTTACGGGTGCTGGATACCAGTGAAACATCAATTGAGGTGATCCCTAACATGTTGCAGAATTTATTACACTTCAGGTACCTTAATCTCCCATGAACAAAAATAAAGAAGCTCCCTGAATCAATGGCTTTCGTCCTTTTCTCCAATTTTTTCTTCTTCAAGAGTGCAGAAGGCTTCATTCTCTTCCAAAAGGTATCGAACATCTAAAAAGGCTAAGAAACCTTGATCTTGTCGGAATCGTAATAAACCAATTTCTCTGAATAGGAAAGTTAGTGAACCTCAATTCATTGGATTTCCTCATTCTAAACACTAAAAAGGAGCAACAAGAAGGTAAGGGCTGGCCTTTGGGAGAAGTAAAGAGCCTTAACAAACTTAGAAGGCTTCACATACAAGAAATAGACAAAACAGGAGATCTAAATGAGGCAAAAGAAGCATCACTTGCCACTTGGTACAAAACCTTGCCTCAAGGAACTCGAGTTAGGTTGTAGCATTGAGGCCACCCCATTGGAGAATCCTACAATAATCCAAAATCGAGGGGATAATATATGAATTGTGCCCCCACTTTGCCTTGAAACCCTTAAAATCTTGAACTATTTTGGGACCAAATATCCTTCTTGGTTGTTATCCATTTATCTGCTTTCAAATCTCCACCAACTTGAGCTGATTAATTGCCAGTTCTGCCAAACCCTACCCCCACTGGGAAACTACCGCAACTGCAGTTCCTGTATATAACCAATGCCTCCTATTTAAGAGATATTGGACCTGATATTATGGGAACTAGCCAAGAAGTTGCATTTCCAAAATTGGTACAAACACAAGCAGTTTGGTGAGAAGAAGGTGCAGAAAACATAATATTACAGAAGATGCATTAATTGATGCTGACAAAAATGCTGATACTGGATCAATGCCCCCCAATTTGGTTTTCAACTTTGATTCTGGCATGCCAAATAATACACCTGCTACTACTGAAGAAACACTAATATCTAAACTAGAAAGTGTGTTAAGCCATAAAAGAGAAAACAATACAAGTCAAAAATCAAAATGCTATTGACTCCTTATCATTGGATTTAAATTCTCCTGGAAATATTACTACTTTGAGCCTAAAAGTTAAAACAGGTCATCTGAGCACAGAAAAACATGCAATTGAGAAATCCGAAGGTTCCTTTGCTTCCAATTTATTTTATACTGATCCAATTGTTTCCACTAATGAAGAAAGGTCAGTTGAAAGAGACTACATTAAAATCTGAAATAGAAACACTCAGTCACCAAGCTCTGAAAAGCAGGTAAGCGAAAATGCCAGTTTAAACTTGAATTTCAGTTCTGACCTTGAAGCCAAGCTCATGCAAATTCAGAGACCCTATAATTTCGACTCAACTTTGGAACCAGTCAGCCATAAAGGCATATTTGAAGAGGCCAAACACTTCTTTGCAACAAAGGAATTATGAGTGTTGCTATTAAACAGGTAAAACGAATTCTCCAATCACATAAGATTGAGGAAGATGATTTTGGTAATACATACGTAATGAAATGCCAGTACCAATATCATAACAGTTCAAGATTGGTCTGGTTCTGTGGGTGTCAGTCCACTAAAAACCCGTATTCTACCATGAAGAGCTTGCCATTTTTTCAACTTCTGTACGGTGTGTACGTGCTTTTCTCGGTAACATACCTATCGGAGAGGTCACTGGAGGCGTATTGATCCTTCTTAGAACTCTATTTTCTTGGAGGAGAAGAATACCCCAAAGATCAGGCACCTGATAAGCATGGCAAGAGAACAAAAGAGACTTCGACTTCCATTCCGATCGGAACGAGTAGACAACTAACATAAGTATTGGGCCGAGCGAGCCCGGCCCATTAACAGCCTCGAACAGTTACCGGATTGTTCGCATTTCGTATTTGCTTATCGACGAATTGCTTAATTTTCCCGCCGGGTGAATTTCTCTCTCCGTCTCTCTCGTCTATTTCTCTTCTCATAGAACTTGTATCCGGTTTGTTTGGCAGACCACAATCTCGTCTTTCCTAAGATCGAGTCGACATCCAAAATCAAAGAGAGTTGGAAGCGAAATGAAGGAAAAGCATACAGTTAACATGCGACCATTCGGCCAAACTTCAATCTCGTCTTTCCTTACTAAACCCAGGTAATATCATCACTTGCCATTGTTCTGTTCAGTGTGATTTTCACATGCACCCTTCCAAACATTGGGTTTTTGCAAAACTTGCCCGACAACCTTCTGGGTTAATCCAACCAGAAGGGAAGAGTATGTGTTCTAGCTGATCGCTGTTTCTAAGCCTTTTTGGCTTTGATTTAAAGGAAAGAGGGAAAATTGGATAAGGTTGTTGTGGGAAAATGTCTCCTGTAGGTACTCCAAGATTTCACCTTTTTATAACTTTCTTATCTAAGTATAATGTACAATATTTACAGATCACTTGAAGAAGGTAAGCAGCCAAAGTCTCTCAACCCGTCGATCTCTAAGGCTTCAGATGCAGATCTAACCAAATTTAGCAACAGAACAATCAAGGTAGAACTTCTCGAGTAAAACGTCAGTCACTAAGGTCATGCTTACCAGTATGCACCAGGCTGTGCCACTATGCACACCAGTTTGACACCAAAACAAAAATATTCATCATTTCAGGTGAAGCAGAATGCCTTTTCATTAATCGGTTCTACAAGAAACAACCCTAATGGTGAAAAGGAGGTAGACAATGGTTGCAGTGTTCTAAGTGAAGCTGTATTCAAGCAATTTAATAGTTCAGCTGAGATAGAGGACATTCTGGGAATAGAGAGAGATGAATACCAAAATGACTCTGAATTACAAGTCAGTGAAAGTGAGGTTGAACCTCGCTTTGATTCAAGCAAAAGAAAGAACCCCTTCGGTAATTGTTTCTGATTTGCCTTGGAATTTATTTTGAAATGCGAGAAAATTACCTGTGTACTAAGAAAATTTTAGGAAAGGTGCCTCATTCACAATGCAATAAATTGATTGATTTAGATGAGTCTTCTTGATTGTGGATCTTTGGTATTTATAGCAGCTGCACAGCAGGTAGGATAGTTTTGCCATTTCATCAAAATTAAAGGCGAAGCACTTGCTGCAATTTTGTTGTAGCAAATTTATGATAATCATTCTAGAATGAATTGCAAAAAACTACATTTCCCTATCTTACATGGTTTGATCCTTTCTTGGGGTTTTAGGTGATAATGTAGACAGTTCTACTCCAAGATTACTGGTTTTAGGTGGTGACACAAAGCCACATCCACAGCCACAGGCCCAGCCGAAACGGAAAAAAATGAAGTTGGAATCTACAAATAAGAGAGAGAAGCCTTTCTATAACCATTGTAAGGGATCCTATTCTCTACCAATAACCCCTGATTTCAAGAAGGAAATGATTTTGTTTGACTGGATGATGCTTTTAGTTGCAAAGTTTTGTTCCTTATTTTTTATTTATTTTGTTTTATTATTTTCAGATGCCAATGGGAGGGGATGGTGGGACGGAAATATGGAGGGGGTTGATTACGAAGAGGTTGGCTTTGATGCAGAGGTGTGGGAAGGAATGGGTTCCACAATGTTAGGTGGTCTTGATTGGAATTAGAAGCTTAAATTAACTGCATTTTGTATGCTTCTGAGTACTGAGTTGAATGTATTGTGCATAGTGAAATGTAACAGACTTGAGATTACTTCTGCTACGGTAGACAAAATGCTTGTATAACATGATGCTCCTAGTTTTGCGATTAATTTTGTTTGTTATGGGAGGGATGTGTTTCAGGAAACAAAATGCTTGTATAACACAAACACAAAGTAAATTGAATATGCTTATTGACTTGCAATATCCAAAAATTATGTTGGAGAAATTCTCCTTTGAGCTACAAAATATATAATACTTGGTATTCTGTCTAGACCTGCTCCCCCACAATGCAAAAAAATGTATAACGCTTATGGTTTTTGCTTACAAATGGAGCAGCATATCCAAAAATAAATTATACATCTAAGTAAAATAACAAGGAAACTCATAATTCATCATGCTTCTCATCTTTATTATTTGATGATTGTGCTTCTGAAATAGATGATAAATCTCTCGGCTCCAGCTGCTTTCCTAAGATTCTTCCTGTAAATTGTCTTGCCTCGGTGTCTAGATCCACCCACTCTGACACAATTCTTCTTGCGCCCTTTAAGAAAAGAAAATTCACACAGAGGAAGAAAGTTAACGAGGAATATGAAGTTAAGTAATTTGCAATTATGAGGAATAGAAAGGGTTGGGTTTACACACTGTGTGATAATACTCGGACAATAAATTACACACAAAAGCAACAAAAACTGTAGTCTACAACTCTACATAACATACGAGCATATCTGAAAATATGAACTACAGCCAGCCACTTCAGTTAGTGCATAGACATTTTATGTTACTTTATCATCTTTTTGGTCCTGACCTAATGCTGAAATTACCAAACAACACAAGCATGACCCATCCCACCACATGCAAAGGAAATGGGAAACAAGGAAATTAAGTTAACTTCTACGGGGCGGTAAAATTGGTTGGCTGATACAGATACCACAACCCTCAACTAAGGTAATAGTGCATAATTAGAATAAAATAATAAAAAGTACCTGTAGCTTAGGTTCCTTTGTCATTGGGTTATTGCACAAATCAATGGTTTTAGCTTTCGCCTTTGTGGCATTTCCACACCAAGATTCACACCAAAGCCACTCTTGTGGGAGAGAGAAAATTGGTACAGTGTGTTGTGCATAATTTGGTAAATCCTGATTGTATATATCATTCCAAAAGTACAGATATCAACATGATGCCAAACTATGCAGCTTGTGGGAATGAACTCACAAAATAGGTAAATGCTTAACCTGATCAAGATTAGAAAGACTGTTCGGATCTTTGCTTAGATTTTCATAGAACACTCTTAAGGTATCTCCTGCTGCTGTTTGTCGAAGTTTTGCCAGATCAACAACGTACAATGCACTGATCACAAAGACAATATATGGGTAAATAAACAAAACAATCTCATGAAACAACCCTACAAAACAACAAATATCATATATAGCCCCCACAAAGCAGGTGTTCCATTTGCAAGACCCCTGGTTTTTTATGGAGGCACCCAAATTACCCTTTCTTCAATTGCATAGAGGTAAAGAGTGATGAAGGTATTATGCACATCTCTTTGAAGAGGGACACACATGACATTATTCACAGAATCACAATTAACAATTTTGACGTTCTGCGAGTATATACAGGATATTCCATTTTGTCAGGGGTATACAATATAATCTGGCATTCGCAGGGGTACAATCACACGAACAAAATCCAAAAATGAATGTACACATACAGACGAAATGCAAGTTGAATAGAGTTGTAAAGGCATACCTAATGTGGTAAGCTTTCCCTCGTAAGTGGTCCTTCCAGAAACCCTTTAGCATGGTAACAAAAAATAATACAGGTATGTGTTATATGTTTCTCACTTAAATACACACACACACACACACACAAAAAAAGAGATGGGGCACTAACTTGTTTCCAAAACCGAAAGCCATCCATATCTTTATTATTGTCACAGAATGGAGTATACGCAAGAGGCTTTCCTTTTAAATCCATATCATATAGTTCTCCCATATCAGCCCTCACCACTTGATCTGCGTCAACAAAGATCACCTGCACAAAAGACAAGGTCATGGGGATTTTGTTTAAAGGAAACCACTTGTTTTAGATTTTATTATGAAGAAAGACATGAGTTTACCTTTCTAAGTGAAATAGGAAATATGACATCAAGAAATAAGATTTTGTATGCCCATATGATACGTTGCTTCTCTTTTTGTTTGTGTAGCCATGTGGGCCACTTGTAAGTGACAAGCTCGTACTCAAACCCATACTCCTCTGCCATGTATGGTATAACATCCTAAGAAAGAGAAAATGAAATATGAAATTTTGATAAAGAACAAACAATTGTATCAACCAAAATTCTAATAAGTGAAGTAATTTATGTACCTTGAACTGGGGAGAAAGGTAATTTTTTATGAACCAAAACTTCACCGGCCTTTGGGTGTTTTTAAGGACACTAAGTATCATAATTTTAAGGAAGCGCTCGTACCTTCAAGAAAAATTGAAAAAAAATAATTAAAGTCGTATTCCATATCATAAGATTTTCTTTTTATCTTTTCTTTTCTTCTCTCCCTTGCTCTCTTTTTCGAGTGAGAGAAACAACTTACAAGTGGCCAGAAGCAACAGAAAAGATATTAATGGTCTCTCCACGCCTCGCACCCTTCTCCTGGGATCATAAAGTTGCATATCAATTTATTTAATCAAACTTCTCAATTACAGATAAATAAATTTCAATGGTAAATATAAGATATTTACCACAGGCGTCCCAACTTGCTTTTTCGAAGACCTGTTACCAACAATTAGTCCACTTGCCCATTTCAATAAGTTTGTATTCCAACCATTTTGGTTTTCCTAGAAATCAACAAAGGGAACATCTTATCATCAAGCCTCTAATTTGGCATGCAGAATCATAAATATATAGCAAAAACAAGGTTTAGAACATCTTGAAATAGCATAACAGAACGAGAATACATATGGGTGATTTGATAACATTTGGAAAGAAAACGGTGAGTACTACTAATTTGTTGACATTTGAAAACTGGTAGAGAGTTCCAGTTCTGGATAAAGGTAATAGTGACTGCTCCAATGTTTGTCCGTGTATAAAATAACATTTCCATGCAGGGGAATTCATATAATTCCACCAAAAAGATAGTTACCTTTTTCTCCTGGGTTTGATTGTCATCAGAATAATTCAATAAATCCTCTTGTTCCTTTCCCCTTGTCTTCTCCACCTCTATGTGAAGGAGCTTGCCTCTTAATCCATCTATAGCTACCAATTTCGAGAATGGATAAGTATGGTTACCAGCTTCACTTTCCTTCAAGTGGTACAGCTCTGAGCTCCTGCCTGGTGCCAGCTGCAGGTACCAAACACCAGGAGAGACCTTCATTTGCCAATAACCCAAATTGGCCATGACAAGTGTGTCAACCAAGTGGGGCATTTCTTTTGTGCCGAGTATTAGCTGAAGCCCGCGCGGTGGTTCCCTTCCTTTCTCTGAACAATGACCTGATACAAACATGGCATACAGTCATACCCTGTGATATCAAATATAAAATTAAGACCTGAACAAGAGTGATTCCCAATTTTTTTGACACTGAATTTGATGCATGGATGCCCTAAATACACTTAGAACGCTAGCAGCTTAAATAACATCTCTAGCTCACATACCGACAGATGGAAAAGAGATAACTGGGGTTGACAATGGAGGAGATACTTTCCAAGGACGAGGAACTTATCCCCTTGTCAATTGAAGCACAACTTTGCAATTCCAGAGAAACAACTCATAAATTTATAAAAAAACTAAACAGCGAGATTCTTGTTTGATTGCTTCCTCCGAATAATTCTATTGACAAACTTGAATTTGAATATGCAAGTAAATGTAAGGTAGCTTTCATGTGAACCTAAGAATGTCAGCAATAAAAAGGTGCTAA